>JANZLQ010000025.1:11457133-11473279 GCA_026212715.1 Elanus axillaris | reverse complement strand
AGATCCGCAGGTC
The DNA here is from genome assembly GCA_026212715.1 of Elanus axillaris. NCBI lineage: Eukaryota > Metazoa > Chordata > Aves > Accipitriformes > Accipitridae > Elanus > Elanus axillaris. The sequence continues at coordinate 11,473,266 of JANZLQ010000025.1, read as the reverse complement.
CTGCCAGGAGCCTGCTCCAGCACGGGCTTCCCACAGGGTCACAGCCTCCTTCGGGCACCCACCTCCCCGGGCTGCAGGTGGAGATCTGCTTTACTATGGGCCTCCCTGGGCTGTGGGGGGACAACCTGCCTCACCATGGTCTTCCCCATGGGCTGCAGGGGAATCTCTGCTCTGGTGCCTGGAGCATCTCCTCTCCTCCTTCTTCACTGACTTGGGGATCTGCAGGGTTGTTTCTCCCACATATTCTCACTCCTCTCTCCAGCTGAAGTTTATGTGCTGCAGCAAGTATTTCCCTTCTTAAATACATTATCCCAGAGGCACTACCACCATCACTGATGGGCTCAGTTTTGGCCAGCGGTGGGCCCATCTTGGAGCTGGCTGGCGTTGGATTTGTTTGATATAGGGGAAGCTTCCAGCAGCTTCTCACAGAAGCCACCCCTGGAACCCCAGCTACCAAAACCTTGCCATGAAAACCCAATACAACCATTTGAATGTTCTTCACTAGGAAGATGACATGGGATCAGCATCAGAATACTATTGGAAATTTCTGGCTGCTACTCAGGGAGGAAAGAATTCCTGATATTCTGGTACCTTTTGTGTTGGTGGCTGAGCCAACATTCATGGGGGCAAGAAGAGACACTGCCTCGTGTTTCTGTTGTTTCAGCTGTCCCAACTATAATGGCTTGGGGTCTGGGTCCTTCTCTTCAAACAGTAGGACTGATAGCTAGGAGGAAGCATAGGCACCTTTGGTTCTAGATTTTATTATTTGTTGAGAGGAAAGAGAAGCTCAGTATTCCATGTTCCCAGCTTGTAACATTTTTATCTTCTTACTATATGAGAATACACAGTAGCCTTTCTCCAGAATTGCACTACATACCAGAGATTTATTTCATCTTTCTCATCCCAAGTGCCTGATACAAATATCTAAAATAACAGTTGATGTCCATCACTTTACTTTTTGTGTTGTCATATGTCCAGATTTATTACACACTTTTCATTGTGATGCATACTGATCACTGTTCCTATAGTGCTCTGCTCTGTATTAAAGCCATCTTGTTAGTATGTCGAATATCTATCTTTAATGTCTAAAAGCACTTGTGCAACTCGTATCTTACCTTCTGATGTCTAGGTGATGCTATTGCAATATACGTTAGGGCCTTCAACAATTTGTGATCAGATTGAGTCTGCACTGAATAATTCTAATTGCAGTCATGGAACAGCTCAGAATCAGAAATTGTTGAGGCCAGTTCTAGCACCTTGTTGAGTGTTATGCATGGGAATAGGTACGGCCTTAGCAGTGTGCGTCATGAGACAAGCAAGTGCTTTCTCTAGAAGAATGGCTTATGAAATCTAGAATTCTGTTTCAGAAGAAAACACTGGAATAGGTGTCTTTCTCCCTTGCCCAATTGATAGTGAGTGGATTATTAAGACAAATTTATCCAGCCTGCTCCCTGAGGCTTCCTCCCATGACCTCCCCAATTACCTTGCTTTTCCACCCCAACCAAGGCTCAGGAGGAAGCTGAAAAAGTGTGTATTGCTTCTAACCATTATTTTTCTTGGATCTTTTCACTTCACAACTGTGCATATGGACCTTTTCGCCTTTAAACTATGTACATACCATGTGTTCATTAGTTACATGCCCAGAGTAAATCCATCACTCCTGGAAAGTGCTGGACTATTATGTATATGTTTACTTCTGGGTTTTCTTCCTTCTTTAAAAAAGCCAGGAGAATTAGAACACTTCATCATCAGAAACATGACTTTAAAGAGAATGATGGCTGCTTCCTCTTTAAGAGTCAATCAGTGGTTGCTGATTGTGTTTCTGCACTTTTCTATCTGTGGAGAGATGAGCTCATATCCAAATGAACCCCAGGTTGTCATACAGAAAACAATGCTGCAACACACAAAATGGAATATATAATCAGAGGAGTTTTCAGATCTTTCACAAAGATCTTTTATATATTCTACCAGGAGGCGAAAAAAAAAAAAGATCACTTTGCAGTACTATGGGACTATTGTCATATCATTTGGACAGTCTGTTGCTGTTATTCCAAAGAACATTTAAGTTCTGAAGAATAAAATGCAATTGAAATTACAGCCAGACACAGCTCTGGTCTCTGTGCTGTGCTGTTGCCTGAAGTAAGGCAATATACCATTTCATGTTGAGTGATGGACATTTGTAAAAGAGTAAAAATTCTCAGTACCAACATTGTCCTGCATTTGAACCTGTAACCAAGAGGTGTAGGGCTCCATATACAATATCATTGTATTGATTCCCTTGTGTACAATACATTCTTTTTTCACAGTTCAGATTATCTTCGTTATTGTGTTTCCAAGTCTGTTTTCATGCTGCTCATTGTTCCTCTGTAAGTCTTCTGGGTTCAACAGGATTTCTTTGGATTTGAACAGCTGTTCAGTGGAACTAGAGCTAGAGTGACAAATTAGAAACTCATGGGCAGAACTGATTTCATTTCTCATGCCAATTGAGAGAGACAGTAGTAGCACTGTGATATACATTTCCCTTCCTATCACTGAGTGGAAATAATGATTACTAAAGGCTGATAAAGCTTTTAGATTAAATCATTTACATTGTATACAGTAATGGTGTGCTTACAAATGAATTAGTCATAGCACACTGTCTTCTATAAACGCTTGAGTTAGAAGATTTAGAGAGGAGATTCTTTTCTCTGGGAATATACTCACTGAAATACCACTCAGATGTTTTTGTGATTTTTGCGTTCCATGCCTTGAGAATAAACAAGCTTTTGTTATACCCTTTAAAGGGTAGATCAGGATGCAACTTGGAAGGGATGGATAGAAGGTAGGATATATTGTTTATACCACATGATATAACATACATTTAAACACTGAAGTCAAGACAGTAGTGAACAGATGTTTAGTCGAAAACCCTATCTTTCTCAAAGTTGCACAATCTAAATGGTTAGGTCAGAAGAAAACAACCAGGGAAGGAGAATGTATGTGTTAATTTTTACAAAGCAGGAACTGGGGGTGGGTGGGGGGGGAAGAGGAATGGAATTGACTAGCCTGAGGTCACAAAGTCTTTGACAGAATCAGAAGAGGAAGATAGATCTGCTTTTATTTCTGCAATGAAAACATCTTGATTGTGGTGTAACATCTTCATTCCCCTTTTAATTCTGGAAGCAGGTTCAAACCCTAGTCAAATGGCAACTGAGACCAGCCCTTGCAATTTCTGAAGTCAGCATCAGAGCATTAGATGGTACTATTACCTAAAGCCGGCAAAACTTAGAAATAATCCCCTGGCCTTTGCCTTCTTTCTGATTTGGGGTAGGGTCTCACCTTTTCTCTGAGAAGCAGCGATATGAAGCTCAAAGACATCTCTTTTTCTCCCTTTGCTCCCATCCTCAGCAAAATTGCCTCACATAAGACTAATCCAGTGCTTTGTGGTTAAACTAATGATACATCTGCTTTTCCTTGGTTAAAGTTCCCAAGGCAACTACACTGACATCTGGGAATGTAAGCTGGAAATCCTTCGAACAAGTAATTCATCCAAGGTCCTGTGTAGCACCATACCAGTGTTTAGTCAAGCACATCACGGAATGTAGAACAGGAGCAGCAGAATTAGTAATAAAAAGAAAAAGTAGATGTGATCCATGTGGAGGTAATTTAGAGGCTTTACCTGTTGGAGTAAAGAGTAAAACACAAGCACACTGAACATCATTCCTTTGTGGATCTAGAAGTGTGTTTTTCTGGTTCATCCTGATTTGGAGCTGTTGTCTTTTCCCTGCTTCAGTGTCCTTTTATCTCCTTTCATGCTGATGCAGAAGCTGGGTTGGAAGAACTTCCTTTTACACTCTCTGGAGAAATTATCATCAGTGATAAAAAACATGATCTTTTCAGCCCACATAAAGCCTCTAAAACCAGTCTTGATTCCCTGGTGAAAAGTGTTTTCAAGATCACATGGTACTCTGAGGGAAAGGGGTCCCAACTTACATCTGCCACTAGTCTGCCTGCTTTAGTTTCGTACTTGAGCCCTATGTGTGGCTTTGGGGCTTGCTGGAGCATTGTTTACAGGACTGGTGACAAAAAGCTTTAGAACATGGAACCAGTTTAATAACCAAAAGTGCTGTCTTGGGACTGTATCCTCCCCTGGAAGGGATACAGCTCCATGTGGTAGGTTGCCTTCATTTCTGCCTGATGATCCTGTTGGTTTGTGTATGGAAAGATAACTTGTTTTATTTGGGTTACAATTCTCTCTAATTGTACTCTGTGGTATTTGTGATGGGTTTTATTTCACATTCAATCAGAATGCTGTAATAAAAAGCCACCTTGAAAATAAAAAGAAATAAAAACAAATGTGGGTGTTTATTGGAGCTTGAACAGGGGCATACTTATGTGTGAATTAGTGAACTCACCTCAGGGAATAACTGTATTAAATTGATGGAAAGCTCTAGTGAAGCAGGACTATTCTGTATCATCTCTAGTGAGTATCAGTATCACCTCTTCCTTGTCTACTTACTGGAAGATGGATAAAGCTTTAAGCTGCCTTTAGGCTTTGCTCAAATCAAAGGCAGAAGTAAAGGCTTAAGAAATACTGTAAACTACTATCAAGGTGGTGGATATGAATCTTTCTGAGGATAGACCTAGGAAGTTATAATTGCTGTTACTTTTAACTTTTATTCTTAAACTCCATTTTTGCTTCATTTCAGTATGGAAGAGAAGACAGTGATTGGGCAGTGCTGGTGTTGTGAAGGTGGAAGAGTTCAGACCCTACAGACAGAACAGACATGAATAATGACAACTTCTGTAGCTGCCTGTGCGTAGCGTAGTTTCTGTACCAATTTGCTCCCCAGGATGATTGTTTCCACAATCTGGCAAATGTGAACACAATCATTTTGATTTCTACTGTAATCCTGTTGGTAAAAGCCTGTCTTCTTGGTAGAGGTGCTAAATGTTAGCAATAGAACTTTCCTAATGGTTTTCTTAGTGCCTCCTTGTGTCTTATGTACAGTCTGAAAACTTGTAAAATGCTCTTCAACTGCTCTTCAGTTTGGTTTGTTTTAACTGCCATCACCAGCAGAGCACATTGTCATATAACACAAAGACGTTGCCTGTTAGCTGGCCACAGGGTTCTGTTGACATTATTCTGCCTTTTGCTCTGTGTTTGGGAAACAATGAAGTTTAGACATATGCTCTTTCCTTTCATTCTCTGCTTGTATGGGAGATTCCTGAGTCTAGCCCTCTAGATCCCCCCATGCATACTCTGTCAAATAACAGCTCTGTCCTTTAGGCTAAAATTCTCTGAGTCGATCTAGCCTGCAATATGCTCTCTGTTGGCCTATTGCCTTTCCCTCCATGGGGATATGCAGTGGCTGCTTGGGCAGTGCGTAGCTCTCTAATAGTTGAATGCATCCTTCCATATGTCATTTACAGGGCTGGGTCAGGCCCTGCTGAGACAAGAATTACCCTTTGGCCTAGCACAGAGCTGGGCATTGCAGACACAGTGCTGCCTTCCCTGTAAATGTCTAGAAAATAAGATTAGACTACTGTGTCTGTGAAGGTTGAACAGCTCTTCACAGCAACGAAACCTTTCGATTGAGGAATTTCTTTCATCATCCAGTCACATAATTTAGGTCACCAAAATATTTTTCTTGTCCCCGTCATGACTCGCTGTGAAATGTATCCAGCCTCCATTGACAGACATGTACTTTAATAGGGCCTTCCTATTAAGGAATAAGCTATGTTGTCAACAGAAAATATCTGGCACAAGAAGGAAAGAGATTTCTTTCAAACCCTGATTTCATTCTGATTAAGCACATACTTCATATACAGCTACTCTCTCACATGCAGTCTTGAAACTATTTGGAAGCAATATAGAACACATAGCCCATAGTTAGGGAAATAACTTCTGTAAGTGTTCACTGGTGATCATACTGTAATATTTATTAGCTTTCTCTTTTTGCACACAGTTTTGTCAAACAGCTTTAAGATCTCTCTTGCCAAAAAGGATCACTGTATTCTCTATCAATGTTCCAAAGTGCTACTTCAGTGTAAAACCACTGGAACTTCATTGACACTAATGGAGTCCTATAAGAAGTAAAAGTGAAACACTTATTGCCATAGTTTGCAGTAGAGATGCGCAAGTATTAAGGGAAATATTTAGCACTTTATTTCTTTTTAAGACCCAACAGTATCTCTCCTATGCTTTATAAGTCCTTTGTAGTTATTGGCATTCATTAACATAGCTTTAAAAAGCAAAATATAATTTCTAATAGACCATTCATGCCTTATGCAACTGCTAAAAATTATCCTTACGTCTTTCCTGTTCATTTTTGGACAGATTTTAAAGACAACCCCTCCTTAGCCATCACTTTCTTTTGCTCCCTCAAATCATGACTTTTACTGTCTTTCACTGCAGTCCAGTCTGATCTTTTAATGAAGAACAGTTGAAGGTTCTCCCTGGCTATGTAACTATTGTTAAAATTTGTTGGATAGTTTTCTCTTTAGAATACAACTGCAAGCACAAAGTGTTGTATCACTTACAGTAGCAATAGTATTGTGAGTCTACTTTTCTGACCATTTGAATCTGTATCTTGTGCTGGTCTTCGTGCAGTATCTTACTATGTATTACAAGCTGCTCGTGGTCTTTCTTTTTATGTAATTAGATGGGTGGAAAAATTAACATGGGGAATATGTCAAGATGCAGTGTGGGGTAGAGAGTTTTATCCAATGAGACAAGCATCATAACTGAAGAGTGCCTTTAACTAGAGTGTGGCAAGAAGCTCTCTAAAGATTATGTAATGAGCAACCACATGTGGCTTTCTGTTAATGAACTATCTAATCTATCCCCTTATTTTCACCTTAGATTTCACAGCAAAAGGAAAAGTGGAAATATATACCTTCAGATGCATGGCAAAGTGGTTGTACGATACCTTAACATCTCAGGATGTTGATAAAGTTAACAGGTATCATATATCAAAGATCCCCATAAAAGTGTCAGTATACCAGAAATAATCTATTCACTAGTCAGAATGAATAAGGTCCAGTTAGAAGAATTATTTTACTGCAGTGTAAACCTAAAAGTTGTGTAAAACCCTCCTTAATTGAATGCAAGTAATTCAATGTGAGGAAACCAGGCAGCTTCATTTATTGTGGTTTGCCGTTTCCTGCACTGACCAGAGAGAGACCTTTCCTTTTACTGCACATTTTGAGCTGATGGAGACTTCAAAATAATGAAAGTTGAAACTGGAGTGACCCACAGAAATGTGTAGACTTTTCTAGCAGAGAAGAATGAAAACACATAGCGTGTGTATGTTAACTGTTGTCTTTAACTTTTTGGTTAATTGCTTTACTCTGGCTATGTCATCTCAAAGCTGTGCTTGTTTCCAAATGGGATCCAGGTGAATAGGTTCTAGATTTCAAACTTTAAAACCTAAATAAGGGAGCTGACAGGTCAGTTAATACAGGAAATTCTTCTGATGTTGTATGCTGTCCTACCCTCCATTATGCCACTGCTGTTTTATCCTGTTAACCAAAGGAAAGAAACAATATGTGTAAAAAATAGTGAGTATTTGTTACTGCATTCTCCTTATTTTTGCCTGTAAAATTTAGGAGGGAACTGTGGTATTCCCTGAGCTAATAATAGATTGTAAAAGAACATCTGCACATCTTTTCTCCATGTGCCCTATTTGTTTAATTGCAACAGATTTACATAGGAGGAGTATGGTACATCATAACTAGGCAATTATCCATTCTTCATCACTTAGTTATGGTGCTGCTAATTGATCGTTTAAGACATAAGATAGTCTAACATTAGGAGAATTTGAGACTGTTCAAAAAAGATCAACAAATTAATATTGTTGTGTGATATTTGCATAATTGGCTGCAATTATTTAATGTTTAATTGGGTTGATCAAATGAGATTCAGCCTTTCACATGCTTATGTTTTACAAACACTGGTACTTTAAAATTATAATAATGAAGTCTAATTTTCATATGTTCTTTCTTGTCCCCTTCATTCTTTTGATTATTATTTTCAGTATTGAGCATGTCCTTAATTTTCAGTTTGGCGAGCATGATTCATGCACAGGAAAGAAGTCATTCAAATGAGAGAACTTTTCATGAAACTAGCATTTCATATAAGCTGTTGCCATGCCAAGAGTTATGGCTTCAGCAACTGGCGTTACTTAACTGGATTCTTAACTGCAATGAGGGCAAATTTGCTGAGAATTTACAGTGACAGACTCTGGTGAGAATGCTAATAAAGGTTCCTGCTTAGGGTAGATAATCTGTTCAGTCTGTAGCAGTGAGAGGAAACATGATTTTTCTGGGATATAGACAGGAAGTCTGATAAGACAAAAGGAAGATAGAGAGACATCTTTCTGCCCAGCCATTGTTTACACCTGTTCAACTATTTTAAGCCAAAAAGCAGTTGTCCTCCACTCCTCCTCTTTCTAGATAAACTGTGGTTAGGGTTTACCTAATTCAACAGAGAGATACCATTGATCCTCTTCTGTATGCTTATTTTATGCTTATTTCTCTCCAGGCATGAAGAATGGTAATTTGGAAAAAACATGATATTTGAAAGAGTCATTTGGAGTGCAAGTTATTTGAAATGTCTGTCTAATATGCGGTCTTCCAAGGAGTTAGTCAGAAAAACAGCTGGGACTGTTCTCATAGAATTAGAGGAGGAACCCTCTTGAATTCAATGGCCTCTCCAAAACAATCTGCACAATCTCAACAGATTGCTTAGCGTGAACTGTCTGTTGATAGTGCCTTGCTATGAAATAGAATACAGATATGGTAGGACAGCCTGTCAGACTATGGCACATTGGCTTTCTCTGCATGGGATTCACCCTACTGATGGTAAGTTTTAATGTTCTAGTGGCAGGCTCATATACTGAGAGGTGGGCAGGTGTAAATGATGGCTGAGCATGCCCTGAGGTGGGCCATTCCTTGCTGTCTTTTTCTCCCTTCCACACAGACTTGCAGCCCCTTTTTCCCAGTCTCCTATCATGATGCCACTTGGTCTCATATATAAACATGACCATTTAAGCAAACTTTGCATTATTTTTGCTATTAGCAGCATGACAGTTGGGAAAAAAAAGAAAAAAGGTGTTTTGTTCATCTTGCAGGTGTTCAGGGATCAGAATTGCACTTTACCACCTGCACATGTAATGCCTGAACAGACTGCCACTGATTTTGTGACTCTGGACAAGTTACCTAACCTCTTTGTAAGTGCAGAGTAGCTATACTACCACTTATACCACTTTTAACTCTAATCCAAACTTTTCCATAAAAAGTTACTTCACTACAGATCAAAAAAGCTTTCCAGAAAGCTTTTTAAACAGCAGAGAAGGATGTCATGTAAAGTCCAGTATTTCAGGGATTGCTTAGAGTAGAAGTATCTTGGTTACGCAGAAAAAAAATATTATTTGAATGGGATATATATATAAGGTTTGCTGTATGAACCCATAAACAAGTAAAATATGTAGTTCAGAATATAAAGTAGCATACAGAAAGATCTTGAAAAGAGAATTTACCTCCACCACTCAAACAGTGCTGTGTTATTTAAAAGTGATGCTTGAAAAAAGCATTTTACCTCTCAATGTAGAGTCATTACATTACAACTAACAACTAACACTTCATTGTGTAGCACTGAGACAGACCTCTTTATCAATCTTCACTACAAATTTTCTGAACTGCAATAGTTAGCAATTGGGAAGTGTCAAAAAGCTGTGTTTTACTGTATTTTGTCACTATCCTCAAGATTTGGAAAAGTAATTCACAGGTCCTAAATCATTTAAGCTAAGTACCTTCTTAACAAATATCTTTAGTCATAATAGCAAAAGGGAGTACTGGTATTGCATTGGTGAAGAACACTGTTCTCAATCCTTCTGTCCATGCCTTGCTTTAAGCATGATGGTTATTAGTGGGAATTCCAGAATATTTTCCCTGACTATGTAAAATCTGAGTGCCATCTATAGCACAGTTGGCAAATATATCCCCAATTCCATAAACAAAACTGACTTAGCCATTACCTAGAATGGCCAAGTACATTAGGGCTTAGCAGGTGTGGAACAATACTCAATTAGAATAGTCAAACCTTAGATTTGGAACAAATTCTTGGAATTAGTAGCTCAGATAGAAATAAATCTCATTAACCACACCCAAATTTACTAGAAATAATGGTGTTTAAACTCACTAGTAATAAAAGCATGCATAGATCCTCATCCGTCTCTCTGAACAGAATTTATACTGTTTGCTTATCTTAAAACTTAATTTATTGTGTCTCATTTTTACTACAATCCTGAATTCTCATGCCATGCTTTAAAAAAAAGAAGCTAAAATTTCATGGTCATAGGGAGATATTAAGGAGTTTTTAAGACCTTGTTACAGAATTTTACAGTCCTCAAATTATCTGCTGGATAAAGTTAAGGTAGAAAAAGAGAAGACAACTTTGGGGAAGTAATTAACTACAGTTTTCCAAATGGTTTTCCAACACTGGTCATTTTTGTTTTTTACTAAAGAGGTATGCAGCAAATAGTAGATAAAATAAGCAGAGTGCTTTTTTTGCTAAGCAAGAGTTGGGGAAGTTTCCAAGAGCTGGTTCTCTTAATAATGCTAACTCTTTATAGGACTTGATTGTGTCAAGCTTAAAGCAGTCATTTAAGTGTGAGATGGAGGAGCTCAGAAGTTATCTCAGGCAGTGCTATCTTGCAGGAACAGATTTTGTTTCATTTTATGATCAAAGTGATCAAGATATGAACAAGGAATCTTTTAAATTTTGCACCTTTTTACAAAAATTTTGCTTTTTATTTTATAATTCTGATATAGTATCAATGATCTATTATCTTAAACTATCGTGTCTGAGTAGGTTCTGAGAAGAAAGCAAACATTCTTATTCTTTATGAAATCACCTTCTTCCTGTATGCCAAATCCCCTCTTCACTATGATCTGGTCACCACTAGAATTGTGACCTCTTCAGGTGAAGTAATAGGGGTTTTCTCTACTATACCCTACTAGCGCACTCTTGGGTTTTTAGTAAGTACTAAGTACTTCCAGCAAATGCCAGAGCAAAAAGTAAAGTGAAAAGTCTTCTGTTTCCAGAACAGGCATGCTAAGGAATGACAGTAAAATCACCCATCAAGTCAATCGAGACAGGAGGTCAGAAGAACGTCATTCCCATTCTCATTCAGTCCAAAACAGAGACTACCCAGGTATACCAAATGTCTAGCAGGATGGTAGATTGCTATTGCTATTTAAGAATGCTTTTATTCAGTTGCTTAAATATCTAATTCTGTGCCTACATTTTCATAACTTGGGCCCTAGTATCTTAACTGAAAGCTGCAACACACTTTTATATGTCATGAAAGAGTAAAATATTAGATCAAAACAGGAAATGCTTCAGATCATTTCAGAGCTCAACAGTGAGAAACTGTTTTCTATAGGTCAGTGGCCTGTTCTGTTCCCATAATTTATATTCATTTTCTAATGGCCCAGTAGTTGAATAGAACTACAAGTAGGAGACAAATATATCATTAACTCTATTCCATAGTCGAGAATGTTGACAAAGAGTGAATCTATTCCCTCCATCTTCTGGAGAGCTGGCTTGGACTCTAGCTTGGCCACTATAGTAGAGAGTGACAGAATGTAAAAGGTTCTTTGCCATGATGGAGACAAGAGTTTTATCTGAAGCTATTGGCAAACAATTTCTGTCGAAGCAGTAAATTTGGAAAGACAGTTGTCCCAGTCTACCTGACCTTTGAGGCATTAGAAGGGTGTAGTAGTAGTTATTGGAATTGTAGCATATAAGCATTGGGAAATTAGCAACTTAAAGAGGGAGAATTATACACCTCTGAAGGGTCTCTCTTTTCTCAAATGTTAAAGTTAACTGGATATTTTACAAGGATCTGAGCATATAAAAGCAGTAAAAGACAGATGTGTGAAAAAATACTGGATAAACTAAAGGAAACTCTACCTCATTCTTCTCTAAAGGTTTTGTAGAAGCACAATTAAGCGCTCCTAATGGCATTGTTACGTACATACCATCTGGCATGAAAGAAACACTTTATATTTGTATGTCTATAAATCCTGTAATAACTGTATTTTGCTGGCAGTAGAAACAGTCTACGCTATTTGCAGTTTTCCTCATCAAATCTGTAATTATGCAATGTTTCTGTCTCCAATAAAGGAATTTAATGGGCACCTGTTTGTGGCATGTTATGAAATCATCACTGTTGAGTACATATCTAACTAAGCATAATTATCCCGTAGATGGGAGCTGTTACAAAATACATTCTTGAAAGCTGGATTAAAAGAAAAAAGAATTACCGAATGAAGTGTGGCATTTAAGAGCAGCAAAGCAAGATGCAAGTGGTGAGCGATAAGCTAACTCTATAGTCAAAATGCAAAGGCTGTATTCTGCCTTCTGGCTTCCACTGCATTTAAGAATGAGGTCTTAACAATGGCAGACATGCATCTACCCTGCCAAGCCTGGAGGCTGAGCCACTTGTTTCACTTACAGTAAAATGCTGGACAAATCAAGAAGCAAAGCTACCTAACTGCTAACCATGTTGTCATGAAACAGCTTTTAAAGTGCCAGGACTATGTAGAAGTGCTTGACTACAGTCCCCATTCTAAGGGTTTGGAGGTGATGAACTCAAGGGAGAGAAGCAAGCCAGAAAACAACTTTATACTTTGAGTACTTACTTCACAGGGCAGTTTTGCATAGTCACTACTCTAAAGTATGTCAACCAATGGGAAGCCCTTCAAAGACGGAAAGCTCTGACAAGTGAGTGTCATTAAAATCTTGACATTTGCCAGGGGTAGTAGCTATATTTACCAAAATACTTGACGTATCCCCCCTTTTAAGTGCAGGGAGTACTGTGATTAAAGATAGTACTGATTCATGTTGTGGTGAAATACACATTAGGGTAAATTTTCCATCTGGTTTGGTTCTCAGTGACTTCAGAGAAAGCTGGCATGAATACAGGACCCTTTAAAAAAGTAGACAGGTAAGTACTAAGGGTTGTTAATTACTGCTAGGGGAATGAGCCTAACATGTCAGAATCAGACTTCATTCCTGTATTTTGGCCTCTCCATTTTCATCCTAAGGGAACCTTTCTTAACTGTAACTCTAGCTTGAGCTTCAGTAAGACAGCTTTCAAAACTTGCTTATCCCAAATAGTAATAATTGGAGGACTGATCCTACAAGGTGCTGATTGGGATTCAGAAACAAACAGACCTGTGCCTTTTAGCAAACCTTAAAAAGACCCCTTTTTTCCCCTCCCTTTTGAAACATCTCGGTAGCTGGCAATAGTTCTGTTCAATAAAGTACATGCAGTACCACCACCAGCACTGTGTTCTTGGGGGTGGAGAGTATCAGTTCTAAGGACTCTGATCTGAGATACAGTCTTGTAAAGTTGATGCGAGAAAAAAAAAAAAAAAACAGTTTTAAAACAATGCAGGAGAATGACAAAGCAAAAGGAAAAAAACACATTCTGTACATATAAACAGAGCAAGGAAATAAAGTTGGGGATTCCAATATAGGCAGTCAGTATAAGAATTAGACATGCCAGTTTTGAAGGTATATCAACAAAAATGTTGAATTTCAGTTTTTCTTCCTTTCCTTTTGCTCAGCATTCTGATATTATGACATGACAATGGTGATTTTAACAGAGCTGCTAAAGAATTACCCTGTTACCAAGAGCAAAATTTTATGTGTTGGCACCTTTGTGGTTCTGGATGCTTCTCCAATGAGGAACTTGTAAAAGAAAATACAAGACTGTGGATGGTGTCTATTTCTCTCTCTCCTGAGGGAATTATTTTTAATGCCAGGTAAGAAAATGTTTCTTCCTGCTTCACCTGCAAGTGGTATTATATTGTACCTGTACAAATCTGGTATATTTATAGTATATTTATTTTATAGTATATTTATTAGTATATTTATATTAAATTCTGAGCATTGCCAGTGCCAGGTTATATAAGACAAAGCGGTTTATCTTCACTCATATAAGTTCTTGTGGGTGATTCAAAGAAATTATGTTCTTTTGAAGTGATTTCAGAACAACCTCTCTTTTATAACTTTTTTTTCTCCACCTTGCTCATGGAATAATTCTTTTTGAAGGTTCAACTTTGGTTAATTTATGCTCTTAGTGGTATATAGGCATTTATCCTTTACTTTGATGGCAGTGTAGATTAACTTTTTTAAAGCAAGGTAGAAAAAATTCACATACAAAGAAAGTATCCTAACCAAACTCAGTGTTGTGAGATGAATGCCCAACTCTAAAGGATGAACAGAAAAACAAATGTTTAAAATGGGTCAGTTCTAACCACAGACTGTAAAATACACCCACACTTTAATTTTAGACACTACATATTATCAAAGGGACTTAATAATGAAATCTTTTAAATTGTCTTCTCATTGGGTGAGATAACAATTGCATGTCTAGGCCTGTTCTAACTCTCATTTTGACAGGGGTGAAATTCATCTAGCATACCACACCTAAGATGAAGGCAAAGACTGTGACTTACCTGTCTTTTAGGTGAAGATTACACAGGTCATCACCAATCAGAGCCCGTGGAAACACTAATTTCAGTGGAAACTTCAAATTCAGCTGGTGTTAGCTCAGACCCTAACTTGAGGTGACTTTCATGCTCTGAGTATGATGAATAGAATGGCTCCACTCTTCTTATTTCCAGCTGCTATATTCCTGACCTTCTCTTTTTGGCACTGCTGGCACTAGAGCAGTTGCAGTGTGACCAGGTCACTACTTGACCACAGGAAGGTGGAAGTATATGCACAGACCCCATGCATAGGAAAAGCAGGATTGCTCTTTCAGCTGCAGCAGTTTTTAAGCAGCTGAAGCCAGTTAAGAAGTCATGCCCATATGAAATGGTAGGATTTGAGTATCTCCCAGGTGCTAGCCACTTTTATTATGGCTGTTAAACTTTTATGCATCAGACCTTGCTTAAATCATTGCTGAATTCGGGGGGGGGGGGTGGTGTGTTAAACTTTCATTTAGTCCATACAAGCCTTGTGCCTGTTCAAAGACTGTAATATTTGCTTTATTGTGACGTCCTAGGTTGGAAAAGAAAGGAAATTCTGAAGATTTTGTATCTTCATCATAAGGGCATGGCTGAAAACTGATTAAAACAAAGATAGTAAAAACTACTCCCATCTTTTTAGGGAATCTTGGTGCTTAAAAATTTGAAGAAAAATGCCACAGATCAGACTACTGCCCCAGTACCTTTTACCTCTAGGGATGGGGTTCTGACCATCCCATTGCTCTCGATCCTACCAGCTAAGAGTCACATTGCTCCTGAATGCTTATAAATTTAACATCATTCCTTTTCTCCACCACAGAGTCTGTCCTCACTTATATCATGCAAAGAACAGAAAACCTGAGTGGTTTGTCAGCTGCTTATATTCATTTCTTGAAAACGCATTCCCACAAACACCAACTTCTAAGCATAACTTGCAGTACAGGTTCTCTTTGCTATTCCCTCCTGTGGTGGGTTGACCATGGCTGGATGCCAGGTGCCCACCAAAGCCGTTCTATCACTTTGCCCCCTCCTTCGCTGGACAGGGGAGAGAAAAAATATAACAAAGGGCTTGTGGGTCAAGATAAGACAAGGAGAGATCATTTACTAATCACCGTCACGGGCAAAACAGACTCAGCTTGGGGAAAATTAACTCAATTTGTTACAAATCAAAACAGGGTAGGGTAATGAGAAATAAAACCAGATCTCACAACACCTTCCCTCCACCCTTCCCTTATTCCCAGGCACAACTTCACTGCCAAATTCTCTACCTACCCCCTCCATCGGCAAAGGGGGATGGGGAATGGGGTTTATGGTCAGTTCATCACATGGTATTTCTGCAGTTTCATCCTCCTCAGGGGCAGGACTCGTCATGCTCTTCCCCTGCTCCAGTGTGGGGTCCCTCCCACGGGAGACAGTCCTCCGTGAACTTCTCCAACGTGGGTCCTTCCCACGGGCTGCAGTTCTTCATGAACTGCTCCAGCGTGGGTCCCTTCCACGGTGTGCAGTCCTTCAGGAGCACACTGCTCCCGTGTGGGTCCCCCATGGGGTCACAAGTCCTGGCAGAAAACCTGCTCCGTGGGCTCCTCTCTCCACAGATCCGCAGGTCC
>JANZLQ010000025.1:11391977-11457033 GCA_026212715.1 Elanus axillaris | reverse complement strand
TTAGAGCCGGCTGGTATTGGCTCTGTCGGACATGGGGGAAGCTTCCAGCAGCTTCTCACAGAAGCTGCCCCTGTAACCCCCCCTGCTACCAAAACCTTGCAACAGAAACCCAATAGCCCTCCTTTTTCAGGTGGAATATTTTTATGGCCCTTAAGGAAAAACAGTTGAGTTTGAGCTAAACTCAGGGTTAGAAATCCTTCCTAATCCCTGCTGCCAATCAGTTTTCTACATAGGGTTCTCCCTCTAAAGGGGTAGGGTCAGTAACTCATCCACTGGGAGAGACCCCATCTGTCCTGTACTTGCTGTAATCAAAATGCCACCTTAGTTGTCAGGTGGCAGCAATCTTCACACTGCTATGCAGGCTTGCAAAGTCATTATTACGATTGTGAAGGTGAGACAGGAGCTGGTTATCCATGATATGTTGTCTTACTAAGAGAAATTACATTTTCTCTTGCTCTGTTCTGGTATCTTCTTTTACCATTGGTGATAGTGTTAGGTTAGCAAGTGCTAATAGCTGCTCTCAGGTGAGTCATTAATCCAAAGATCTTCTTGTTTGTCAATAGCTGTGCCAAAGACTTTTCAGAGTGCAGAGTTTGTAGCCTCTCTGTGTGTTAAGGTGGAGAGCCAAGAAAGGTAGTGTTGTATGTGCTTTTTTGAAGTAGCAAAGAAAGTTTGGGGAATGTAGGATTTACTTGCATGGCACAATTGAGGATTCCTGAGTGAGGAACCTACCTTTTGCTGTTTGGTCCCATCGCATTCCTGAAATGAGGCTTCTTTTTAACAAAAAAGCAAACTAAAGAAATAATATTATGTAACTTAATCACGTGTATTTTGCTGTCATGGAAAGATTCTGGTGAGACCCCAAATGCTGGTGCACTTTCTCCCTCATTCGGTATGATGTCCGAAGAGGCAAATCATAATTTTTTTAATTTTTTATTTTTTTTTACTTAAGGAGACCAGACTACAGTCTGTTAGCCTAGGCAGAGGCTTATTTAACAATATGTGCATGAAAGCCTTGTAGCTGATACTGGCATTATGCATATGAACCGTAATCCACCAGCAGATTTTTTTTTAGGTCAGATGGCTGCTCTGTTTTTGAAAGATAAGTGTTATTGAGTTCCTACCTTGCAACTCATTACCTCTGCTAAGCTGAATCTTAAGAGCTTGATTGTACCTCTTACAGCTATTTAACTCTCAGGGTCCCTTGGAAGCATTACCTTTGTTTGTCTACACACTGCTACATCCAAATGGCACAAAGGAGAACTCCTTATTCCACATTTCATTTCAAATTCCAACAAAAAGGATATCAACAGCTGTACTATTTCCTGAATTTTATATACGTGTAATATTCGCAAGCTTTTTCATTACTAAGATACCATCAACACAAAAGTTGAGAGTTGTCAACAAGGTCAAAGTTCAGGTTGACAAAAGGGAAATTCTCCAAGTTTTACAGGATAAAATCATCTTTAAACACAAACTTTATTTTCTGAACACATACATATCTCTGCCAAATCTCACAGCCTATTTATGGCAACTTTTTCCTGGAAAGAGAAAGTTACAAGGCTTAATTATCTATTACTACAATTTAAGCAGCATGAGGGAGAGCCAGCAATGTTTGATCCACTGAAACTCTCATCAAGGCACATATGAAGTTCAGGGCAAAATTCATCTGCTGTAGAGTTGTTTAACCTGCTTTAACCATATTTTTTTTCTCTCTGATAAAATATATATTGTCAAGAAAAATAATTTTGTCTTTGTGTACAGCTGGTAGCCAGAAAAATGTATGGTTTTGTATTGGGTTTATGTGGCAAGGTTTTGGTAGCAGGGAGGGTTACAGGGGTGGCTTCATTGAGAAGCTGCTGGAAGCTTCCCCCATGTCAGACAGAGCCAATGCCAGCCGGCTCTAAGATGGACTCGCTGCCGGCCAAGGCTGAGCCCATCAGCGATAGTGATAACGCCTCTGTGATAACATATTTAATAAGGAAAAAAAGTTGTGGGACAGGGAGAAATGGCAGCCAGAGAAAGGAGTGAGAATATGCGAGAGAACCAACCCTGCAGACCCCCAGGTCAGTGCAGAAGGAGGGGGAGGAGATGCTCCAGGTGCTGGAGTAGAGATTCCCCTGCAGCCCGTGGGGAAGACCATGGTGAGGCAGGTTGTCCCCTGCAGCCCAGGGAGGTCCACGGGGGAGCAGATCTCTACCTGCAGCCCGGGGAGGACCCCACGCTGGAGCAGGTGGGTGACCAAAGGAGGCTGTGACCCCGTGGGAAGCCCAAGCTGGAGCAGGCTTTCTGGCAGGACTTGCGGACGACCCACATAGGAGCAGTGTGCTCCTGAAAGACTGCACACCATGGAAGGGACCCACGCTGGAGCAGTTCGCAAAGAACTGCAGCCCATGGGAAGGACCCACACTGGAGAAGTTTGTGGAGGACTGTCTCCCGCGGGAGGGACCCCACGCTGGAGCAGGGGAAGAGTGTGATGAGTCCTGCCCCTGAGGAGGATGAAGCAGCAGAAATACCATGTGATGAACTGACCATAAACCCCATTCCCCATCCCCCTGCACCACTGGGGAGGGTGTAGGTAGAGAATCTGGGAGTAAAGTTGTGCCTGGGAAGAAGGGAGGGGTGGAGGGAAGGTGTTTTAAGAATTGTTGTTATTTTTTCATGACCCTGCTCTAGTTGATTGGTAATAAATTGAGTTAATTTCCCCCAAGCTGAGTCTGTTTTACCTGTGACGGTAATTGGTGAGTGATCCTTCCTGTCCCTATCTTGACCCACCAGCCCTTTGTTATATTTTCTTTCCCCTGTCCAGTGAAGGAGGGGAGGAGTGATAGAATGGCTTTGGTGGACACCTGGTGTCTAGCCAGGGTCAACCCACCACAGGTTTTCATTTTTAAAAGGAAAAGTAGGGGTTTTTGGGGAAAAAAGAAAATTATGACCCACAGATCATCAGTAATCAACCAAGTATATCTTAACAATTACTGTTTCATTCACTTATAAGATGATGAGTTTGAGATCTTTCACAGGAAAACTGAAAATCAAACTGCAATTACAGTAAATTGCTAAAACCGTGTTGGCTTGTAATGATTTATTTTTAAAAGATGCTGCTTCTCTTGGTTTCCTCTGCAGCGCATAATATAAGTTTATCAGATAAGAAATTATTTTCATTAGGGAAAAATTATAAGCAATCTGGAGAGGAAGAAAAGATTAGCAGTTACCCTTGATCAATTCCTTTCTGTGCCTTTGAGGAAGGCAGGTAACTCTCCTAGCTCCTATTTTCCAGCTGTAAAATGGGGGTAATAGTTCTCAGCAAACTGAGAGACTCCTGTGAGGATAAATGCATGACAGGCTGTGTGATCAATGAGCAATGGAGGACCATATGGACCCAAAGACAGATTCCACCATGGCTGCCTTCTCCACATTAATTTGTAATAGCATGCTTATTCTTTCAATTAAACCTTACAATCACATTTCTGCCAAGCTCAGTGTTGCTTCCTGTTTCAGTGAAACTTTGCAAGCTGGAACATTGCCTACAGCTGACAGTGACATTTAAATGCAAGGAAACCAAGCTTATGCATGTCCAAACCTTCTGTAATTCCAGGCCTTGTCAGTCTACAGTATTGATTCTGGTTTAAATAAATAAAAGCCTAGCTAATTTTCACCTAACCTTGGAAGAGTTTGCATTGTCTAAATGTTCCACTCTGAATCCCAGGTGATATTTTCTGGGATTGTGAGTGTTCAAAAGCAAATGAATTATACCAACAGCATGCATCTAGGCACAGTGCTGTGTTTTTGCAAAAGAGTGCCTGACCACCTGAAATTTAAGCCCTTCTCCTTTGTGTATGGGGACCAAACACAACGTGGACCTCAGAGGAGGGAGGCAAGTAGCAAGAAGGGTGGCTTTGGAGACTGCACCAGAAAGTCAAGTTTCTGTGCCTACATGTTTAGTGGCCATATCTTTCGCATACATAGTTTTCTTAATTGAGGACCAGCTGTTTTGGAAGTACAAAGCTCTTTTATGTTAATAACCAGCACAGAGTAAAAGAATCCACACAGGTGAGACTTGAAGCATTCACTGTGTTTATTTTTGTGACATTGACCCAAGCCCACACAACCAGGAAATCCTACAGCCATCTGTGGAAAAAACAACACAATGGTTATTGCTTAGGAGAGAAAAGATGGACTTGAGTTGCAGTTCAGTGACTTAACCAAGATCTTTCTGCTCCAAAACTGCCTGGCTGCATGTGCAGTTCATAGCTGCAAGAGCCCTTTGGTGCTTGTGTGCGTTAGAGAAGAACTGAGCAGCGTGGACTTGTGCCTGGCCAGGCCAGGGCAGAATGGGGTCAGGCTGGCTCCGCTTGCTGTACCTGTAGAAGACTCCCTCCACAAGGAGGTTATTCCGCAGCTGCCTCCTGGCTCCTTTGCGTAGCACCACGTTTATTTAGTTGACCAGATAATCTTTGGGTGTACAAGATGAGGCAAGGTGAATGAGGCACAGAAAGTAAGACCCATGTTTGGTGTTTTCCTTCTTGCCCACAAGTGAACTATTTTTGCTGCTTAAATGCACTCTGTAGTGCTGGTTTAAAAGAAAAAAGCAAAGTACCACAAAGATTCTTCCATGACCTCCACTGCAGAAGTAAGGGCTGACATCTGCCCTGGAGCCCCTGAAGTCAGTATCTATTACGTTCATGTCGGTATCTTCTCCCTCTTTGGCTTTTCCAGGTTAATGCAATTTTTGAATGCCTGAACTGCAGGAACATTCATTCCCTGATAAAACACCGAGCTCCCAACTTTTCTTCACTTAGCTTGTGCCTAGAACCTGCCTTGGCTCCAGCAATCAGTTTGTGACCCCTCTGATTTCCACTGGCAGAATGACTCAAGGTTGTTTATCACAATTTTAACTTTCCAAGCAAATTACTCTTTTAACTTGAGATGGCTGATTGCATCTTTCTTCCTACCTGAAGAAAGATGTCCATCGAGGGATACGTGCAGTTCTCTCCTCCCCTGAAAATTGTAGGGAATAAGAGAAGTGTTGTTTTTCATGCACAAAAGAGAAAAAAAAAAAATCCTTGCATATTTTCAGTTCACAGTAGCTTCCTCTGAGTAAACACAACACTGCATAAGAGAACAGTAAAGCCTCTATGAGGTAGCAATGGATTTTTAGACCTGCTGTACATAATCAACCTCCAACTCTGCTTACAACTGAAGTGTGATATACTGTGCTCTTATGTCTATCCTTAAGTGCATTTTATCAGTGCATACACATAGCTGCAGCTCTACCAGTGAAGCTGCATTTTTTATTTATACAGTAAGATCATACCTGGCCACAGCCCCACACAGGAAAAGTTATACCAGGAAAAGCACATTTTCGCGAGAACAACAGAGTCATTTGGGGCTTTGGTTGGCACAGCTATGCTGGGGAAATCACAATTCACCATGCTCCTAGTTGGCATTGCTGTTAGCAGAAGTTTGGAACAGAGTCATAGTCTCACAGGACTCTCATAGCTCAGGAAGAACAGATTGCCTTTAAACTTACTGATCCCAGGCGATTCAGGTCTTCAGTGTTTTCTTGACAGCCCTGGGAGCTTGTGTGAGTTAGAACAGGCTTTTGCAGAGCTTTTGTAATGTACCGTGATTTGTTTTAAAACTAGAATATCCCTCTTTCACCTAACTACTTCTACCACATTACTTACAGGAGCAGATTTGAGTACTGCCTTCTCCAGAATATAACTTGTAACCATTTTTACTTTAACCCATAACCACTTATTTACCAGCTGAGAGGTTTGCTAATAGATTGGGAAATTGGATCATGTTCTAGTTACCTTCCTAGCTTTAAACCTGGTGCAGGAAAAAATAGCTTAACCCTCCAGACAAAAAAACATCCTCCCTTTCCCCTGCCATCCAGCACCGGCACCCTGTCCTCAAAAAAAAAGAAAGTAAAGCCAAATATAGAGAACAGAGGTAGAGAGTGTATTTCAACATGAAACCTTCTATATCAGTCCTGCCAAAAAACAACAGTATTAATTAGTTTTGTACTTATTTAAATGCTTTAGTACTATATTTCTTCTAAACCAATCAAAAACTGAAATTAAACCCCTCTTATGCTGAAATAGTGTCCAAAGGGGAGCATTTTGGACAGTCTATCTAAGAGTGGACAACAATCATCATCACCATCCCCCAAGCACTATCTTACAAGTTTAGTTTCTTATGCCACATTCTCTACCTTTCCATTAATACACCCCAGATCATTACCAGTAGTATTCAGATTCATGGTAAGGTCATTTTTGATTCTTTGTTGTTTGAGTTTCAGCCTGCCATTCACGTTTCAGTCTTTACACTAGTCTGCTTAGTTCCATTCTCCTGGTGGGAGGATGCCCTCAGCAGACACAGGGCAGCATCACTGCCCTGAACCTTCTGTGCTTGTCTCCCAGAGAGCTGTTGGATTGGCCAAGTAGCTTTGTACCCTGGCTGCACCTACTGTGTGCCAGAGGTGAGTGAGTGTGTAGGTGTCCTGTCAGGCACAAACTCCTCTCTTTCAGTGTCTCTTCATCCCACTGGGGGCTCTGTCTAAGCACCACCGCTGATTTGCTGAGTAGAAGTAGCAGCTACTAATAGATTTGGAGAAATTTTCCCCTACTGAGTGTCTGTCTTGCCTTGTCCTTTATGTTGATCTAAATTAGAGCTGGCCAGTGGATGGGCCAGATCTGGTCTGTAATAAAGTTTTACTCTTCCCTTCTATCCTTCTGGCAATGCTGGCAGGACAACCTGATTGCTGCCACTGCTGATGTAAGGCTCTGGGGAACAGGGAAAGGAGATGGGGATAAAATAGCAAGACAAAGTCAAAGTTGTCAGCAATGGCTCAGTGGCAGGGCCATGTGAACCAGGCTCTGTTCTCTAAACACACAGTGGGAAATGAAAGCGGTCTCCTAACTTCCAGGCAGCAGTGAGAAATTATCTGGGCTACAGTATATTAAACTAAGGGAATGACAGACTCTCAAGGAGAACACACTGAATTTGAGTTATTTAATTCTTATTTTAATTTCTTGTTCACCCTTCTGTTTATTTCTGAGGAAAAGAGTTTTTCTTCATTTACAAAAAGCAAGAAGTCATTAGCATGTTGACTACACAGTTTATGGTGACTTTGTAGAATGAGTAGTATAGCCTAACCCAAAATCATGAGTCAGTTCTTACAACTCTTCAAGACAACCTTAAAAATCCTAAGCATATTTTGCAAAATAAACCAAACATTTGGATCTCTCTTTCCTGGCTTTCCTGTTTTTAAACTGCCTGACACACATATTCCACCTTTCCTCTCCATCATATGTGCTAAAAAATAACATTTAAAAATAATGTTTTCCTGTCTACAGCATGTAGAGCTTTAAAAAAAAAAAGGCACTAGGTGTTATGGAGCTTGCAATAAAACACAGACAGCTGTTCACATTGTATCAGGTATTTTTTCTAACAGTTTTAAGATGTCCTAACTTTATGGCTGCAGACACTTTGAAGTCGTGTTGCTCATCTTTTTGTCATGTCTTACCTCTCCTTTTCTCAGGAATCTTTCCAGCCACATCTATTGGAAATATTACAGAGTTAGGCAACATGCTTCTGGTCTTTGCAGGTTGTGTATAGCAGCACTTTGGTTTAGTAAGTGTTTTCAGATGTCTACTCATCTATCCTACTAACTTTAATTATCATCATCACGAACAATCTTTACCTTTTTGTGAAAAAGGTTGCAATATTGGTAGTTGCTTATAGTGAGAAGCAGAGATTAACAGTATTATAATATGGTGCTGACATATCACGCGACTAACGCACATCACTTCAGATGTATTAAAATGTTATATACGGGGCTGTGAAAAGACCCAGCTTTTGCTCCTGTTACAGAAGTCGACACACCCTACTCTCTAGCCTTTGTCTCTTGATAGGATTTTGGGGGGTTCTTGTCTTATTAGGGACATGCATTTGTAAATTATTTAATCCCATCCAGGTAAAAGCCCCAAGACCTTTGACAAGCATATAACTTTCAGCTTCATTAATGTCTCTTCAGAAGCAGTCCATTCCCCACTAGCCAGCAATGCTGACCGCTTAGTCTCTTTCTCAGGTTCTTGGGGTGTTTCTCAGCTGCAGCTGAGCTCAGAGGGATGCCGCTTGCCTTCGAGATTACTCACTTCTTTCACTTCATTTGCTCACAGTCAGAGGGGGGGTACAGCTCATGTTGCCAGGGCTTGGGCCTACAAACTGGGTATAAAGAGAGCAGCTTTAGTCCGTCTGTGGTAGATGTACAGTTTAGGGGATTGTTACCAAAATACCAGTCGGGTGACAGGGAGAGAGAGAGAGATCAATACCATAGTATTTTCAGGACAAATTTTAATTAAGAAATTTTACAAATTTTGCAAGAAAGCTGGTTCTCACAATATTTCCAGGTTGAATAAATTTGCTAGGGTCGCACCCCGGGCTTATAGATGTATTCTCTAGAAAACTGCAAGGCTTTAACAATCAGTTCAAAGTTGAAGAGTTTCTGGTGGCCGTGGGGATGCTTCCGCTGGATTGCAGGAATCCTACAGCCAAGGCTCAGGAAAGGGCCCTTCTCGCATTCTTACCAAACCAGCGTTTTATTAGTTAGCAATAGATGGCGCTAAATTTCCACCTGTCCAACGCTGTCAGCCAGAAAATGTATTTGAAGTAATTAGGCCTGCAAGATAACACTTAAAAGGGTTACTGCTGAAGTTGATGAAAGTGTGTGGGCATAGAGAGGCAGGAGCGCCAAGATGCTTCACCAGCTGGAGAAGTCTTAGGTGAGATAGTCTGGCTGCCAGAACAGGCTGCCAAGATAGTCAAAGGGAAGGAGCCAGGAACTGGAGAACGATTTGCAAATTCTTGAGAACAGCTATCGCGATCCTCTTGCTGGCTGGGTCAGGTAATGCCTGTCATTATCAGCGATTGAGGATCCTAGGCCAGACGTGTTAAAATCCCACTAGAGATTCTCAGTCTAGCCGGTGGTTTGTCACAAACTCCCCTCGTCCTGGGATTAACCCATTCCACAGCACAGGCGATGCGTTTGAGCTGTGTCATTTGGAGTGAGGCTGTGCTGGCAGGACCAGGGAGAAGGGCTTCAACAACTTTCTCACAGTCCTGCTGCCTCATCACCCCATGGCTCTTGGCGCTTACAGGTGTGGGGAGCAGACATACTCGTTTCTCACGTGAAGCAGAAGGGAGAGGGAAGAGGCTTCCCTACGGACTTTTGTGCTGGTTTTCTGGCAGCAGCAGGGAGTGCCTCCATAGCGTGGGGCTCAGTGCTTGCAGTTTGCATTGCTCTGGCTTTTTCTTTTGTGTGATAGCCCAGCATCCCAAAGGTGGCAGATATAGGTGAGGAAAAGGACAGGATAGCTTACTGCAATAGCGATTCACTCTCACGCATGCTGTGGAAATTACATTCATAAGAGGAGGGGTTGTCCTGCTGGGAGCCAGAGCACAGCTGGTGCCATATGGCCTTCTCTATACTGCTTGGTTTTCTATCCTCACCTGGCCATGCCAAGCAGCTGCCTGCAGCCCCCTCATGGATTTCTTAATGCTGTGCAGTCTGCCCTTATGCAGGATCACGCCTGAGATCCCTGCTTTTTAAGGTACAGACACGATGTTACTCAGAGAGGTGTGGAGTAGGGAGAGGAGGCTGTGTTTGCCAGTTAGTTGGGAGGAGTATGTATTGCATGCTGCTAGGCAGTTGTGGGTACTGGTAGCCCTCAAATGCTTTGCCAAAATGAGACAAGCCATGAAGACCATTCACAAACATGTACTCCTAAACACTTTTGCCCCCACAGACACACCTAAACATAACTTGCAGGGCTTTTTTTTCCATTGTGGAAAAATGTCTTTTTGCATTTCTCAGAAGGCTTCTTCTGAGAGGTGTTTTGCACAGTGGAGTGAGCAAAGTTAAAGTGTCTTATGGATGATGGCTGCATTGCATGCACTCTTTGCATTACACTGGCTTCTTTATTAGGTGGGCAGGAGCTGGCACTTCTGGAGCCAACACACATAAGGGTGTGCAGAAAGAAAAGGAATAGCCCACAAAATAAAATTCAGGCATAGAGGGTACAGAACCTTAGTGTCAAAGCAAAGAACACAGGCAAATTTTGCCCAGAGACACACCACTTGAAAATGAAAAATTCCAAAAATGGAAATCTTGTTTTAACTTTGAAAAGTCACCAAAAGTTGTCAGATCTGACCATAGATCCAGTTGCCCATGAGGACGAACCAGACTGTGACTTGCCTTGTGTGAGGAAAGGCATCCAGGTTTATGAGGCTTACCTGGACTCTCAGTCCTGTATCCTCCAAGCCAGTGGAATGTTGAAGGACCTAATAATCCTCCTACTGAATAATGCCTGCTGTTTTAGAATATGACCATTCACTGGTTTGGCACCATTAAAGCAAAGTATAGTGGATTCGATGCTTGAAATATGTAGCCTAGATGTTAAAAGTGGAAGCTCCTCTGCTCCTCTCCTTGCCTCTTGTCCCTTGATAGAGTCTTTCACCAAGGACTTCAGTTCTCTCTTCTTGTTCCTCTAGTAGTACTCACCTTGCTACAGTGGTGTGAAAATGATTGGTTGTATCTCTGTTCAAAGATCTAATTAGAGTTGATATTATTATTATTATTATTGTTTATTACTACTACTATCATTTCTACTATGGTATCTCTCTGAAGTACTTTGCAAAAGAAAATATTGCCATAGGTTGAAGTTCCAAACAGTTAAAGGAGTCCCCCTGCCACCAACCCACTGTTTTGGGTGTTCGCAAATCTGTGTTGTAGCAACACACAGAAAGGGTCACCTGTCCTCTTCAGCAAAAACTTAAAAGCCCCAGTGTCAAAGGCTCTTAAAGGCTCTTCAGTGGCAGAGGTTTGTTTATAAAGGCACTAGGAAGGCTGTGGTGCTTGTCTAAGATTGTAAGACACTCAGATACTCAGCTGATGTTAAATGTAGGCCACTGCACTTCGGTTGCTGCTCTGCAGCTTCGGGAGCTCAGCTGGCGGCAGCAGGGTTTGGAAAGGCTGGTCTTCGCGCTGGCAACTTGTGCTGTTCTGAGGGGAGAAGAGGTGGCTGCTGCCGCTGAGCAGCGGGGTGCTCCTTCGCTTTTTCATATCATCAGACAAAGGGTGTATAGAACAGAGACTTAGACCCATAAATCCGGTGTAATTAAAATACTGAATGTTAACTGTTTAAAGTACTCTGAGCAAAAAGACTGAAAGAGTTATTAAAAAACCACAGAGTTTTCAATTACTGCTAAATGAAGCAATAAATGCACATACAGTTAGTGATGTATCCTAATTATTACGCTGAACTTCTGCCTTCTTAGTAATGTATGCTGGCTGGCGAGTGCAACAAGCTGCAAGAGGCAGAAATGATTCTTCAGTGTCTTCCTTCTTCCAGAAGGTGTTGCTATTATACAGCTCTGTTAAAGACACACAAAGTCGTGTAGAAAGCAGGGTGGAATAAAATGTGGTAAGGCTGGATAAAAAATGTAAACCATACTAAGTATATAGAATTCAGTCACAAGGATTTCTATTATGCAGGGAAAAGAGAGCCTTTAGTGTAGTATGTGTCCACAGTATAAATAGTTCAGCAAAATGTAAACACCAAATATTTCCACCAGAGATCTTTGCAACCTCACATACAGTAGCTCTACTTTTCTTTTTCATTAAGGACTTCTTTTAATAAAGGGGCTTTTGTGGACTGAATTGGGAAAAATAGCAGCCACCTGTACCTTTTTTTTTAAACCTAACAGTACATACAGTACATCTATCAAAAGCAGAGGAATTTGAAACCTGCAGACTTTTTAGAGAAGCAAGTTCCACACATGATATAAAACAAATGCCATGTGTGCACCAAGCCAAGCAAATTAACAAAAGGGCAGGGGCATTTCCAATATTGCTTAAATAACTCAGGCTTAATAATGGGCTCTTTTCACACAAGCTCACAAAAGCTAAAATGTGTTTAAGAAGAAAAACATGCATTTTCATTGTATTGTGTGGCAAGAACCCTGATTTTTTTAAAAAAGCCATTAGCCTAAGCACATGAATTCTCTATGGGGTTTTGAGGGGGGGAATGTAGCACCTTCATGTAGAGCTGTTCGCTGTGGATAAAGGGGAAAGGCTAGTTTTCCTGGACCGTTATGTATTGCTTGCCTGTCAGAAGTACTCTCTTGAGGTCCCTTCCCCACCAGATAGGCATCACAGTAGTCCCTGGGTGTTGCTTTGTTTGCTGTCAGTATTCAAGGTGAAGCCAAGAGTTATGTGGGTACAGAGACTGATACAGTGCAGAGGCTGGTTTTCAGAGAGGCAGAACTCACTCTGTTCCTGCTAGAGCCAGGTTGGTGTCTTTGGATGCTCAACAGTTCCATGTGTAAAACTGTGAAAAGTTCCCAAAGGTGGCACCTTTAAGTCAGGGCATGTGTATTTAGTTAAGTTATTCCTCAGAGCTAGCAAGTCCCTTATTTTTCACAGCCCCAGATAACTTATAAACCCATTCCTTAGCGTCACTGTTCAGCTTCAGCTTTTGGTGGCTGGTGTGCTAGTGGTGAACCACAGTGGTGCTTTACGGGGATCTAAATTCATTAAGATTTCCTTAAAAAGGAAAAAATATTTTTAACATGATGGTGCTTATGTTTTTCAGTCCACTGGAGAGTGACAAAGAGACAGGACAAAAAGATACCAAGAAATGACTCATACAGGAAATTTAAAATTATGCATTGGTTGATATAAACAGTCTTTTGTATAGAACTGTTGTTCCCAATCTTCATTGGCTTTGAATAAGCAATACAACATGTCACATTTTGCTTTTCCTGTTGGCCTCCATTTAAACTTCTTAATTTCCTGTGGCCATAGCAACATTAAAAGGTCTTGTGAATAAAATATTTGCCATCCTTCCATATAAAAAACAAAGGACCTCTACCACAGATCCAGTAGAGATGAACTTGGACTCCTCTGTCCCTGCAATACAGAACTCTCTATGACTACAACACTTAAAAAATGCTGCCTTTTGACTCCAGCCCTGCCTGACTGCATTCAGCCTAAGTCTAAGGCCTGAGATATTGCTGTGCCACTGCTATACTTGCCTCATATTTGAAGCTGTTGGTGGCTTGTTCTGCATCTCAGGTGTTACAGAGGCCTCTGCACCAACCACTGAAATGCAATTGGTACTCGAGATGTCCCAGAAATGCTCCAGAACCTTCCCAAGTGGCATTTTGTCAGTGCCAGGGGTCAAAGGTGTGAACAAGAGCCACCTACATCCACCAGAGACTGTGTCACAGTAGGGGAACCTCAAGCAGTCAGCTAGGCTTCTTTATGGTCCCTCTGTGCTTCCATAGTGTCAGCCAAGATTTTCCCTCTAGCTAAAAGTGCTTTGCAAACAGTAACAAGTAGTTGTATGATTTAAGATTTTGTTCCCCTTTGGAAAACACAGAATTATGTCAGAGAAGCTAAGATGTCCAAGAATCACAGTCACACCAAGGATGTGACCAGAAATTATTAGTTCCCAATTCCTCTTTTCCAGCCATAGGTTTTTTTTTTTGTAATTTATTCTCAGTGGTCTGCTATTGTCTTGGCATGAAATTAGAAACAGTTTTTTGAGTCAGGGACATCACCTTTCTTTTTGCCTGTTCTAGGCCTCACAGATTGTTACCTCTAGGGACACAATGAGTGTCAGGAGCACTACTGTTGGGTTGGACTTTCAGCTGCTTGGCTGTGTGATTTCAGTGCACTTGAAGTAGAGCCTGGGCACTCATTCAGCTTTGAATGCAACAGCTCAGATGTACAATCAGGTCAACCTGGATCAACAAGCTGCTGTGCATCAGCTGAGCGTTGGTACCTTGGATGCTGAGGCCCGATGCTATACCAGTTTCTCAGTTTTGCTGGTCAATTCAAAAAGATGTGGTTCCATGTATGGGCTGCTGTGGCATTTCCAGCCTACCTGAAGAGCAGCTGTTGCTTTTTCTCTCTGCTATCATACTAAAAAGAGATTTATTTTTGTTAAGTATTTTGGATGTACACATAGCATCATAATATATTGGCCTAGTGCATGTATGAACAATTGCCTTTAGTGGATAGATCTAGAAATGTCTAACTTTATCCTGTGCTTGTGCACGTGACCTGCTTGGACTGCCCTGAAATGGCTGAGCATCAACAGCTAGTCTCCATTAGACTTCGTCCTTAAAAAGCAAGACCCACACTCCATGCTACCGGTTGCTGTGGAGTAGTTGTTGTGCACTAGGTGAAGTTCCTGGGTGGGTGTATATTTGTTACAGTGTTCATTAGTATCAAACTAAATAGCTTAGTGTAATATATGTGTTTGTACATAAGCCAATGTAACTAAAAGGAAGGAGCCATTACCTTTTTCTACCATTGAAAACTTCTTCACCTCTTTCCCTTTGAACAGTATTGGGTTTTTTGGATCTAGCTGTAGCAAAGAAGGTAGATTGTCACTATGCAGTTCAAGAAACAAGATACCAGACTTTGGAAAGGGGCTTCTGTCAGCTTTGAAAGAGCGTACTCTTTTGTTATTACACTGTTTTAATCAGTATCTCTGAAGAAAAGCTGGTTGAGATTTGGTTGGTTTTCCCACATTTATTTCTTTGCAATGTTTTTATCATTGTTTAAAACAAACAAAAAAGAAAAAAGAGATATTTGACAATTTTAACTGAGAAATACGCTACATCCTTCTTTTTCAGTACAAAAATGAAAAAAAGAAAATGTGAAGAAAATGAAATAAAGAAAAGGGACAAAATCAAGCAGTTAACAAAATTGCTTTAAACTGAAAAACTGAAGAATCTTTAGAGGAGAACAGTTGTTCGCAAAATACTTATGGTTTTGAATGAAAAAAAAATGGTGTGTTTTTTTTTTTAATACCAAAGCAGCCTTCAGGAGAAAACATTGCAACCAGTTCTACTACACTGCTATCTACACTGGTGCAGTATTCCCTGACCTGGCTCTGCATTACTTGCATACAACAATAAACTACAAAACTGCCTTTGGTGAATGCAGAGTCCTCTCGTTGCTGGCTGCATTCTTGACCTGGTGTTTGGTCTGATTAAGATGAGGCAGCTGAAAATAATGACTGTCACAAAATGACAGTAACCCCTTTCTGATCTGAGGCTGCCCCTCGCCTCTCCTGGGCAGGCAAGTCCGACCTCAAAAACCAATAGGCTGAGTATTTCAAAGGCCTGTTCTGGGCAACTGTGTCAATGGATCAGTTAGATTTCAAAACAATCTCTGGTCTACCCATAGCAAAAAAAATTGGCCCTCTTGAATAGCCCGGTAATAGACCAATCCCTGATCTCCAGTTTGACCAGCACAGGTCACTGTTGTCTATGTGCAGCCTGTATCTGGTAAGGAAGCTTGCTATGCCACCAGCTGTAGAAGCCAAAGGAAAACAATTGCATCACACAGGGATTTTTTCCTTGTATGCAAGAAAGGAGAGGCTATGTAGTAGTCATCAAGCAGTAGTCTGTAAGGTTTTGTTTTGTTTTTCAGTGCTGAGCAATCTGGTCAGTCAACCGCACTTAGCAACTGAACTCGGTGTGTCCTAGTGCCAGCTGCTTATGGCCTCTGTGTCTGTCTACTGATCAGTCATTCGAGACTATGTGCTTTATCACTCCTCAGGCAATCTAGATTTTAACAGGCTTCCTTTGGGGCTCTTCCCCTGACAGTTTCAAACATAGCCCTCTCAGACTGTAGGGGTGAGCTGTATAACTCTTGCTCCCTTACCCTATAACCTTGTGGCACCTATAGCAGGGCACAGGCAGAAGCCAGCTCCTGCTGTTGTTCTCCCTAGTACCAAAGAGCATCCTGTCTATGTAAGCTTTCCTTGTGGCAAGGAGGGAGGAAGGGAAGGCAGGAGGAAATCCATCTATGATTTTCAATAAACAGACAAATTTTGCTGGGGAAATGGCCCATACATGGCTTGCTGGCTGGATTCAGCAGCAGGCAAGCCTACAGTTAATCAGCTCTGCCTTAGCCACTGGGTTTCACAGCAGCTGGAGCCATGTCCCAGAGGAGGCACAGATGATTCAGCTGCTGGACAAACAAGGAATTAACACAATAATGTTAAGCAAGAAATATCACCATGAGCTCCTACTTCTTTGCCCTCTCCCCTTCCTCCCCTTGTGTAAGGCTGTATTAAAAACAGACCTTGGCTGGTGGTTGAGAGGAACGTCTGACATGGTAAGATGGATAACTGGGGCTAGCACTGGGCTGCCTTTGGCTATGGCACAGCTGGGAAGGAGGTAGCAGAGCCTCCCTGGCTGTGCTGGGTGCTTATGCATGGCCAGAGAGAGCTTACTGTGTGTAGCCATAGCAGCGTTTTGGGGGCAGCCTGAGGAGGAGTGTACATCTGCTCCTTGCCTGCTCTGAGAGCTGAAGCAGACAGGTGGGGGGACAGGGGGGGCCAGGTCAGGACAGACAGGTGTGACACAGCGTCACCTCGTCCCCATGGGGAGAAAGCCTTCCTGAGCCTAGGGGAGAGCCCTGTGGGAGGTGAGTCCTTCCCTCCGCCACCCCAACCCTCACCCCTCTGCAAGCAATGGCTGAAATCTGCTCAAGACTGAAACAGTGTTAGTGGGAAGCTGAAAAACATGTCAATGCATTGTCCCTTTGCTGGTTTTCAAAGTCCCAGTGCACCAGGGATCCATACTGCTCTTTGAATTGAACTGACCCTGAAAAACTTCTTTAGCTGGTAAATGAAGAATATCTTGACCTATCTGCTTATAAAAAAAGGCACAAGAGGGACATCTGGCATTACTGCACTTTCCTGCTCAGTTCTCAGTCCTAACAAGTGAATGACTGATGACGTACCTGAAGATTGTCTTCCTTTATGTGATCCAGCATGCTACAGGGTCTGCTTTTCACCTGAATAATGAAATGGCCACCCAAGGGAGAGATTTTATTGAGGGAGCAACCTAAGATGGGGGTCCCACTGACACAGACTAGGGAAGCCCTCTGGCATCAGTCCCTTCACATTCAGGTCCAATGCAAAGCACCTGGGCTGGGCTGAAGTCCTTCTTCACTCAGCTGATACCTACAAGTTTTAAAATACATATATACCACCCCAGATGAAAGAACTGTGCAGGATATTCATACAAACAAGCATAATCCATAAAAAATGATCTCCAAAACAATCAACAATTCCTCATACCAACCGAGGTGGTAAAAAGAGAAGAGGCTTGCTGTTGCCATCCAATTAAAAATGCCTAGGCAGCACTCAGATGCAGTCCTATGCCAGATATGATCTCTATTTACATAGATGAGTCCACCATGTCAGTCAAGAGTGAGATGTTGGGCACCTGAGGGACATACATTGCCTTCACAGTTGGAAGGAAATTATTTGTGATTGTAGTTGTCCTTCACTGTTGCTTAGTATTATTTAATGCTCCTATTTCAATAATGCCCCGAGGCTTTGATTAACAACTGGCAATGAACTAGAGTGCAGTCAAACTGCTCTTGCTGTTACTGCAGTTGTAGCCTGTCACTGGAGAAATCACCTTTCCCTCAAATACTCTCCTTCTGCAGGTCTTCCACTGCTTTTCCAAGTCAGCATGCAGGCGTGTCAGCAGCTTACCCTCTGAGCAGTGAGATGCGCTTGCTGGACACTGATCCATCGTCTCTTAGATATCAGTCACAGTATTTAATTTCAGTTTGCATGTGCTTTTGGAGATGCAAAATGCTGAGCAG
Source organism: Elanus axillaris (assembly GCA_026212715.1). Classification (NCBI taxonomy): domain Eukaryota; kingdom Metazoa; phylum Chordata; class Aves; order Accipitriformes; family Accipitridae; genus Elanus; species Elanus axillaris. The sequence continues at coordinate 11,439,320 of JANZLQ010000025.1, read as the reverse complement.
TTGGTGGGGTCTACTGCTGTTATAATTTGATTTCAGATGCAAGTTTGTGTCCCTGGTACCCAGTTGTGGTTCTGGCAGTCCTGGTAGGTGCCCCTTGGCAAGTTACTTTCCTATATGCTTCTTCAGTCATAAGCTGACTGGTATGGGTGGCATAAAGTAGCGGGGGAAAATAATGTTATTCTTTATCTAGAACTTCACAAATATAAAAAAACTGCAATATATTATTTACATTTTACTCTTGTTCTGTAATACCATTAAGAACAGATATACATGTTATATATCTTGGGACTTAATACATCGCTGTGGTTAGCTATCCTTGTCACATGCACTTTGTTTATTATGTTTTATAGTCATCATGTTCATCTGTTCTGCCCAGCCACTGATCTTGAGGCGAAATGTTCCAAACTTTAATGTTTACTGTTTACCCAGTAAGTGCCCTGGTAGAATGTGGGTAGCAATAATCCAAGTGACCTCATGCAATTTCCATAAAAGAAAACTTTGCTTAATCTGGTCAGTAAAAAAAAAACTTAACAAAACTCATACAATTAATCAGAAGGTGTTTTAAAAGAAGGAAAGCTTGACACAGCTTACCTGAGGTTGACTACTGAATGAGAGAGGGGATCTGTCTATCAGTCTTTTCCTCACAGGAAGTTATCATGCAACTGCTTTTCTTCAGATGGAAAGAAATTGAAAAACTGTTCTTGGTCAGTTGGTCATCTGGCCTTCAAGACTGGCAAAATTGGCAGTATAACTTGCCTGAGCCAAGAAATCAAGATAGATTCAGTTCCTCCCAAACACTCATTGGTTCGTCTCTTAACTAAAGCTGTCAACTTGTTCTTTGTCCTCCACAACCTACTGTTAAATTAAAGCAGGATGCAAGAAATACACCAATATCTGTTTCGTATCAACTAGTGAACATTATTCTCATGCAGTCCTCTGGTCTTCACACTTAAATATCCAAAAGGATTGATCTTTCTGCCACTAAAGGTAAATATGTGATATTCAGTGTCCCTAGGGAGGCACAGGTCATCTGTAACAACTGGCATTACAAATCTAAAGAAAGCAAAGCTGTTACAAAATTATCTAGATTAAGGAAGGTATGAAGTGTGATGAGAAGTACAGGGCAAAGAGTTTAAACAGGAAAACAAATAAGGAGATTAGGAGTATCAATTGTAAAGTCTTCGTTATTCTAAGAAAGAATTAATTTGGCGATTATTTTTGTTCACTCACTCCTATCAAAAATAACTATTGTGCAGAAGCACACTTCGTGTAAAAATGGTTTGCTTAATTTACAAGGCATTTATGAAGCACATGATCACTATGGAATTATAAAGCTTACAAACATCACCTGTTGAGGAAACAAAGTATTAATATTTCCTAATTTCACTGGGAGTAATGGAGAATGAGGAGGTTAGTCTCAGACTAGAGACTGAAAACCAAGGTTTTCTCCTTCCTGTGTCTTTTTCTGGAAGCATTAGCCCATGGAATGAAGATGTCCTTTCCTCTACAGAAAATATAGGATGCAAAAAGGGTTCCAGAGAAGTTGCTGATGACAGCTCAAAGAAAAAATATACAGATGCTGTAAGCAGTAAGTTGTAACACATCCAGTATTTTCCATATATTGCTTTGCTCATAAATATTGATCCAATCCCATGAATGTATGTAATGTTTCAATACACTATGATGTCCATTTTTAGTTTCTTGACTCAGAGAAAAGTTTGGGATATTGGCAGCCCAGGTACTTGGCAACCCAGGAACTTTTTCTTTGGTTTTCCTCTCATGTAATACACTAAGGCTACATAAATTGTTGAAAACATTTTTGAAAGTCAAGAAGTCAAATGGTTAATTGAGTTATGCAGGTTAAGGGTCTGCTTCTCCCTTACTTTGCATCTTAGGTAACAACTTACAACTGCTATGACACAAGCAGCTCTGATCCAGTAATATTTAGATCCTGACTTCGTTCTGTTACAAATTTTTCAGTGTGCAGTGAGGTGAATAATCTGGTCTTCTGTCTTCTCGCAGCATTGCTAGGATGGGTGCTGTACGGTCGTCCTCTTCCCTGCTAATAATTCACTGTCATATTTAGAGTGACTAGTTTAACTGAGTACATTCTAATCAAAGTTAGTATAAAACTAACTATCTGTTAAGTTAGATGTCCATGATATTTTTTTTTAATGGTAAATGTTGGAACAAACAGTATCCCATATTGGTTCTATAATTAAGATATGCATATGTTGGCTCCAAAGATCCTAATTACATCTGCTTTAGGGATGCTGTTAGAGAGAAGATAATTGCATACAGTTGCTGCAGAGACAGTAGAGGAGCTTAATCTGAAGTACAGGGAAAGCTTAGAATAGTAGCTTTGGATAGCCATTTATCTTGTGAATCCTTATCTGCAGATAGTACTGCAAGTGTGTATTGTCCTACACATTTTATTAAAAAGTGATAGATATTTATATTTCGGATATAGCTTTTCAACTATGGCTTCCTCTTCTTCATTAAATCAATTCAAAACTCTCATAGATTTTAATGTTGCTGTCGCAAGTCCCCGAATAATAGGTGCTGCTCCTGCTGAAAACGGCTTTCATTATGTAGTATCTTTCACCCAAAGATTCCTGAAACATCCCAGACTTCATAAGCCAAGTTCAGCACCATAAGCAATTATTAAGCCTAAATGTACAACTTTGTCCAAAAAACATAGGTGGGTATGTCAGATGCACAGTAACAGTCTCCCATAGAAATTCTGCCTTTATGTTGATGAGGTAAGTCAGAACAAAGGGACCCAAAGCACATGGTATGGGGGAAAAAAAGCATGATGCCACGGAGGTTCAAGCGGCAGTATATTAAAGCCTTACAGCAGACTGCAGAAAAAGAGCAGTGGTGAACTGGATTAGAGGTACCAAGACAAAATGGCCACAGCCTGACAGTGACTAAAAGAGTAATTTTAAAATTATCTGTGGATGGATGCTGTCTGATTATGCAGGCAGAATTTGAAGTGATGCTTCCTGTCTAGGCACTGGCAACCTTGCAAACAGCAAGAGTTAAAATTTAACAATCTGAAGACAAGTCAGAATACACTCCCCGTCTGTAAATCAGAAAGTACTGCTTCAAACTCAGCCAAATCTGGCTGCTCCCTTATCCCCCACAACCACCATCGTAATTACAGCAGCTGATTTTCCTCACACCCACCTCAGAGATTTCTGGGGGTTTTGGCCAGGTTTGCATCCCCATATGATTCAGCCTACTTTTACTTATGTTTAGCGCATTGTGTAATAAGCAAAGCTTACATAAGCTAGGGACTGTGGCTCCAGCTTCAAAAACCTTCATCAAAAATAGGAGATCAGAAGCAGGATAGCAACTCATGTAGTTTTTTTCTTAAGCATGGATACAGAATTAACTGTCTTTGGGCTAAACGCTCAGCTGTTCAAATCTGTGTAGAATCATTAATTCCTACCCAGCTGAGCTAATTTACACCTTGCTGAAGGTCTGGTTCTCATCAATAAGTGTCCCAGTGTTGAAACCTTGACAGTAACTAGTCAAAAAGAACTGGGATGAAATTTTGACGCATTAAATTTAGGGGGAATTTTCTCATTACCACCAGATAAGCCCTTACCTTACCCCAGAACAACCAGCTATTCAAAGTAAAAAACAGACTCTGCTGTGTATCTCTGTTCCTTTCCTGAAACTGTTCCCACTAGAACAGCCAGCAGTCCCCACTCCAACTCATTTTATCTGGAAAAGGTAAATAGAAACTGCCAGTTCCTCACAAGAAGATGTTTGAGTGTCTTATTGAACTGATACAAACTGGAAGCAGTGAGCTACAGATGCATGGAACATTTTCACATGGTCCAGACCATAATAAGAGTAACTGTATTACTTTAGCACCTTAATGGCCAAGGATGTGGGTTTCCTTGCAATAGGTATTGCAAAAATATAGAGTGTGAAAGCTTATAGAGAAGTGATTGTTATCTACATGATATCTACTAGCCTGAATGATGTGATGTTTTCTAAAGATTAATTCCACTGGCATCTTTTGGGGTGAAACTACTTCTAAAGAAAACATATTTTCAGTTGTTGGCTAAGTCTATGATCACTGTTACATTGATGTAGATCCAGAATTGTGCTGCTGAAGTTAATAGAGCTCTTCCAAAGTTGTGCTGTAGTGGAGATCAGTCTGTGGTCTTGTATTTTAAAACATAGGAGTTCTTATAAATCTAGTGTTTTCCACTTTATGCAAAATAAAATGATAAAGATATTGCTAGTAATGAAGGAGTTAAAAAATACAGCTCCAGAAAGGGCTGAGCTACAACCCAGGCAGTTTATGTATTTAAGGATTTATTTTTTCAGTGTCTCTGCACCTTCAAGTTTTTTGTTGGTGGGTTTTTGTTTTTGTTTTTGTTTTTTGTTGCTTTTACAATTTAATCTTTCACATAATGGGACAGACACAAAGCCTTGGTTAGAAATTTCCCCCTAGCCTGTTGCAATATTTATAAAGCTGTGCTTTTTAAACATGCTGCAAGATGGGTTTAGTAAAACAAAAGGCATTATAATTTATTGTTCCAAGATTATTGATTCAATAAATTAGCAATAATTTCCATGGAGGGTAGGAGCCCTGGCACTATAAAAGTTTATTTATCTGCGCTTTAACTAGCATTGATTAGAGTATTCAAATTGTCCCAGTGCTATATAATTGCTCTTTATAGGTGGAATGCCCTCTGCTGTGCAGGAGACAGTAAAATAAACATTCAGCCAGAAGTGACAATGGCTCTTTTAAAAGCCAGGAATTTCTTTTTTTTTTTTTTCTTTTTTTTTTTTGAGGGAAGAAAGAGTTTGTTTAATGCTTTAAAAACACAGCTAGCTTTGGCCAAAGTACCTTGTAACATTGCAAGGCCAGAAAGCAAAAGGTTGCTATTGTTATTGTTCTGAGAAACCACAAGACATAAATATAGTAGTTATATCTTCATATTTGACTATATCCAAATGAAAAAGCCTTTTTCTGTTGTGTTAAAGTGCCATTCCGTGTTGCACTGAAGTGCCAGGTGGAAATTTTTGTTGCACATGTTTTTTCCTTTCCCCCTTTTGTTTCTGAAGTGCCCACTAAACCTGTTCAAGGTAACTATGAAGCTATTGTAGATGTGTTAATAATTTAAGCAAAACAAACCATACTTCTAGATTCACATTTACCATGCAGGATTGCTCAGAAAGGAACATTTTGCCACCATGGAGAACAATAGCTGATTTAGTTCACAAGCAATTGTATTCCCCTTATGTACAATACCTAGGACAGTTACATTTTTTCGACGTAGAGTTATGATAGGTCTATCTTCTGATACTTATGATAACACTGCTTTTATTTTACAACTCTGTTGATGTAAAAGATTAACAGTACTTTTTCCCTCTTTTGGTTTTAATAAAACATCCAACTGCTAGAAATATCACTTAGAACCACGAGTTTGCAATAATTAAAACAAATTATGCATTTTAGTAACCCAAGGTGGATGATTAATGCAGGCTTTAAATGATTGTTTGTGTTAAATTGTTTCTCCAAATGCAATTCAGGAATTTGAAGTTGTCAGATTAACTGCTGTATTTACTGGTCTGTTTGATTAGGTGAGCATAGTTTTATATTCCCTCTTGGAGACCTAAATAGCAACCATTTCCTACCAAAACAGCACACAAAACAAAGGCCCCATTCAGAGGACTATTCAGAGTGGGCAATGCTCTATAGCCCTTTGTATCCTGAAACAACATGGTTACTGAACTGCCTCTAAAAGGTACAACAAATTTTTAAAAGAAAATAATAATGTCCATTATAATAATAGTTGGAATATTATATTTTTGTCTAAAGGTAAATACATTCCATCATCAATTAATGGATTAATTTTGTTATTGAACTTAAAGACATTTCTTGGAGCCCTTTATGATTAATACTGTAAAATAGGTTTTAATGAATGCTGTTAAGAGGATGGCTAATATTCATTTGAAACTGTAATCTACACTGCCAGAGTTTGTCCACTCTACTCTTTTCATGAACATCCATTGAGTTGAATTTTAATAAGCATTCAAGCATTCATAAGAAATTAATTCCAGGCTTGGACATGTGGATTCTTACCCAAAGTGAATTTTAATTTCTTCTTCTTTGGGCCTTTTGCACCAGAAACTTCATCACTGGAGCCAGTCAGGGAATGGACATAATGTCATGTGTCTTCCTTCTCTTTTTCCAGTCAACAAATGCATAATAAGCACAGCTTGAACTTTGATCATCACAGTTCAAATATGGAGACAATGTGTTTACAGTAGATTTAGATGAAAATTGTATAGTGCCTTTCTATGTCCAGATTAGATACTAAGCATTTTTCTCTTAGTATGAGGGTAAATTTTTTATATAGGCAGTTTTCAAGAGCAGCTAGCTAGCAGCTTTGCTGGGACAGTGGAAAAACACTGAGGAATAATAAATATTATTAATAACTTCTTGGTATTTCTGGGCAAAGCCAACCTGATTGCCACATCATTCCTGAGAAGGGAGGGAAACTGGAGGACACAACATCCTTCACCTTCTCTTGATGCAATTTCTTTATTTCCTTTTGAAGGATGACTTATGGTAGGAACAACTATAAACAGCAGTGGAGGTGGGAGGGCTCTGCCTTTTCAGCGTCTTGTGCTAATGGTCAGTCGTGCTGGAGGAAAGCCAGCTATGTATGGAGAGACTTTGGTAGAGGCACACTTACATGTATTCCCACCTGATTGCTTTAAGAACTGGAAGGGCCAAACTGTTAGGCTCAGTGCTGGCCTTGCACTGTGCAGAGAGGACAGAGAGATTGGGGGTTTTGGAAGAGGGGACATGGTTTCACCAGAGCAGGAAGTTTCTCAGTAAGAAATTGTTGGAAGCTGAGAAAGCATTTTTGAGAAATATCACTTTCTTGCTCTATTTTTGTACTCTTTCCCAGGCATCCATTTATGGCCACAGTTGGAGACAGGACAGTGAGCCAGACAATCTGACCCACTGAAGGCTTTCTGCTCGTATTTTCTTGGGATTATCCTTTCTAGAGAAATGTGGTCCCTTTGTCTTTCATGTGGACATAGGTGGAGTAAAGCAACATGCACAACATGGGATTTAGAGACATCAGAAAATATCTGCCTTCACAACTATTTTTTTTGCTGGTTTAACGGAGTGAAACACCATATGGGATGAATGCCAGTGAAATTCAGAGAGATTGATATGGTTTTCCAGCTCAGGAAGCTACAAAGTCTTCAGCAACACTGAATCCAAAGCATCCTCGATGAGAAGACTTGGCTATTGTTTTTTCCTCATCCTCATGGAGAGATACATGATATTCTGCCTGGTTAGTGGGAAAAAATGTACCTCTGGGAAGTTTTTGTGGCTTTGTGCTCTGGATTGCTAAAACGGTATTAAAGCAGCAGACTAGTGGAAAAATCTAATGAATGCATTCCCAGCTATGAGGACACATGTTCCTTCCCCATAGATACTTGAGTTACAGAGTTAGAGATCTTCAGGCGATGCCTCTGCAGCCTCCCTTCTAGGATCCTAGGTGAACTATCGTGGATGGCTGTCAAAAATGAGCATACTACTTCCCAACCTGCCTCACAGCCATTAGCAGTAAAGAGGACATAGCTGTGATGTTGGCTGCATCGTTACATCAGGACTGAGACAAGGATGGTGTAACCAGGTCTAGCTGTAAGAGTAGGCAAACTACTTGTTGGAGAACATCCACAGGGTTCTCAAAGATGTCCTGGACCCTGGAGGAAATGAGGCACTCAAAGAGAAACTCTTACACTTAAATCAGTAATGTGATTTGATACAGTGCTGCTGTAACCATCTTGAGGACTAGATGGCCAATTGCAAAGGTATAAGCAGAGGGAGGAACCTTCTTCATCAAGTAGGAATGTTAGAGCCCTAGAGAAAAAACAGGAAATCTATTCATTAAATTTATTCTATTTCAATTAGGAATTTACAGCTTACAAGTGTTCATATTCCTGATGAAGAGACAAGTACATTTCAGCTACTGGTGCACTATTTAACCTCTTTTCCTGCAGTGCGCAGGGCCTCGAGCCACTCACTTGTACCAGACACATACAGAAAAGTGGCCTGGGAATATGGACAGTGGTTTTAGTCTGAAAGAAATATGGATCATAGGAAACTGCTCTGGTGATACCTTCTGCTATTTACATTTAAATTTCAAGTAAAGAACTTCCACTCAGATGTGTTGCTACAAGTGCTTCAAACTGAGCTGCTGGGCACCCATTTCCAGGAAAGCCTGGTTTGGTCCCTGGAGTTGGCCTGTTGGGTGCCCTGGGGGTCAGACCCTTGCCATACAGCCACTCACTCTCTGAGTGGGCTTGCAAAGGCTGACTGAGCATGTCTTTAAAGATGACCCTCACCCACTGTTCTTACTTAGCAGTGTACTGATTGGTACATTTGTTTCCCCTCCCTTCTGACTGCCAGTGAAAATGTCCTTTTCCTTGACTGATTATTACATGCAAAACATGGTCCCTGGGTGGGGACCAGATCCTAACTTGCCTCTTTGTTAAGGAACTGCCTGGTCACAAAGTTTCAACTTACTGAAAATGCTTTTCTCTACCAAAGCAAAACAAATACAGTCACACTGAAGGCACTCAAACAATTTCTGAAGGCTGTTCCAGAAGAGCAGCCACCTCCGAATAAAGCACTCAAATGTAGTGTTCAAAGACTAGTGGAATGACTCTGCAAGGATGAAGCAGAAGTTGCACAGCCAATGTGTATTAAGCTATTTTGACTGTAGTAGCTGTTTTTTATTTTATATTGAGGTGTCCAAAGATGACATAAGGAGTTCTGATTTAAAAAAAAACCCTAAAGAGAGATGTGTTATATATCACAGTTTTTCAGTTTTCTAGTGGGCATTTGCTTCTTTCACACTACACCATGTCTCTGACGGGACTAAATGCCACAAAAGATGTCAGCCTCTAGGTCACAGTTGACACGAATCTTTTCAGTATTAGAGCTTGAGCCTGAATGCTCAGAGAGACCCACTGAAGTTAGGCGCTCAGCTTCTGCTGCTGAGTGTCATCACATTTTGGAAGCTAATTTCCTTTGAAAATCCCAGCACAAAGGAACATCAAAGAGCAATGACTGAACATCATATTATTGTGAAATGAAAGGAGGGAATATATAGTGAAGGGTTTGTTTTTTTTTTTTTCTGCAAGACTCCATTAGCAGTAGAAAACGTAGGGAAAAGTGGAGACTAGTAGAGGTAACCTCAGAATATTTGTGGGTAAAATACTCAAAACCTTTTTGTTTCAGCTAGATTTAGATTCTTTTTAAGGAAAGAGCATGCTATTAAAAATGGTGGCTAGCAAAAACCCAGTCTTCTAACATAGTACTATCAACAGAAATCTTTTGGATAGCTAAAGATGTACAATTGTTTTGAGGCAGGGACAGGAGACTGAGTTGTTTCCAGCGTTAAAGTAGAAGAGGTGATAACTTCCTCTGAAGATGGTATTTGTGCTGTCATCTAGAAGAGAAGATCCTACAACTGGATATTGTGACCCTTGCCAAAGATCGTAAATTAAGGCAGTTTATTTGTCCCTTTCACTGTGCTGGTGATGGGGCTTTGAGGGGCCCTGCCAAGATTCCCTCCCCTCTGCCCATGGCCCAGGACCCCATTTCAGACCCCAGGGCCACCAGTTGCTCTGCCGGCGATGCCACAGCAGGGCTGGTCTCCAGCTCCCCACAGCCCTGCCCTGCCTGGCCATGGGTCCACACTGCGCTGGAAAACGCTATTGCTGATAGCTACATACAGCACAGAAGTAACTCAGCTACCAGTATACAGGCTGCTTTTTTGCAGGGCTTATATTTTTTTTTAAAATCTATTACTGAGATTTATAAAAAGAAATATTTCCATTGTCTTTAGCCTGCTTCCACTGCCTGCAGTGAGAGATTTTTTTTTTCCCCCTCAATTTTCATGGGATCAAAGGCAGGTCAGTATTGAGCATTTCAAGATCTTGTCTAGTATTGTTGTAAGTTGAAAGCATTTGATACAGAAATCACTAAGGGTCTGTTTTCACTGAAGTATTAACAAGAGTATTGCCCCAAACATGAATCTTACTAACACAAAAAAATCCTTAACTGTTAATATGAATTGTCTGACTTGTTGTGGAAAAGAAGGGGAATTTGCTGTAGTTCATATACCTCATCTGTTGCTAACCCTGCACCAGCTCAAGTACTATTTTTCAGCATGGCTATTCTCACTTAAGCTTCCCTAGCTCTAGAGGTTGAGCTAATTCTGCAGCAAATGTATAGCATGAGGTGGTTAACTTTAGTGAATTATTTTACAGCATAACATGCTGAATTATAGTTCATCTTGCATGAACCCAGGTTTATACACATTTACTTAAAATTCTAGAGTAAGAAGACCCCACTGCATAGAACTATATTAGAGTTTGCAAGGGACATAGAATTACCTTGAATAAAGAAATGGTATCTGTAATTGGTGACCTTATGCTAAGAGGGGCAGAGTTTGCATGGCTACTGGAATTTTTGTAGATAACTGTAAGCAATGAATGTTGACTGGATTAACATGCTGCCTTGCCTTCTGCTGATCTGTTACTCATGACCAAAAATGGTTTGCAACTGTGGAGTGCTTGCACTATATACAGTCCTGGAGCTCAGAAGCATTAGATTCACTGGTAACGATTGAATCAGTTAGTTAATGAGTCTGTGAGATCTGGCATTGGCATCCCTTCGTTCACAGCAGTTAGTAATATATAGACTCTGTGTGTATACATGCCGAAGCTTAATTTGCAATCCTATTTAGAGTGGAAAAAAAATGCCACACTTAAAAAAAAAAAAAAAAGTGCAAACAGGGTTCTTTTCACAGTGGACAGAGAATACTGTTAAACAGAGGAAGCACAATATCCCTTTTCATAGCAAGAGATCAAATGTCTGCAGAAGAGTTTAATTTATACTTCTTCATGTGCCAGAGCTGTGTCTGAGACATTGCAGCATTTCAGTACTTTCAATCAGGTCATAGTTTCCAGCACAGATGACTTCATCCCTTTTAAAATAGAACAAATAGAATAAATGGAATTCCACATAATCATGGTAGAAGCTGGGATTATAGGAAATTAAAACACATATTTAAAAGTAGAGGTCTGTGCGGTAAATAATTGTGACACAGAGCTTGGAAAGTAGTGCTTGGTCTCTTTTCAGTAATTGATGGGCAACGAGGGTCATTGGCTCTGCAGCTTTCTGTAGCATGGGGCTGTGGATGTATTCTAGAGGAGGATGACGAGAGTGGTGGTGGATAATGTGCAGTGTCACATTTAGTGAAGTTGCTACTTTTCCAGAAGAAATATTAAAACAACACCACTTGACTCAAATGCAAGCTAGACAAACACTAGATATGAATTGGGCATGGGCTTTATAGTCTGTGCACCGCCATGCAGTTTTGATTGCTTTCCCCAGTTAGGTCCTCTGTTCCCTAGCTGCTACAGAATATTTCACATCTCCCAGCCACGGCTCTGCGTTGGCAGTTGGAGAAAAGGTGTTGATGAATTCTGTCTCAAATTTCTGCATGTCTGAAGAAAGCCCTTATAAAATACCAGCATATATTATACTGCTATCCCCCAAACAGAGAAGTAACTCACTGCAACCTGGAATGCTTTGAACTAGTACTGTAAGACAAGTGTTTGCAGTATTTATTACAACAGGAGAAAATGAAACTAGAAACATGTTGTTCCTTAATTATAGTATTTGCCCAACAGTGCCCTCATTGTGATCCATTTTTGGCATTAAAAAAGAAGAACTATCAATAACTTATTTGTGACATGACAGAATTCCAACTCACATCAGAGCTATTTCATTAGGCAATATACAAGCATGCAGTGAAGACAGCCCTCACCCCCAAAGGACTGTTTTGTCTACATAGTGAATGAGAGACTAAGGTATTACATATGCTACCTCAAGTCACAGAAGAATTCAGTAGCAAGGCTGGGAATCAAATTCTGTTTTCCTGAATCACAATCCTGTGTCATTAAAGATAAGCTCACTCAGGTCATGTGTGTTTTATGTATGTGTATATATGCATGAATACAACCACATTTGTCTAGTTTCACATGCAGGCTGGACTGTGGGTATGTAACTTGCATATTTGTACCCTTTTTTTGCATCATGTCTAACTACAGTAAAGATTACACTGATAGATTAATTCCATTTGCAAAGGTTTCTGTTTAAAAGCAAGTAAAACTCTGGAAGAGAAGGCAAATTCATCACTGGTGAGTTGGCTGAATCCAGTCACATGCTGTATAATATAACTTATCCTTAGGAATTCATGCTTCCATTGGGTCTGCCTACCAGATAAGCTACACTGAGATGAAAGTGAGTTGCATCAGATTCTGGTGCCCAGAGCACACAGTTCAGGCTCTGTTTCTCCTTTGTTCAGCTGGATGCTATATAAGAAACAGCATTCTCTCTCTCAGAAAAAGAAGTTAATCGAGGGGGAGATATACAGGTAAAAGTTTTATGCATGGCACTGTTAATATTTCTGAACATTTCAAAAGTGTACATCAAAGTTATTTGTGTTGATTCGGCTTCTTTAAAAGTTTAACCTGGATTGCTTTAATTGCAGAAAACAGAACTCGTTTGCTTGATTTTGGTAAATGCAGTCTCTTACCGACATCAAAGATTATAGCAACTGCATGGCACTAGTTTGCCTTTGTAGTTCCAAGTTGCTCAAAAAACTTTTAATGTATTCTTGTAGGTGTAACCATGTGTCATAAATATACCCGCCAACAAGAGATAAACCCTAACTTGAAAACAACTGTTAATCGATTACTGCAGAAAACCTCACAAACCCGAAGTGAATAATGCTACAAGGTGTTAATTTGTGGATTTCTGTAGGCTTTGAAAAGCAAAATTAAGTCTATATGGGATTTTGGATGTGTAACATAAACTGTGGGCCATGTGCCTTACTTGTATAAATCAGCATCATTGCACTGAAAGCCAGGAAAGCTCTGCTGTACTCCAGCTGAGAAAGTAGCCCATACCTCTGAGCACATGGTGATCAACATCAGGTTTTGTTTGGTTTCATTTATCTGGGGAGGGAGGAAAAAGAATCTAATGGGGATTTGCTAGACTATTACTCAAGTCCATAATAATTTTTCCTTTTCTGCGTGAATATTGCTGCTACTGACTGGTGCAAACTGAGTATGAGCTTGCACGGAGCTCTAGACCCCAAAGCCTTGGGGACCCTGGCAATCATGTTAGGAGATTATATGAGCCACAGCAAAATGATTCCAGACAGGCAGCAGAGTGTAGCCAACATTGGCAATCGAGAGGGACAACTCTGGCAGCAATAAGCATTGTCCTAGCTTGCTGAATGGCTCCTCTTCCCATGCAAAAGTGCAGACACATAAAACCCCACTTCTCTTCAGAGCTAGGCAGAATTTTTACAGTGAAACTTCTTACCATCTCTGTATATTTAGCTTCAGAAGAAACAAATTCACAAATCTGTCAAAAAAATTGAAATTTTGAATTTCAAAAAGAAATGTTTTGACTTTTTTATTTGAAGTGCTTTGCTTTGTTATCTTAAATTTTACTTACATTCATAATTTAAAAAATAATTATGTCAACAAAATGAAGGAAGGGTTCATTCATGTAGAATAAAATTAGTGGAAAAAATGGAATGTAAAATTGGAGGAAAAAATTGCATTTGGTTTGGTCAGCAAAGTAAAAGACCACTTTAGTCATAAACTTCACCTTTTGTTTTCCTTTGCTCCATCCTTCTCTGCATGATTTTGCAATGTGTACAGAAACATTTAAAGAGGAACAAATTCAGAGGAAAGACCATTAGAATGTTGGCTGAGATGGATACCAGATGACATCTGACTCTAGTGTACTGGAAGGTCAGGTGAACCATACCTTTGACTTTGTGGTAAAATTGATGTAGGGAAAGGCAAAGGAGGGAACAAGCAAGGGAGAGTCAGAACCAAATTGTATGTATGTATGTATGTACATGTATGTGCATTTTTTTTAGTACTTCAAGCTAGAATTGGGAAATCTCCTTCAGCCTGCTTTTGAATTATACTTGCAAAGCTTTATGTAGCTTTTTGCCTCGAGTTGGTAGAGAAGAAGATAGGATTGCCATCATGGATCACAGTAGCCACTGAAGTTAACGCTGGGTATGCAATTTAGCACGCTATAAATGGCAACTAGCTGAAGCTCCCCACTCACTTCTTTGTGCTGTGAAGCGATAATGAAACAAAACAAGCTTAAATATCCCTAACCAACCTTTTGTCCCGCAGCATTGTGAGTGAACCAAGCCTTGGCAGCTCTGGGACTGCAGAGCTCTTGTGGACAGTGGGGTGAAGCTGAAGGCAAGCTGTGCTGGAAAAGGGTGGCTGGCACCGGAACGCGCTGGGCTCGGTCCTACGGCCTGGGGGCTGCTCAGCCTCATGGGAGGGCTGGTGGCACTGTCCTGCGGAGGGATGTAGGAAACCTGGCACTGCCACTGTGGTTAGCTCACATTGACGGGAGAGGGAGAGAAGCTGCCCCAGGCAGAGAGGAACGTGCTCAGCCTTGCTGACTTTTGCTGCTGGCTCAGTTTCATGGCACGGGGTGGGGCTTGGAGCCGGCAGGGAAACATTTTGAGAAATAACTTGGTCAGGTTCTTCTGGGTGCAGATAGTTGTACTGCTTTAATTATAGCCCTGGTAACGGTTTAGGGTGGTTGGCATTTAGATTAGTGATGTAAAGAAAAGCGGAGAGCAGGCACGAAGAACCTGTGCCTCGAGCACTCCCGACACTATCTACGCTGCTCTAGCCTGCTCTGTGTAGATGGGGACATAACCCGGCGCAGCGTGAAGCACCTCCATACCAAAGCACTTGTGCCTTCAGTAAGGGTTGCGGTCATTTCTGGAGTGGGAGAAAACTACTTATTTTGCAGCTGAAGTTACTCCATAGTTACACAGGCTACTGAGGTAGCTGTCGTGGCATGCAGGCAGTGCCTGGGCCTTGTCTAATTAGTTGGCTTCTCAAAACAACAACAAACAAAGCAGCCCAGCCTCACGCATCCTGCACTTTTCCTTTTGATATTATTTGCCTAGTTTTCAACACTGCTGGCTATGGACATTTTCTTCCCAGCAGGGCCTGACATTGTCATATGAGGGAAAAAAGGCTCCTACTGCAACAGTTAGCTGATCTCAAGGTGCAGGCAAATTAAACCTTTGTAACCCAGGGTCTATTTGGGCCCATACTGACATCAGTGGGACTTTTTTCACCATCCTGCACGATCAGGACTCAGTGTTGCAAACAGTAAATTTACTTTTTGCAAATTGATGTAAAAGACAAGGTATGCACAATGTGGCTGAGTTAATTGTTCAGGAGGAACATGGGGCCAGATGCACAGTGATTATTGATTGAACTGAAGCCAGAGACTCAGCCCCTTAACTTTTCAAATCTCTGACTCCCTGATGTTGCCTCTCCCTCTATCGCACTGCATTAACTCACAGCGTAGCTGGAACGTTCCACAGTTACTTACAAAAAAGGATCTGTGTGGGAAGGTGAAGGAGGATGGTGGGGGCGACAGGCAATTCATGGGGAAGAAAAAAAAGGAGCTGGAAAAATCAAGAAATAGAAAGAACATAAGGGGGAATTGCATCTTTCCCTATATTTGAGTGGGATACTCTTGGCATTTCTGCCACTATGAAGTGCTATGTGAAGTTATATATTGGCTCACCTCTTATTCAAATAATTTAAGATGGCATTTCAGAGCAGTCGAGTGTTCCATTATCCAGTCCCTAATTATGCATTGCTCCATCAAAAAACAATGGTGAAATAAGTCCATTTAATTCCCTTGCAATGTTGTTTGAGAGTCCTGAAATATTCTGGAATGCGGATGGCATAGTTTTTTTATAATCAGCATCTGCAAATGTGGTCATTCAAAAACCCCCTGGCCAATCTGCCTCAGACTTTGTTTTTTCAACAGGGGCTGTAGAAACTGAAGGAAATGGCATTTGAAGTTTCTAATTTTGGCCATTTTTTTAAAATTACATTTGAAACTTACAGCAAAAGTGTTTTCCATCCTACTCTCACAACATAAAATGTCTAAGCAGACTTTCTCTCAAACTTTCTGTAATATGTTACCTTCCATTGAGACCACACAGGGAAAATTTCAGTGCAGAATTTATTTCATAAAACTCACATTAACAAGAGATTAGAGTGGAATCTCGGGGTATTTAACTAAAGTACCTGCTCTTCTCCAAAGTTATGTCCCTGACAGGCACACACATGCACACACACACACACAACTACTACAATAATGTAAAAATCACCATTTGCTGACAGACAGGGCAAGTAATTGCATTTATTTCCCTTTCAAAGCAATTGAGAGGAAACAGTGGTCTATCAGACCCTACCGTGTGATAAATAATGGCTGGCGAATAGAGATCTAATTTTTAAAATTATGAGAGTATGTACGTGCCTATACTCACAGAGCTGGTGTGCAGTTGCATCTGCAGTAAGAATTTGGAAGCTGTTGGTGTGCACAGATAATGTACACATAGATACAGCCATGAAGGTGGGTAGTTCCTAGAATGTGTGTGTTGGGGGGGGAATGGCTTCAGAGAGAACCTCTTTGACATCCACTGTGGATTTGCATAATAGGTGGCCACTGAGAGTGGAAGTGCAGCAAGGACTGAGAATTCCCAGGTTTGTCTTTATAATCTCCTGAGCAGCACACAGCAAAAGATTGGCCTTAGCATGTATAAGGAATATATAAAATGGCTGGTGTTCTCCTTCACCAGAAACCTGTGGGTCTTAACTGATGCCTGTAAAACGTCGCATGCTGGGATGGCATGTGCTGCAGAAATGCAAAAAATATAATTAGCATCGCTGTCCAGTGGTAGAGCTTGATCCAGAGTCCACTGACTTCCCTAGATCTTGGCTCAGTTCAAATTTGTAAGCACTATGACTGAACTGCAATAATACGCTGCCTCTCTGGTGTTTTGATCCTCAGTTACACAGGGCATATAAGGAGCAGAGGGGAGAAGAAACGCTTCGGGTTTGCTGCTGAACATCTCATAGGAAAAATTGGTATTTGGACGGGGGCAGCCTGCTATGCATATCTCCACCGAGACAGTTCTGACTAGGATAAAAGTCCAAGCTGTGTTAGAAGGAGCCTGTGTACCAAACCAGACTTGAACGTATCTGTTTGAAAGAGACGGTCCTGCAAGTGAGGTAGCACAACACATGGGACATGGTATTTTTTACAGAAGTAATTCAATCGCGTCTTTTCCTGAAGCAAAGAGACGGAGGGCTACCACCGCATCTAACCTGTGAAAGCACCAGTCAGTGGAGCACAGGTCCTCCACTTTCTTTTAACATTTCCCATCTCATTCCCTACTTAACGCAGGCTCTAATGCTCCATGACAGCACCTGAGAACGTGGGCCAGCCGTGAGCCGTTCCGCCGAGCTCCTTGGAGCCGCTCGCAGCCAAGGCAGCCATCGCTCCAGCGGAGCTTGCCAACCGCAGGCAGCACCGGCTGGCTGCGGGGTGCCTGCGCCTGCCAGGGGCAACCTCTTTGAAGTGTGGCCACTCTTCCCGGCCCTGTTCCCTCCCTTCTGCTAGGTGTTAACACAAACATCACCCCATCCAAAGGAGTTCCATTATTTATTGGAGGCTACTTTTCTGCCAGCTGAGTCCCAGACTTCAGTAGTTTTGCAGGAGCCAAACAACTGGATATATGTCTCCAAAGATATCATAAAAGCCTGGGTAAAATGCCTATTGAATGTGCATACAGAGCACCTTATGAAAGTAATCTCTTGTGAGTGTCAGAGTGCCCTGTGCCAAGAGAAACGGCGAGCGAGCCCTCTCTGGAAAGAGGTGCTGACAGTGACAGGTATTAGTAGGCTGATTACAATGGAAACATTTGTATATTAATTGCTTTTTTTTTTTAAAAAGAAAAGATGGAGGAGGGAGGGTTTTATTATTGCTGATCAGGGAGTATTACTTGCATCTCTCTCATGGCATATGTTCATACGCCTGTGGGCTCACACACACAGCGTTCTCATTTCAAAGCTGAACAGCTCTCTTAGCTATTTTTCTTTTCCCTTCTTTAGGACTTCAAGGAGTGAGTAGGATGTAATCTCAGAGTGAGGAGGCTTGGTTCTGTGCCAGGCACTACTGACTTGCCATGTTGTCCCTGAGTAAGTCACCTCACCTCTCTTCTCCTTCATCTTACCACCTGTAAAAAAGTGAGTGTGATATTTTCCTTCCTTTGTTTAATTAACTAGCAGCATTTTAAAAATTCATAGACTGAAAGCCTTCACATCACTTTTTTTTTTTTTAATTAAAACCTAATTGACTTCAGGGCATTGTAGGAACCTCCAGAAACATGCAGTTTGAGTCTTATCTTACATGATTACTGTAGCCTCGTTGCTTTAAATAACTTCCATCATTTTCAATGCTACTCTGCCTGTTGCAGGGGATGTAATAAGGTGGCAGTCCTGATCCAGCAAGGCTCATCAGCGGGACAATACTTATATAGGCCATTACTAAGCACTAGGGGGGAAATGATGCTTCACTGAGGGCTATGGGAAAGAGATTTCACCCTAAGTAACAAAAACCTGACATCTTCCCAAAGCAGGGACTGAATTTGTACCGTATTGTATAAGAATCCAAGTCACCCGGAATAGGTGAGGGGAAAACCATACAGCTGTCACTCGACCCAGCTTTCTTCTTTTTGCCTGTCTTAGGCTTTTTAATTTACCTGTACTTATATCGTTTAAGCTTAAAAATCAGAGATGGAAAAGGACACCTGGGTCTCCTAAATTGTTTTTGTGCACTGCAAAGTTGCCTCCTACAATATATCACCTGGTTTATGTATCGGCATGTAGGGCAGAAAGGAGCAGAGAGGTGATGAAAATAAGGGCAACTGCTCACCCCAGAGACCCCCATTCACACTTTTCCTGTAAGCCCTTCTTTCAGGTAGCAGCTGGGATCTGATTCTGTGATTCCTGCTAATTTGAATATAAGCCATTTTTGTATGCAAAGGATTGCTGACACCAGCAAGTTTCACTGTAATGATTACTATGGAAACGTTTATCTATAAATATAAAATTCTTTAAAGCTTAGCCTTTTATCTTTATAGAAAAAGGCCTGTTTATGTCACTTCTAAGCTTCCAGCTTTAATGTAGACATGAGCTGTTCTCATGCCAAACAAGATAACCTCAGTGTTAGAGCTGTGTGAGCTTTGAAACATGGGAATTTGAGCTAAAACTATTATTTTTTTAATACAATATTAATAGCTGAATGGAAAATATTTTAAAATGCCTTTCTAAGCCCAAAGCTCTAGTTCACTTGCAGTCTTCTTTTCTGTAGGTTTTATTGCAATGTTGCTTGTATGGAATAGCTGCTCTCAGCTGCCAGTCAGTCCTTCAACTCTGTGTGTGTGTGTGCGCGTGTGCACACACACGTGCATGTGCACTTGTGTGTATGCATGGTGGTGAGGCTTGTGGAAGCAGAGCAAAAATGGAGAAGTTACTTATTCATTAACCTTTTTCCTTTGGAATGGTTTTAGATTTTGTTTTTCAAAGCCTATGTAAAAATATGGCTTCTAAGTTTAGGCCCCCAAAAAAACATTTTGGTTTTTTTTTTGCTATATGACAAAACAAGAGACATGATTCTAAGTTAATAAGATTAAGGGTTTTGTTACTTAAAACCTACAGTGGAAAGGATACAATAAGAAAGAAAGGGACTAGTATTTTTTCTTTGCATTTCCATCTCAGAATTTTTAAAAACAATTTTTCCTTAACTTCAACATTTACACTTGAGAAATATCTATATTAACACATATGTTTTTCAAACATACACACTAATACCACAAACACCCACATTTGCAGATACTCTAAAGCTACTCCATTAAAGTTATTCTCAAATAAGATGGAATCATGGGGATTAAGTAATATATATTTAGGGTCAAAGCTTAAAGTGTTCCAAAATGTTTGCAGGATCAGGTCCCCACTGACTTTGGGAAGAAAATTCATAACATACATAGAGTAAAATCATAGCTGATGACGATCAGAAGGTTAATTTGTTATTCATTGCCAGGGAGCAATTGATAGCAGCAACCTTCTCTACAAGGGCACAATTCACATATATATGTATTAAACTTTCTCTTTGTGTAGGTTTTGATTATTAATACTGATGATTTTTTCCTTCCAATTCTGGGTGGAATGAGAAAATGGACAATTAAATGTTTCATTTAAAATTCAGCACTAGAATGATGAGCTAAAACTAAGAAGTTCAGTTCAAGGATAGAGGGGGCTTTAAGTTGCCTTTTGTTCTTCCAATTTTATAGAAGGAATAGGGAGATCCTTGGCATAATTTAGACACTGGGGAGAGTCATTTTTTACACTAAAATGTTTTTCCTCGATTGTTCTAGGGACTGCAGTCCCACCTATAGTGCTTCCTGCTCACGTGTTTGAGAGGGAATCCCATGTTACAGAACTGAAAAGGCTGCTGGTGGTGAGACATGGTCTCATCTTCCTGTCTGATTCTCCCTTTGTTCATTTCCCTTCCTTGGTTTTTCTCACCAGTGGACTGTTATTAAAGTTCTCTGAAATCTTAAATGGAAGTGCAGCTGAGGTACAGACAAACCATCCCGGCTTCACTGGGCTGGACATACCTCTGCCTGCCCTCACTCTGCTCTTCCAAGTTCACTTACTGTTTCATGCTCTGAGAATAGTGGCAGTCAGAAGAGTCAATTGGACACTGTTAGTAATTGAACAGATTGCCTGGAAAGAAAAGATCTAAGAGCCAGCATTAAAACCTTAAATAGGACATGCAGTAAAAGCACAACAATATACTGTGGCTCCCATAGGGGTGAGGGAAATTCAAATAGTAAAGATCTCATCCTGGATTCAGAGAGATACTCCCAAATTTAGAAGCTTACTTGAATCCTATCCCAATAATTCAAACTTGTTAGATTTGTAAAATTAGTCTGTAAATCTCACAGGAAAGGCTGTGGGGTATTTCAGCGCTTTCATTTGTGCTCCTGGCAGGAGTATGAGTATTAGTATAAAAATCATGAAAATGACCATGAAAGTTACTTTTAAAGCAGTAGCAGCTTTTTATTCTCTTTCAAATCCTACAGAAAGGATTAGAGTTGTGGGAAAAGATTTAGCTTACTTTCTATTCATTCCTAATTGGCTTGCCCAGCCTTGATATATTAAACCATACATTGTTAATGTCTTTATCACGTCTTTATTTCTTGTCCCATTTCAAGGTTCAGATCACGGTCATCAATCCTCACCAGAAAACAATCTCCTTTCCTAGAGCATTGCATTGTAAATGTAGCAGTCACTAAACTGGAAGGGCTGAGGGTAGGGGCTTACCGTGATAACTGGTACCTGGAAGGAGGGGTCTGGACAAAGTTCCCTGAAGTAAAGACAGGAATGTCACTGAGAGGGACTTGCACCCATGGCATTCTGCTCAGCCTAACACTGTGGGATATTCCTCTATTCTCCTTCTCATGAGCTGTGCTCACTGCAGTGCTCCAGTAGCACCATATAACCAGGAACGATGGGGGCAGTCTTTGGGATATGAAGTGTTTTCTACTGGACATCTCTATGGCATCTCACACGAGGGGGCAGAGCTCCAACAGGCAGTGGGCCAATGCATGAGGGTGTAGCAGAACAAAGCAGTAAAATCAGCATCTTTCCTTTAGTAAACTGGAACCAGACTCTTCCCAGCTAAGCCCAGTAACAGGACAAGAGGCATTGGGCACAAAATCCAACTCAGGAAATTCCACTTAAACATAAGAAAACACTTTTTTTTTACTGGGAGGGTGACTGAACTCTAGAAGGGGCTGCCCAGAGAGGTTGTTGAGTCTCCATCCTTGGAGATGTTCAAAACCTGGCTAGACATGGTCCTGACGATATGCTGTAGGTGATTTTGCTTGAGCAAGGGGGTTGTCTGAAGTGATCTTCTGAGGTGCCTTCCCACCTTAGCCCTTCTCTGAGTCTGCTACTGTGGTATGGCTAACCGTTGAATGTATGGGTGAGACACTGCCTGGGAGGGACAGTTGTTTGAGGACTACACAGAGCAATCTGCATAGCTTTGCATACAGTAGAGCCGGCCAGACCTGATTTGAAATTGCAAGTATTCACTGCTATCCACAGAAATGCCCCTAATTTGGCCTGAGGACTGGCTAGCATTTTGGGAGGGTAAGTAGATCATAGTAACCTCTACTACCTGCAGATACACTGGTGCAAGTGGGATGCCTTGTGCCTCCTCCAGAGGATGAAGACTGTGTGACAGTGAAGAGAAGTCCAGATTTTGCCTTCACAGGCAGAAATATGTAATATCGCAAGGCAGTAGGATTTCAAGAGGTAAAATTGCAAGGCAGGCCTGCCCTACTTGGTCACACCGGGATATTCTGGTATTACATTCTGAGAAGGTTCATGTGATTTCTGTGCACCCTGGAGATGCTCACTCCATCTTTCCAGCACAACTGTAAATTTTATGCAGAACAAGGCACATGTATTAGATGTATATCTACATGTATATGAATATTAGGCCTGAGGGTTTGGTGGAGAAATAGGTCACAGCTTGGTCACTCAGTTTAGTCAACACCTTCTTTGCTGGGAGATATTGCTGTCACATGATAACAAGCATGAACCTTTCTCATGTGTATGAAGCTGGAGGTTTTTAGCCTACTTAATCGAGTACACCATAGAAGTGATGATTTATCTGAGGACCTAACCCATCAGGGCAGCCAGATTTAATAGCCAAGAGCTAGAAAGTGTTCCTTCTAAATTAAACACATTGTTGTGTTTCTTTGGGTTCTGTTTCCATATAGTTTGTGATGGAAGTATCTGTTTCCATTCACAGATGGATAACCATGAGTACACATTTACTCTTCCGACTCTGGGAAAAAGATCGCTAGCAGGCTGATGTGGAGGGGGCCCTATGTACCTGGAATAATATGAAACACCTTTTTTGTATGTATTAGTTTATATATTGTGTTCAGGAAACAGGGTACAGAAACTTCCTTAAAACTCTAGGAACAATAGCTATTGTTGGTTGTTGATATGGCATGAGCTCATATCCAGGATACCAAGAAAGGAACTCCTGACTACAATAAATAATATACTTCTTAACTCCCGGTGTGAAAGAATGTATTTATTGTTTTTGCAAAGAGAGATGAAGAAATAGGGCTTTAAAAAGAGGGTGTTTGCATGGCAGGACAAAGGCTGTGATTTTTGTTGTTGTTGTTGTTGTTGTTGTTGTTGTTGTTGTCTTGAAAATTCAATTAAGGAATTTCTTATGGAAGAAAAAAAGTTTTATAGTCGGGTTCCCAACAGTCTGTGTTGAAATCTATTTTGAATTTGACTGCATTATATGAAAATGATAAGATTAGTGTGACAGGTCTATAAAGCTATTCTTTCTTTTTTTTCTTGCTTACATCTGCAGTGGAGGTGGGAAACTACATCACACAGAGCTCAAAGCTCTTGGTCAAAGTTATACAGGAATATGTTTTTCTGCATTTTTACAAAGTTGATTAGGGTAGAGGGGCTTCTTTAATGCTACGGTCTGTCTGTCCTTTAGGAGCACAGCCTTAAGTTGTTTGAAAAAGAAATTTGCAGAACCCTGGCTGTTCTATCTCAAACTGACACTTAACATTAGATTTAGTGGATACTCATGACTAAATTGTGCACTACAAAAGAAAAGGCCTTGAAGGGAGCCTAATCTTTAAATGGTATGCGCCAGTTAAAACACAGGAGTGGGAGTTAGGGGCTCTGCAGCATTTCTGATACTGTGGCACCAGTCACGTCACTTACTAGAGGAAAAGGGGAAAGGCTTCTATCTGTCCTGTGAATCCTACACCTCCTAGGAGTGTTACCTCTTTTCATCCTTTTAATGCTTCCCAAGAGAGCCATCTGGAGTACTTAGGTGAAGCAAAACTTTGTCACATACCTCATTTTATTGAAATGTTAGCCTCTGCAAAGCTTTGCTCCAATGGCTTTTGGGTTCAGAGGGAGTGCTTGCTTGGCTTGCTGGAGGTCTGGACTGTGTAACACTGAAGCCGAATCCCCACTCCCCACTGAGACACTTGGAGCGGACACTCATACCTCGGTACTTCCAGTCTTGCCATAAGCACCCAGCTAATGCCTGTGAAGTAGACTCCCCTGGAAAATGGAGTTTTCTTTCCTTGTTCCTAAGACAAAAGCAATGGGCCCTCAAAACTATTATCATTTTTTAAAAATATTTCCTGCCATGAAGTCTGATTTTTAACTACCCAAATGGCTATTTCAGATGTTCCGTGCATTAATGTTGCTATCCAGGTGTCTTGTAAAGGCAAGTATTAACACTTGCAGTGACACTTCTTAAATGAAATGGTAAATGTTTTAAAGATAAGCTCAATCAATATTAAAAACCCCATAAATTCTAAGCACTAGTGTCCAGCAGTGGGGGTTTTTTTAATGCTATGTATGGTCTGAGGTACCAGTTTCCTGTAGAATTATGTATTATTAGCTACTGCATTATATAGGTGTCACAGAAATAAAAATGCAGCATTACACGCTCCAATCTAGAGGTAAAAAAGGGAAAATGACCTTTAATGGGTTATTTTTTCTTGATTTCTTTTAGTCACTTGCCCCTACTAAACTGAACAATTCTTGGAATATCAAAGTGTTTTGCTAACTTTCTCAGTAAATAATTCTTGGTTAGAGACAACCCAGAATATTTTCTTTTAATATGTGCACTTGACGTGTGCTTCAAAGAGAACATGGGATTCTTTTGGTTCCTTGGTTGCAAGGCTTTAAAAATAAACTCAGTGCAACATTGCAAATGAGGGAAGATACATGGTTTGACATTTACTTTTGTTTCTCCAAATTTTAATGAGAAATTTAAATAACTTACTATGAAACATGCCTAGGAAGTGGTAAAGCTGTGCAGTGTGTGTCTACAAGGTAAAAAGGGTCCAGTTCAAGCTGTTTTCTACAAACAGGCCAGTATTTTCTCAGGCTGGAGTTGCTGACACATTTAGGCCTAGCTCTTGATTTTCCAGGTGAAAAGCAACGAAATTTAGTTGAGGCTTTTTCTGTGTTTTTTAGACTTTCTTGTTTTAAGTGCACGTAGGAAAAGACTGAAAAACAAACCTAAATCCCTGCAGGATAAAGTTGTGAAACTGCTTCATAGCTCTTAGGTCCCAAGGCTGTGATCCTGCAGGGATGCTGGGGAGATGCTCTGCACCTCTTCAAAGCCCTCTGCACACACAGAGCAGTCGACCTCCACTCTGCCAGTAGCAAGCTCAAATCCCACTCTTACAAGCCACATTAAAATTTGTTCCCAAACGAACCCCGCCAGCACTCCCCCTGTAAAAATTAACCCATGTAGGGTTAACACCATTTACCAGTGGAACAACATCCCCTCTAAACCTGCCCAAGCACACTGGCAAAGATGCGTAACACCGATAATCTACCAGAAATGGGGCCATGTTCTGACATCTGAAGGACAGACACTTTTAAAATTATCTTGGGTTTAAAGTGAGTGCTACTAAATTTAAAGAATAGGAATAGTTTTCTTCTATTGGCTAATCAATAGCCGATTCCCTACAGGATTTTCTTCTAGAAAACTAGGTCCAGTCTGTCTTTCAGTGGGTAAAAATCACACCACTTAGTGCTGAAATAATGAAGACTTTGTATCTAGTCTTGTAGCATTCTTCAGCATTATTGCTGATTCGTTAAACTAATGTTTTTGTAAGTCATGTATGATGATGAGACAAGTTGGCTAGTTTGAAAAAAAAAGCATCTCACTTGACAGAATTAAATTAAATAATCTTTAAGTATGTGGACACTTTGCTTATACCCTTTTTTGAATGTTCATATTCCCAGGCAGCCAACTGAACAGCTCAGCTAGAATAAATCTGAGCAAGGCGAGAAGCAGGTTTAGAATCAATTTTGTAGGACTATTTTTGTTACCTTGGAAAACTACAGGGATGTGAGTTTAGCAAGTTGCAGCTCTGACTAGAAGGTTATATGCTCTACACTTTCCAATGTGTAATCCTGCTACAAAAGCTTCTATAAAGGCTGCCTTTTTATGTCCAAGAGAAACCTCGCCAAATTAGAATGACATCACATTCCTTCCTAATGGGATAAGCCTTGTTCTCATACCTTCTGATGTGTCTGTATCTCCTCTGATTATTTTACAACAAAAAAACAGAGGTTGCTGCACCAAAAGTACTGAAAATACTTAATCCTCCCATGCCAGGTTTTTCCTGCTGATCCTATTGCCAGTTCTGTACCAACGTTTATAGACATTCTTCTCCTCCCTCTCCTGCTTAGATTCCCATTGAAGAAGCGCAGGGAGTGTAGTTGTTCAAGTACTCAAAAGCTGGTTGTTGTGGGATGAGACTGAGATAAACAGCTTACAGATTTTATTTTATTTTTTACACAAATAGGTTAAGCACTTCTCTTGGTACAAATAGCATCACAGCAACTGGGAGTAGAAGAGAAGGACTCCAGCCACTGTGCTCCTCTGCAGGGGACACTTGACATGTGGGGCTGTGACTCAGTCTCTTCAGTATTAAGACAAAGGTCCTATGAAGTACAAGCATGACACTAGTGATACATGGTACTTCGCCATTCTGTGTTTGCAAGTCTTAAAATAATTGTTATCCTCATGATCTAGCAACTCTCACACCAGAGGGAAAAAGTATTTTCCTTACCTTTACCCTCACCCTTTATCTATTTTTGTAAGTTTAAATGAGGAGCTTGAAAATTATTTCACACTGATTCTTAGTAGAAGCAGCAATCTAGGCTCTGGTATAGTTTTGTAAAGTTCAGAGGAAAAAGAAAGATAGGAAAGAAATACATAAAAAGCTAAACGATGTTTTGTCTTCTGGGTTCTGGTCCAAAGATAGGGCTTAAGGAGTTCTCCCAAAAGAAATTAAAGCAATCATGAAAGGTGCTGTGATATTAAAACACAGTCATACAGGTTGTCCAGAGTTCCCAGTTCCGCTTCACCATGTCATCTATACTAGTACTTGCAGAAAAATGGCCACATAGAGCCCTTTATGTTTGTTCTAGTCTGTTTTGTATGATTAGGGGCTACATACCACAGTTGCAATGTGAAGAAGCTAGAACCAGTCCCTCCAATTCTAGTTGCAATAGCTGCATTTTTAGGTATGTGCTTAGGATGCATGTTAGAGAAACATATTTGGTTTTTCAGAGGTCATTTTGAAAAGTATTCTAAGTGTCTTGGTGTTAAAACATCCCCCTGTACCCACAAGGGGACAGATCCTTTTTAATTCACTTTCCCTTTTGGTCATCTGGTGGTTTCTTTTAATAGATCTTGTATCTCTACTTGGATCAGCAATTTTTTATGCAAACATAATTCAGCTTTTCAGACTATCTGAAGGCAAATTTACCCATGCTACATTGCAGAATTTGGAGTAGGTTTTGGTTTACTTTTCTTTGCTTTTTCAAAAAATACAATAGTTCAGGTCATTAAGAATCCCTCTGGTCAACCTGGTGTATTCCAGAATAATTCAGTTACTGTGGTTATGAGCTTCAGCTTATATAAAGACAGAAAACATATAGTAAGAAGATAAGCATCAAGTAAGATATCTCTGTTATGTGGTTTACAAAAGCATCACCATTATGATGGCATAATCATGATGGAATTGCAGGACACTGCAGAAAGTATTTGGATAGCAGATAATAAGGCAACATATAATCCAAAACTTCTTTGTCACAGTCAATATAGATAAGGAAATGGAAAATTGATATTAGAGGGGAGGCAACTTCCAGCTTGTTCTGTTTCTTTTTAGTGTCTAACATTCAGAGTCATCACCAAAAGTAATTCAGTGGCTTCACTTTCATCAAAGCATTGCAATTCCTCTGCAAAGCTGGTGTAGACAATCCAGCAAGGGGAGGTGGATCCACAGAACTCCTCAGAGGGCACTGAAACCAGACCCATTTGTAGCAGCTGCCCTTCTCAAAGCCATTCCACAAAAAAAGGCATGAACTTTCTAGGACTGACCTATCCAGTTTGCTCCAGTACTCTTAGCTTTTAGTTTTATGGTTGCAAGCAACTTTGAAAAGAATTGTATTTCTGATTTACAGAGAGGAGGCTTTACATTGCTGTGCCATGTGGCTTTTTTTTTTTTTTTTAATGCCAAGCATTTAGAAACTCTCCAGTATTTCCAATATTTGCAGTCTTTGCATCCCTGTCTACTGCTGCTATTTGGAGCTGCTGCGTTTCAATCCATTAAATTAGAACCCATTTTTCTCAGAGAGTAACTGACTACATTTCAGCAATTAGGTGCACTTTGGACATATGAGACCAAGTCTCCAGTGTTATGAATGACTTTTTAATTATGGCAAAAAATGCAACACTTGCAAAAGGAAAACCAAGTATCCCTTTCCTCAGCTTTTCTCCCACCTGTAGTTCTGCATCCATATGCCACAACAGACACGACCACAGTCTATTAGGACATAGCTTTTTAAAATACCCCTCTAGAATGGGAAAGATCCAAATTAAAATGCCTGGGTTTAATCATACAGAGGAAGTAGAAAAAATGCAGAACTCTTCAAATCCCAGCTGACCACTCAAATTCAGAAGCTACTGGCTGTTTTGTACAGCTGAGGTTCTTTCTGGTTTTCAGAAGGAATTTGAGATTCTGAATTAGTTGAAAATTTCCAAGTTTGTCTCAGTGAAGAGACAGATTCTGTATTCTTTGTGACTTTACTGTGAAATTCAGTAAGGAATCTGTTTCACTGTGCTTGATGAGCTGATAATCTCCAGCCTTCATTTCCATTTTATATGGTAGACACCTCTTACAAACAAGGGACTAGGCAAGAACAGGATGGGCAATAAAGTGTTAGTGAGGTGAGAGGGAGCTCCCTGATTTCTGGTGGTAGTTTCTGGCATGCCCAGATGGAAAAGGGCAACTGTTCTTCCTAACTGTGGGTCATGGCTTAGCTGTATCATTCGGCACCCAGGAGGAAGCTGTGGCCAGTGTTTTTTTCATCAGTGTTTTTCAAGGCCCTTCTTTTCTCAAATGCAGCTTCCCTAAATGGAAGCAAAGACATTCAGCAGAGAAAGAAAGCACTAACTCAAAGGCAGATACCAATCCACGGTATTTCCTTTGCAGTGCTTTGCACTAGGAGCATGTCAAACCAATGATCTCAAGTCTCATGAATATGCGTGTCCATGTGAGTGTGTGTTGGGTGTAGGACAAAGCCAGCTGTTACAGAGGCAGAAAGATGTTTAAAAAGTGTAGAATAAAAACTTAATGGACAATATCTGGCTTTTTTTTTTTCTTTTTTTTTTTTTGCATCCAGCTGGTGTTTTTTATCCTTTAAGCTAAAAGTGGCTCAGGTGGGGCTGCTCCTTTTAAGGTGAACAGCTGGGTAGGAGAAGAAGTTTCCAGCCTACAGTGATTACATGGGAGTAAGGTGAGTGGGAGCTTGAGACTGATGCTCACCGGGCAAAGAGGTTGCTGTAGAGAGCAGGGTGTAAAAAAATCCGTAGCCAGGTCTCTGGTGACAAGAATGAGTGGTTCCTAGGCACCAGAGGGGGCTGTAGTACCTGTGCAGTTCACTGCAAGGCAGAGCCATTAATTTGTTTGAATCCATGCTTGGAAGCGATGACCTACTTGCAAGAATGTAGCTAACAGGAAGGCTTGGGTATAAACCTCTTTCATTTCAGTTCTGCTTCTTTACCTACCCTCTTTTGAGTTTTCTCCATTTAGAGCCAGCTAATTAGTTTATAATCTAATTAAATTTGGCTTTTTTTTTTTTTTTTTTTAGTTTGGTCATCTTTAGGGAGCTTAGTGTAAGGAAAAGCTCTGGGAAGATGTACTCAAAGATCTGA
This sequence comes from Elanus axillaris, assembly GCA_026212715.1. Classification (NCBI taxonomy): domain Eukaryota; kingdom Metazoa; phylum Chordata; class Aves; order Accipitriformes; family Accipitridae; genus Elanus; species Elanus axillaris. Next base: position 11,409,445 of record JANZLQ010000025.1, on the reverse strand, counting down.
CTGATGAAGAATCCCATCAGGCTTTCCCCTACCTTGTGCAGGGGAAACCCAACCTGCACAGCTGCTGACAGTTAACATTTGGGCAATGATGCAGCCCCCTCCCTACCCCAATTAAGATAAGGGAAAGGAAGGAGCTGATGGAGGCCAGAATCTCCAAGCCTGCTGAGCTAAGTCACGCTCCTGTTTCTACCCTTAGCACGAATGGTGGCCCCTGCAGTAAGATCTGTAGCTCACTTTGGTTGTTCTCATGGGTGGAACATTTTTGTAGCAAAACTGAAGAATCACAGTCTTGCCTTTTCTGATATGTGATTGTTGCATATAATGCCATTATAGAACTAACTATAACCTTCAGATGAATTGATAATTACGAAAGAATAACCAAACCATCTGCAATACAGCTGGGCATAGGAGCGCCTGGCTGACATCTTAGAAAATGAAAAAGGGATTTTGGAGAAACATTTCCTATTAATTCATGCTGCCATTTGGTCCTGGAATTCCTGTGGATATTACTGGGACTCAGTTATCTAATTATGAAGGGTCTTCAGTGACCCATTTGATTCTCTTGCACAATGATGGTTAGAGTCACAAGTTTCAAGAGCATTATTTTTTAGTTCTGCCCCCCTGAAAACTTACTGCTGTCCACTTTCTTCTTAGAAGGAACAATTTTATATTAAACGAAGACATTCGTGCAGGTCTTATTGTTGGGCTTGCTGTTATCTATTTATTCCTAAAGTAAACTCAAGGTTAGAACTGACTGCAGGCATTAAAGTGGTGATTTCTTACAATAAGTAGTATCCATGCAAAAATCTCATTTCCATCTGCTTTTGAAAAATCTTGGCCTTCAGATTTTATTGTGAAGTTCTTACTAGGTCATCCAATTAATAGATTGACCTATATTTATTTTATTTCTCTTGCTACAGGTTAATTTTGACCTCTGGAAGTCAGCAGAGAAATAAAGCACAAAATAACGCTCCATCAGATAAAAGAAACTATTGCAACGTAAGTTGAAAAGCCAAAAATGAAGGGCAAAGGTGGCAGGAAAGAAGGCACAGTACATAATTTCTGATGGCAGTATTCATGGCATCTCACAGTAAGAGCATTCAAATCCATTTCTAGCAACTAACAGTTGCTTCTTTTGGATTGGGGGGATTAGCAGTAACAGGAGGTAGGACTTTCAAGTGAAAACATATTAAAATAATCTACTTACAAAAGAGCATGGCTTCTAAGATCTTCTTTTCAAGGCTTGCATCTTCATTACTATGTACTATGTTTGCATGAATATAGTGACTTGTATTTGCAGCTTGTAGAAATGTAACTTAGTAACTGCTACCACCTTATTTAGAGGACTGTATGTTTTATTGTTGTTTATTTTTTAAACAAAGTAGGTGGAGTTCTTTAGCATATTTCCTGTCTAGTCTCCAGTAATAATACTCTAGGTCTTAGGCTAATACCTTTCTGAGAGGAATCACCTGCCTTTGCTTAGCCTACAAACAGGACTAGTTAGGTATGCGGACTAGCTTGTGTTGGAGGTGGTTTGGGCACCACAGGATTTAGAGCTGTAGCCATTCAGAGAGCATTAGCATTTTGAAAGGTTTAACCAACAAAAGCACACTTGTGGCTCGGGGAATACAGATGCTGAGAAAATGTTTAAATTCATGTAATGATTTGGATCTTCAGGACCGCTTCATTCACCCTTGCAACCTTGTCTCCAGACAGTGCCACAGGCTTAACTCACCTGCCAAGAAGTATGAGCGTTCCTTTGAGTCTCTGTAAAATGCATGTGTGCAACTTTGATAGCTTTTGCAAGGCATAAAATTATTGTTCAGAGTAACTCCCTTCAGCTACTTTTAAGTCAAGTGAAGTAACAGTAAATATTTCTCAGCAGGTTAGAATTCCAAATGCCACTTCTCTTTGTCTTTGGAGTCTCTTTTTATTTTTGTATGCATATATTTCATGCAGGTTCAAGCTGAGACATATAGGGGTCAAGGGAAAAGGAGTCTGGAAAAATCAGAGAACGTTCTTGATAAATATTCACCAATATGGTAAATTCCATGAAAGTGTGCGTTTTTTTTTAAAGAAATATGAATACACAAAGTCCTAAATACGTATGTAGAACTTTTTGTGTGATGATGAAATGAGAAAAATTTACATTTACCTTGAGATTTTGTTGGTACTCTTAGTATATAAAACTTCAATTAAACATACCCATTACTGGTTTTCTATGTTGATGAGTATGGGCTTTTCTGAGAAGGAAATTATATGCTGATGTGACGGGCATTGCACTAACAGAGTTGTATTGCTAACGTAATGGGAGGTGGGGAAACTACGTATAGTGAAATGAGTGTTGTAGGGAGTCACGTCTCTGGAGTAGAGCTCCTGTGTCATTGCTCAGTAGCAAGGATTGGCTCATGAAAGAATGCCAACGGGCAGTGGAGAGGGCTTCCACTGTGCTGTGCTGCTCCAAACTTTCAAAAGGGAACCCCACAGAGTACTGTGAATGATTTCTTGCCCTGACCAGGAGTAAATCCAGTCTTGATCTAAATGGTGCATAAGTTTTGCCATGTTGCATGGGACTCTATGCTATGCCAACTAGTGCGAGAGCCTCAGTACCTCTGTGATGAGTACACGCCTCAAGTACTTGGGTATGACCATGTATGTCTGCTTTGGCAAAAGCTTGGGTTTAAGCCTTCTCTACCTTCTAGGGCCAAGCTGTTCAATGTGTAGAAATTTACACCTGCTTTTCTTGCTCCTTCTTTCTCTTGTTAACAGGTTCCACACTTCTGAAAAATAGTGGTTAGTTCTGGTTTTTCTACTTTTGTGGAACAGATTTTAACAGTGGCTAGTCCCATTTATCTCAGTTCTGCATGTGTGCTGGTGCACTGAGGAGTGCAGCTCTGCTCCTGCAATGATTCAGGCAGACTTGCTCCTTCTCTGGTCCAGTGGTGTTGGTTCACAGGCCTAAAAGACTGTGATTAGCTCAAAGCATGGCTCTTACTCTTTCAGTCCAAATCTACCTTCCAGTAAGGCAGATAGGACATTCTGCTGAGTCCTCTAGTTAGACCATGAAACTGGTGGTTTATTTTCCCATTTTCAGTCTGATGGCTGAATCTTTCTTCTAATGGGCAGGAACAAGGGGTTGAGTCTGGGCTCTCCAGTATCTGAACAGGCTCTTTTGCAGTGGCTGTTAGCATAGTGCAGGTAAGATAACTCTCAGGGCAACTTCAGATGGCTTAGGTTTCTTGCTTGTCATCAGCAAATACCTTCTCATTTGGAACTGATGTGATCAAGGTCATGAAAGATGAATTTGTTGTTCTTTGTTCAGAAGGTGTACTGGCTTTGCCTCTTTACCCCGTCTTAAAAGGAATCTTCATTATCTCATTATGCATGCTCTATTCTGGTTCACATTTCAGATTCTGCTTACTTCCTTACAGTTCCTTAGGTTTTGTTTTCATTTTTTCTAAAGTCATGTTATCACCTTGTGTTAACTGATTAATGCAGAAAAGGGCTGGATGAATAATTCATTATGTATGATTTAATCAAAGAATTTACGTTTCCTTTTGTTTCATAAAATGTCTGCAAATATATCAAAGCTTTCTTTCAGCTATTTGTTTTTGCAAAGTTATTTTGCCAAATAATTGCAATAAATATTCCTTTGTGCTGAAAGTGAAGCATTCTTTGTGCAAGAATTTGACATGGGTATTTAACACCATTACAATGCCAGTAAACACAAAGGGGGAAGTTGTTACGGGTTGGTTTTATTGGGGTTTTTGAGCTCCACTCCCATGATTTTTGCTCACACCTTAGTTGAAGTACCAGAGGAAGATAGGTCTGCTTTGGAAGTAGGTAGGGAGGCAGATTGCTTCCCCTCTGGTTCTGTGTCTGAAGATTTAGACAGATGACCCTATACTAATTACACTTCAATTTCTTCTTTAGAGCTAAAAGGACTAGAGATGAGATGTTGTACACATATCTTCAATATTTACCTTGCTAACTTCTGATTCTCATCTGTCTGAGAGTCAGGTTATTAGGCACACACCTAATAACGTGTATGGAGCAGCACAGACAGCTTCTCCTGAAGGAGATAGTCCTGTTATCTGTTTTGTTCTGTCATGTATCTTTTGCATTTTTGTCTAACAAAGTTACTGAAGGAAATGGCATTTGTTATTTGCAATGTTTCAATCATTCTTTGAAATCCACAGATGAGTACTTCAGCTGGTAGGAGTAGATTTAAAATGGCAGAAGCTTATTTGGTGGAGGAAAGATTTACTAGCTGTGCAGAAAAGGCCTGGAATCTGGGGGCAGTGGATAGGCTCTGAGCACTTCTTTCTCTGTAAATGGCTAAACTGATAAGAAACTATTGGTATCTGGTGGTGCCTGTTAGCTGGAGACCACAGTGTCTTTACCAGCAATTTCCCACTGCAGATTTTGGGTCTTACAGGCACTCTTTTAAAAAAATTTATACATTTAAAATTATCCATATTTCTTTGTTGCACGTGTGTGTGTATGCCTGTGTGTAGTTTTTATTTTCTTTTCATAACCATTCCTAAGGAGACAGAGAGATTTGCCCTCTTAAAATAATGGCAAACATAGCAAATCAGATGGTAGTGGGGGGAGGAACAGCCTTGAGGAGACTGTTTACGAAGGCTTTCATTCCATCATGTACCTTGGACATAGCTCAAGTGAGGAAGAATCTGCTATGCCAAATCTAAACTTGGCCCTGGTAGAGGCAGATAAGGACCTGTGCCTAGTGCAAGCCATGGGAAGAATCGTATTTGGAGACAGGCACAGCTGATTGAATCAAAGATAGCGATAACCTGTAGATCAGCCTATGCATCTTTTTGACAAGCATCAGCTGTTCGTTCCCAGCCTCTGGGTGACTCCTTTATACCAGATGCAGCATTTCAAAAAACAATTGCTAGTGATGTGGATTAGGGGGGGAAAAAAATGTAAATTGGAAGCGACCCAAGTTCCGACTATGCATGGGTGTCCCATGGGTCAGATGAGAGAGACTGTTTCCCAGGAATCACAGGCCAGATGACATTTGCAGAAAATGTGGAGGCAAAGGCTATTAGAAATGGAATTGTCTGAATAGGGGGAGGTCACATAAGAGAAATTAAAATTTGCTAATGCAGTAAGGTCACCATTAGCAACAATTAGTATCCCCAGTGTGGGCAGCTACCCCTAAACTGATGCCATTATGTGTCTGGAGACATCAACAGATAAAAGGTTACAGTGGACAAAGGACCCAAATTTGGTGATCCCTGAAAAATGACAAGTGTGGAGGACAAGTACATTTTTGACTGCAGGAATTAAATAGGAGGCCACTGCTCATCAGCTACTGCATACAGCAGGAGAAATCCACCTGTTTGTGATCAAGGCTGCTGCATTGCTACATGCTGTTTCAGGCTGGATGAAGCAAAGTAGCAGCAAATAGTATTACTTACTGTGAGGTGCCGTCAGTGGAAAAACTGGATGTCTAGAAAAGAGTTTCAAAGCCTCTCACAAGAGAAAGAAGACAACAACAGCTTTGGGCAGGACTCACCAGAAACTTCACTGATGGCAGCTAACAGAAACATACAAGCAGTTGCTTTTACATTTTTTCCAGGAACAAGGTATTTGTAAGGCTGTGCTCAAATGAGGGAGTGCTCGGACAGATAGTTTTCCTGTCCTGTTCCTCGGGAACAGCAGGTACCAGGGAGAGCCCAGGTATCTACCCTGATTCTCAGGTGGGTTTTACAATCTCAGATGTGCTCTGTGCTTCTGCATCCATACTTCCAGCAGCATCTGTTTAGCAAGTTCAGAGTATATTTTTGTGCTCCAACAAAACTTATTTACCAAAGTCCAGCAAGATTTGTTCTTTCTCCCACTCTCTCCCTCCTGCTCAAATTGATATTCATCTACCTGTGACTTTCCTTCCAAGATGACTTCTAGGAAGTGTCAGTTCCACCCGAGTAGTGCAGGGGCAGCTACAGAGACATATGACAGAGCTGAGCATTAGATCTGAGACCTGACGACTATTTTCTAGAAGGGTGAGGGAAAAACTATGACATGAAAAGCAGGGAAGAGGTGGGAAATGATGTGACTTGCAAGAAGAAGAGAAAGCATAGCAATGATCTGGAGAAAAAGTTTTAGAATATTTGCTCCTTTCTTGTCGGACATGGTAACTGATCACTTAAAAGCAAGACCTCCTCACACTGCAGCATTTCAAGAAGTGAGAACAAACACTGGGAATAGCTGAGAAGGGATCCCAGAGGTCTGCAAGCAAGGAATTGAACAGCTCCAGCAGATTCCTGCAGCTCACAGTGTGAGCTCAGCTGTAGAGAAGGAATTGCTGATAAGTCCTCAGGACATGATAGTCTTTCATGAATTTACCAGTGCTAAAGCTCACGAGTATACTCCTAATAATCTAGAGCCAATTTTGAATGGTGCCCTCTGTACACGTAACTCGTGCAGTCAGAGCACCAGAGAAACCTGTGATGGACTGTGGTTACCTGGGTCTAGAGGGGCTGCAATAGTATCTGAACTTCTCATAGTTGTCATTTCACACTAGAAATTTGTACTGTCTCTTTTTTTTTTTTTTTTTTATAATTTTTACCCTGGGAAGGAGAGGGTGGAAAGAAGAAAATTAAGGCCCACGTGTGCCAGAACAGAAGTGGTAAAACAATTCAAATCAACTGGACTTCTTTTTTCTTGGAAAAAAAAGTGGGGTTTATGCTTTAATCTGCCCAAAAGTGTGTATGGTTGGATTTTGCTTTCAGCATTGTGCTGTTTATAATAAACCCTTATGGAAAGCTCGAAGTGAATCAAACAACCTCAACCACAGCGAAGCATAACTCTTATTGTAAGAGCATAGGCACAAGACCTCTGTTGCCAGACCCACTCAAAAGTTACAAATCCTTTCCCTCAGTGTTCAGTTTGGAAGGACAATAAGTAAGTTACAAGATGACAAAAAATTCAAAATTATACGGGACAATTAACAGGCAAATTTCTTTTTCTCCCTAATATTCTGAGCAAACCTATTACATCTTTTTAAATACATTAAAAAGGAGAAGAGGAAGGGCTAGTTTTAACATAACATAGCCAATTGTTGGGAGACATTGCTGTGGGATAGCTGAGCCCTGAATTTTAATGCATTTTAAAAAGAGGAGTGGGCATATTTAAAAGGATGGGAAGATTAAAAGATTTAAAACAGAACCACAGAGAGTTGCACTCAGCGTTGTGAAGATGAAATCTAAGCACAAATTGACAGAAACAGGCAGATGTTTCTTTTGGGGGTCAATCTTTCTGTAACTGTCCACAAGGGTTTTCTTGCCCTTTCCTCTGAAGATGTAAAGTGTGACTGCTCTCAAAGGCAGCAGAAGTAGTACTGCTGTAAGATCTGTTACAAAGCTAAAAGCCAGCAGAATGGCTTAATGCTTGAAAATAGCAGCTTGTAATGTGAGCATCAGAAAACAAAAGTTCCCAGCCATGAAGGGTAAGTAGTGGTAGATGTTTAAAGAGTAAAGTAAACCAGTTTTATCCAAAGGGTCTACTTAAGGCTTCCATTAGAAGGATTAGGTCTTTTCTTCTCCATTGAAGTTTATTCTCAGTTTGTACATCAGTCTGCCAGCAACATGAGACTAAAATTGTTGGTCTGAGTCAACTGAATCCACTTTGGCATGGGAGACAAGGGCTTGCTCTTTGAAGGAATAATTTTCAAACTCTAGCACTATTGACCCAGAATACTTCAAGGTAATGAGAAGTGCACTACTCTTTAAGAGAAGGGATTAGCAAGAACCAGGTAAAGATACTTCCTGGAGTGATGACCGTTTCATGTCAGAACTATGGCAAGGCAAACTAATGAAGTTATACACTTTCATCGTGTTGAGGGTAAGTATGTGTATACACATATATGTATATTTACATATATGTGTAAGTGAACTGAACTGTAGATGAGTTCTGAAGATGTCAGGCCAAGTAACTCCATGGAGTACTATGTTCAAAGCTAAATAACACAGATTCTTTTCTTTCATTTTGTTTCCTTAGCATAGGAATAGCTGGTTTGAAACCCACAAGCAGTTTTATGTCCGTAAGAGTATTAAGTGAGAAGTTTCAATATGAAATCATTATCTTCTCTCTTCTAAATCCAAATACTAATTGCAACCTTGCTGTGAGGCTACAATATTAAGGCTATCATAGCCATGGCAACCAAAAGCAACATTAAATGGAATACATATCCGCTGCACAAGATTGGGTTTGGGTTTTTTTGTTTTGTTTGGGCAGTAGGCACTCATTTCTTTTCAGCAGTCATGATATACAGGTCAAAAGAACTTCCAGTTGGTCAAACCTCTGAGCTATTTTGCCACATATGCTCTGCTATTGCTTAATATTTTGTGTATCTGTATAATTAATTTCAGTACAGGATGGTTTGTTAATCCACAGACACAAATAAAAACACAAATTAAAATTTCAGCATGGAATTTACAATGACCCATTTACATTTCAGGATTAAACCCATAATAAAAACTTCTGTGTAGTTATAATTGAGCTGATTTTTCTCAAAACCAGGAGATAAACATCTATGTAAATAGCCTCAAAAAGATACTGTGTTTAGGAAAAGAGCACTTCAAATGAGCTGCTTAAAGTCACCTTCTATGCTTTGCATGATAATTGTAATGCAAAATAATAAACAGCACAGGGCACCAAGCACAGCACTTCAAGGATGATATTGTGCCATTTATATTAAGATAATTAGGCATTTAAAACCAACCAATATCACTTTAAAACCTTCCAATTAAAATTAAAAAAAAAAAAGAAAAGAGGAGGGGTGTGTGTACAAGGTAAGATTGTTAAAATAAGTTTCCGTTTGCTTGATTTTCCTGAGGGTATGTGTCCATAATGATCAGTCTGACTCCAAAGCATCTGAGTACACAGTGAAATAAATTGCTGGGGACATGGCAGTGCCCTGTAGTTCTGTAGGCCACAGGTGATGTTTCAGACATGGATATACTTTACCTCTTTGTGGGTGTATATATAAAAGTTAGTTTTACCTGGAAAAGATGCTGCTGTGCCTAGATTGTCATGTAGCATAGAGGAAAACTTACATTAGCTGAAGAACTTATTGCTTGGATTGCTTATTCCAGTTTTTGGAGAGAAAATGTGAGAGAGAAAGCTGTATCAACACAAGTCTTTATGCAGGTATAATTGTATCCATGCTAACGAGATCTCTCTTCCAGAAAAAGCTCTAAAACATTGCACCTTGATTCAGCAGTACTGTCAGCAAAAATTTTTATTCTATAATTTAATATTTATGTATGTTTATAAATGGTTAAGAAAGGGCTAATATAGTCAGACATCATTAGCACGGGCAGAAACTACTGGGAGGTGTTAGGGATTGGCTCCTTATGCCCGTGATTTACACCAATTGTCCTGCTAAAACCAGTAATTATCTAGCAATTGATATTAAAACACCCTTTAGCAAATTATTTATAAGGATGCTTTTCATGTAAATAACACCAAAAGTTGTTCAGAGGAGAGCTTTACATTGATAAATAAATATTTTAATACAAACTATTGAAAAAGAATTTTCACCAAGTCGAAGTGTTGCTTTTAATGGTAGAAATGGGTTCAGGTAGTTCGTGTATGTAACAAGAAAAACAACGTCAGTCCATTTCACCTGAAGGAATTTCTCGTGTCCCGCTGCTCTGCGGCTGTCGTTGCAGAGGCAGCGGAGCAGGTGCCAGCTGGCTGTGGCTGCTCAGCTCTGCACCTGGTGAACAGCGCTGCGTGCTGAGCCCAGCGTCCTCCCGCCCAAGTAGGTCTTGTCTGAGGGTATCCTGCAGAGCGCTTGAAACCACAACCCTTTCCCCAAAATGGGATAAATCATGAATTTCTGTAGATTCTGTCCCACAGGCAACTCATGTGCTTGTTGGGTGTAAATCACAATGTCGCTTCAGGCCTGCATTTCCCACTTGTAGAGAGAAGAGATATTCCTCTGTGCCTCGGGGGACGTTGTGGGGGTGAAGGCACTGAGGGTGCTCCTGCAGTGACATGGCATGAATTCCAGTGGCAATTTTTGAAAAGACTATTTGCTGCTGGTGAGATAATCTAAACCAGGAAACTTTGCAGTGCTCAGCATACCCTTAGCCATTGGCAAATTGCTTAGATGGAAGTGAAATAGTATCTCTGAGCTTTGCATAAGTTCTTGATTCTATGATTCTTTGTGTGGGAGGGAATATTAATCTTTTCAGTTCTGCATGGCCATTTTTTTGTGCAAGAATTCAAAAAAGAATTCTTGTGGTGGGTCTGAACTGTGATGTACACTTAGCTGAACAGAAGCTTGTAGACTTGACTGTGGTATTGGTTGATCTAAAAAGACATATTATCTCATCCTGCGCAAACTGCATCTGCTTGGGTGCTTGGACTATCATGGCTACATCTACACCATAGTTAATACTTGGAGATCAGCTTCTTTAGGGAGAAGGGGTAGCATTTTAATTAACCCTACAAGGGCTCGGTGTAGTGCTCAGCCAAGTTACTACAGGTATTTTGTTTACCCTGGGCACGCTCAGAACCTTAACTTCAGTTTTGTGTAGCTACTCATTGCTCTTTTCATGCTGGCTCAGTCGTTTTTTCCCCATGGTAATAGTGTGACATCTGACTTGGTGTCATTGTTGTAGGAGGAAGACTAAAGGCAACCCTCATAAATTCAAATATGCTTAAACGATTTTGACACAACTTGTAAAAATTAAAAAGCTGATTGCACTTTTAATAGCAATCTTGTCAGTAATATTCAAAGTGATAAGTCTCTAGTATTCTAAAGGCACAGATTACCCTAAGTGACTGAAAGAGACTTCAAAGAATCTATAATTAAAATCAGTAATATGTACACTACGTTTTAAAATCCCGAACTCTATTTGAGAGACTATTTTCTTTATATAGTACCTAAGAACATATTCAGATGTATTGATACCACTATTGTCTTATTTAATGACCATTCCTGCTGAAGACTAGCCTCTGCATCTGTAGGCTGAGTCCTGCATGTGGGACGATATGCCATTGTACTGTCCCAGGAGGCATGCTGACAAAGAAATGTGTCTCAGTCACAATACCGTCCCATTCTCCTCTCTCAATCCAGAGAAAACATAAAAAAGGTGCAGTTTACTTCCCCCTGCCTGTCTATGGTTCCCCTGGCAAGCATGGTATGAGCAAATTCCTCTTAGTCTCCATTCATGTGCAAAGGCACAAAAGGAGAGAACAATATCTGCATTTTCCACTGTAACCCATACAATATCTGGGTAGGCAGTGTGGCTAGACAGGGATTTGGGGAATTGTTCTCCTGCTTGGGACTGAATGACAAACTGTTCTTGCAAGAGCAGAGTCTGCTGGTGTCATTATACTGAACTATCACTGACACACCTGGAGCTGCCTGTGGATGAAAGGCACTTTATAACCAAAATTTGTGCCCTTCAGAAGGATTTACAAACCGTTTGTACAACAGTGTAAATTTAACAACGCTGCTAATAAGCTCTTGGTAATTTCACTGTGAGTTATATATGCAGAAGAACCAAGGATTTAGCTATCCTTAAAGGTTTTGAGGTTTGGAAAATGGAAAAAGGCAAGGGGCTGGCCTTTTTTAACCATCTGGGACCCCCTTTTTTCTTCCCATCCTCCACAATCTCTCTATTACAGACACTATGGTAGTAAGATCCTTAGGTGTGTCACAGCAAACTTCACCAGAAAAACTGCCTTAAATACCTCTAACCGACAGAAATGTTCTTTAGTTCTTTCTTCCCTAGGCTGATCTTTACTCTTATCCTATTATTGTTAATTTTATGGGTGCATCTTGTCATAGCTAACATATTTGTGTGAAAATGGGAGCAAGAAAAGACATGAGAATGTGTCAGCCTTTCATCATCCACTGTTTGTTGTCCTCCCTTATAAAATAATGGAATTATTCTTTTCTTTGCCTTCCCCTTACATTGTGGCATATAGTAGTAGCAGTAGTAAGAAAGATATGACTTTCTTGTTTCTTGGGAAGTTGACTTGTTGAAAGTCGAATGATAGTTGTCATTGGGTTTTTATTTTAATTTTTTAAACTTTTTTTTATTTGAATAAAACTAATTTTCAGACCTCACCATCATCTGTTCTCAGTGAGATTTTAGAAGACCCCCCCCTTTAGTATGGCTTTGAACATTAAAGGTCTGAAAGCAAAATGGGTCATCTCTTAAACTGTTATCACTGCCTTCTTTGAAATACAGATTAGACTAGAGACAAAATAGTTTTGTTGGCCTGCTAGCCGTTTATTTAGAGAATGAATTCTTCCTTTCTCCTGAGTATTAAAGTCCAGAGCTGGAACCAGCAGGTCTGTTAGAAATAAGGAGTAAAGCTGAATCCTCTTTTTTTCTTTCTTTCATTGTGAGCAATGGGAAGTTAATTCCTTATTGCTAGAATTGTTAGCTAGAGGTAGAAGGGAAGACTATGTAAAGAGAGTGGTAAGAAAGAAGATTTGGATTTAAATATTCATGTTTTGGGGACTATTCAATGATATTAGGAATAAATTACCAGCTAAGGACACACTTGATTGATTCTGTCTGAATTTGTTTTATAATATATTCACATAATTTCATTTATTCTTTCCTTTAACATCCATTAGAGGAAAAGAGAAAAAATATACAGCATATGAAAAGAACATGGGGAAGTTTTTAATATAATGTTAATAATAGTTGATATTTAATTGAGATCGTATCTTTAATCTTTTCTTCTTTTCCCCTGCCAGTGTTTCATCTCTATTCTTATTATCTTGTTTTCAGTACAGAATTATCACCCACTGGTTTTCAATTACAGCGATGCCCATATTGATTCTCCCCTTGATTTTAACTCGAAGCTGAAAAATTACTCACTTAAGCCAATAAAAGTAGATGATGTGGTTAGTTTGGGGTTCTTTTTTTTAAATAATAAACGAATAAAGAAGAAGAATGATAAGCTTATAATGATTCTGAGTTACAACAAACTGGTATGGAAATGCATTTTAAATCATTAGAATTCAGAGCAGTGTTATAAATTTATATTTATCTCCTCACATTGAAGTAAGTGGTCCCTAAGGACACAAAACCTATGTCTATAATTCTAAGTTGCATTTGTCTGTGAGTACTTGGGCACTGAGACCACCTGGCAGATAATGGATTTTGTCTCTGCTTTTCTTAGCTTCCAAAACCAGGGTGTCTGTATGCAAAGTGCCTATTGGGAATGGCCCATGGTCCATGCTAGCTCCCAGCCTGTGGCCAGGAATCATCTGGGGGAGTGCCAGCTGGCATGGGCTGAAATCACCACTCTTGGTTTAATAGCAGAGATGATCACATTCCTGGGCTTGGGCGAGTTCCCAGGCAATGCTAAATTTACTAACACGAATGCAGCCAGAGAGCATTGTCCCATCTAGAAGAAGTTACATTGCTTCTTCAAACACTTCTGTGCATACCTATCTTCCGAACACACAAATAGTCCCATGATACAATGATAACAAGCTTAAAACCAAGATTCAGTGCAAGGTTTGATCTTACACAGAGGCAAATGTCAAGAGCTGTCATGGTATGGTTTTGGTGGCCATGTGCAATTAAGAATCAGTCTTTCTTGATGCTTAGAAGGTTATGATCCAAATGAACTCAGGAGCAGAAGCTGAGCAGACGCTTTCCTAGGTGGTATGCTAAAGGATTTGATTCTGCACCCATCGACGTTAATGGAAAACTCTCTTACTAGCTTCTGTTAGAACAGAATGAAAGCTGGCTATAGGGAAAAATCACTTAAAGCCATCAATTTCACACACACAATCCAAAATATAGATAGCAAATGGTCAAAGTTATCTAACTACAAAAATTAAGATCTTTCAGAACCTTTAATATCACAAGAAAGTTATCTCAAATACTTTTGACAGGATGAGTGGTTTGTAAGGGAATCCATGCAAATGCACACATTAAAGTATTGGTAGGTATGTGTGTAGGTGGGATTTCTCCACAGAAGGAGGAAGGAAAGGTATTAAGTCGCAACCTCAGGAAGATGCTGAATATCTATAGAAGAAAATTGCCTTAACTAACTGCAGCCATAGTGATCTGGGTTTGATATTCCCAGCTGCATCCAACACCTCCTGTGTAGACATAGTATAAAACCAATACTTAGTCTGACCAGGAAACAGTGAGAAGCCAAATGCTTCTGTGCTGTTGCTTAGACTGCTACATGTAATGTGTCCGTATCTTTGAGTGTCTTCAGTATTCTTGCCCGTGCTTTATTGTGAATCTAATTTTTAAACCCAAGACCACTAATCTTCAATGATACTTACAAATGCTTGAGCCAAGATATTCAGACATGCTCTTGTAGTCCCAGAAACTCCAGAGGACCCCTTGCCCAAGAGGCCTTTTCAGAAGAGCAGAACCATCATGAAACTTTTGGTGCCATCCAGCTGCTAGGCGTCTGTTCTGCCTTAGTCTCTGGTTGTCCTCTCCTTGCTTCAAACAGACAGTCCTACTTTCTCAGGGGCCCAGCTGTATTTGCCCCATTTCAATACCCATCTCTCATGCTTGAAGTCAAATATTTGCTTTAACAAAGGCAAAGTTTTTCCTAGACTTGGCAATGCACATGGTTCTTTTTACATGTCTAATTTCTCCACTTTTTATGCATTGTAGCAGCGTTCCCCCCTTTGGAACTGTTCCAGAAAATACCTGCACACACTTGCTCGTTTGTGAAATGCCAGTATGGTAGGTTGTAATTTACCAGCCCATTTCGTCTCCAAGAGTAAATTAATTGAGTTGATACCAGCAGAATTTATAGTTTTATACAGGCTACATATACATGTTATGGTAATATTTTAGCATTAGGATGGGGTAAATGAGTCATAACTGATTATGAAGCAATTCCTGTCTGGGTAGCAATAGGAAACAAAGGCTTCTCTTTCCATTCTTTCTGGGATGCCTGCCTTGTGAGTAAGGTACCTTAAACAGTTGCCTACCTACCCTCCCTTTTCTTTTGTACTAACTGTCACACAGTTTTAGGGCTGGGACCTTTAAAGGGTCTGCAAAACTGCAGATGACGCAAATTTTCTGCCATTACATGACATTGTTTTATAGCTTTTTGTATTTTGAGCAGGCATGTTGATGAGAGCTTCAGACTTGCTGGGTACTCCTGCACATCATATATGTTCTAATTTTTATCCCTCATCTGCCAATTCTTTAAATGGAATATATTTTTCTTTCTTTAGGGTTAGGCCAGCAGGTCTGTGGCTCTTTCTGAACCTGCATAGAGGCTCTTCTACTACAGCCACTCCTCCTTCCCCCACCACCATCATACTAAAACATTTATTTAGACTATAGTACCCTCTATACCATCAAAAACTTGTTGTCATTTCCTGTGAAACACCTCGGGTGCCAAACACAACCCCAGTGCAGCCTGTGGAAATGGAGTGTCCCAAAGGGGATGCTGAGTGTGCATAAAAGTGGGCTCTGTTTTTCCAAGGCACCTGCCAGAACCTTGCTGACATTTTCAGCATTGGAAAATATTTGGCACTGGACAGCTGTTCAGAAACTTTTCCCCTTGTAGGTAGTAGAAAATGTTCCCTTTTTAAAACATATTTATATAATTCTTTTGGGGCCTATACATATGTGAAAGGCTTCATTTTTTCCCCACTATGATCTTCAGGGAATTTACTTCCTCAATTCTTCTTATTTGCTCTATCATTCCTCACAGTGAACACATCCAGTTCTTCTTTTTAGTCTCTGTCTTTCCCAGCAACATGACCTGCAGCATGGTTAATTGTTTTTACTCTGTCTTCCAACAAGTCACCTCAGAAGTCTGGCTATAGCATCTGTTTTAGTTTGGGGTTCCTTTAATAAATACACCGTGTTGAATGCTTAACACGTTTGTTTTTAACACCTCCTTCCCCAGCAGTATTGCAAGTTGTTTCTCTTCCAGCTTATTCACTCATAAAATTCATGGGAATAAGATTGTACCTGCAACCATGAAGGTTTACCATTTTCTACTTTTCCGTCAGTCGGCTTTTCCAGGTCATGATGTGCAATTGGCTTGTGTTCCTGTATTCAGTGTAAAATTACCGAGCATCCCATTTGCATGTTGGGTGAAATTTTAGCAAAGGGCAAGTTGATGTTTTAACCATTGCTTATACAAAGAATTCATAAGAGTTAGTGGCCTTGTGTTTGTCACCTTTGTGTCCTGCACAGTTTGCTGGCTTTGGCAAAGAGACAGTCCAGTGCAGTTGCAAATGCCAGGCAATGTCTTGACTTGTGGTGGTAGCTCTGAAGTGTTTAGCTGTATGTTGCATTGTCCTTCCCCACTCCTCACCTTGCTTTCCTTTTTCTTTTAAATCCCAGCTAAGAGCTTTGCATTCCTCTCTACCCAGGTCTCCTTTTTTTTTTTTTTTAGTATTTTGGATTTTCCATAAAGTCTACTGAATAGATCATATTAATGTTGTCCATGATACTACGCTGATGGTGGCTAAATCTTCTTCTATAAGCCTTGCTATTAACCTTGTTCCATATGCTGCGAAGTCTAATCGCTCTGTTATGGTTTTCTTTACTTCAAGGGTTTCTGATTGTGTCTCTGAAGTGAGTTGGAGTTTTTAGCTGTCTCACAGCTTAGACCTGATCACAACGGGCTTTCTTATTCCCTTCTGGACATCATCCCATGTCAGCTGGGGGGGGGAAGAGCAAACTTGGATCATTTGCAGACTCATCTGTTGCTTCTCCTGTTTTATACTTTGTTCTAAGACATTTGTAGGTAGAAGTAGAATGCAATATTCAAATGCCTCTACTGCATTGTTTTTCAGAACAAGAAGCTGTCAGATTTAAGGTAGTCTTGGAAGTTAGTTAATTTCTTTCTCTTTTTTTTTTTAATGTGCTTGCTTGGTGAATACAACAGATACTGTGCAGGGAGAAACTCTGATATAGACCTTCATCACCCTTCATTTTTCTGGACAGTTTCAACAAACAAGAGTTGTTCATCTTGTTATTAAGCAATTGATCAGAGCCCAAGATTTGCTTTCCTTCACTGCTGAATTCTGATTGACTAGCATTACAGAATCTCAGTCTTTGTACAGCATAAAAGGCATCCTATTTTAACAAATTCATTGTGCTGGGTTGTAAATGGGAAGGAGATATTAGTAAAGTCATGAACTATGTTGTCAGGACATGCTCCTTCATTTTATTCCATAAAAAAGTACAGACAGAATATAACTAGCTGCTTCTGAGAGAAAATATAGCCTGTTACAGAGAGAAGAATGTGTAAAGTGTTAGACCATGGGTAAGCTAATATGCTTACTTTAGTGCACTGTAATTGAAGAATAAAGTCAGTCACATTGAAAAAATTTCCTGAAATACCTCTCAAAATAATTTAGAATAGTGTGTTCTTAAATGTGTCCACGTGAACAGCATTGAATAAATAAATAAATAAATACACCACCATTCCTTCCACCCACCCCCACCCCACCC
>JANZLQ010000025.1:11360924-11391877 GCA_026212715.1 Elanus axillaris | reverse complement strand
TGATACATCAGTGGTACCTTGCCTTCCTCTGGGTGCTGTCACCCTCACCCCACATCAGCCAAGGTCTGCAAAGAATAACCTTTAAAGATTTTGTTCTCCATTCTCAAATCCTGTGGACTGAAAGGACAACAAAAAAGTAAGCTTCAGTCATAACAGTTTCTTCTGCACTCGTGTTCACTAATTCTGCAACCTGATTTACATTTGCTGTAGTCAGGAAATAACTGTATCTCTAGTTTGATAAATCTGTACAAGACAATGTAAAATTGAACTGCACAATTTCCCCACTATTCATCAAAACAGGACTTGAAGCAAGTGGCAAGCAGTGCAACGCACACAGCCAATACCAGTTTCAACCTATTGTTCTTAGGAACTAAATAACTAGATCGTGATAGATGTTTTTTAAAGGGTTCAGGCATTTGTGTAGAAACAACATGAAATTTCCTTTTAAAGAGGGAGGTGGAAAATGGACACACAAAGGGGTTATTTATAAAGAAAGTCCCTCACCGTAGACTAGATTAGCGATAGGCTGTGGTTTAAATAAGTGAGATGAACTAGTTGTAAATATCAATCACTTGCTCCTAAAAGTTTGAAATTATTAGTACTCTGTTTTGCAAACTGGCCTTTTCTTTTTTGGGGAAACAAAAAAGAAAGCTGCATCTTTAAAATGAGGTAGGGTGGAATGGGGGGGAGCAAGAATTACTGAATAAACGTTTCTTTCAATTTATTCACTAAAGATTCCTGGCAGGTAAAACTCGTTTAAAGGAAACACATTTTTTTCATGATCTTCTAAATTCCCATCTGTACTCAGACAGTTGTATTTACACTGTTACATTCTTCAGGAGCAAAAATTCTCTGATGTGAAATGCTGAAGGAGTTGTGCATGAATGTTGCTGAAAAATGTCTATGTGCAGAGTATTTCTTGAAAATGACAGTGGTGTTCACCATGACAGCCTCATGTAATCAAACTCCCAGGGTACCATATGTACTGATCTAGTAAGTTGTTGCAGCCCTAGCTAAGAAGACAGGACTCTTTTCATTAAGTTGTAACAGCTCTTGGTTTTAATTCAGAAGGTCCTCAGCTTGTTCCTTGATCTGTCAAGCTCATGGTAGCTAAGATAACTGTGCTAAAGATATTTTTTGACTGGGATACTTAAATATAAGTATACTAAAAATAAAGCAAGCAAGGAGAGGAACCGACAGCAAGAGAGATGTCCAGTAAGTGTAATCAACAGAAATGATTTGAAATTGCTTAAGTGGCTTTAAAAAAACCCACAGAACCAAGCCAAACCCAAACCCTAGCTCCCACCATTCTATTTGCTGGAACCTTTATACTTAAAATGCCTCACAGATGTCTTGTCCAGATTCTGGGAAAGTTCAAACAATTTTGGATTTGCCAGGTTTAAAACTGTATTTACTGTTCATTTGTCTCAGACCTAACAAACCTTTTCTGTCCATGACCTTTGCTGTGGCCTGGATTTTGCAGCAGATTTAGGCAATGACTTCAATGCTGCAGCAGAGTTTCTCTCTTCAGTCTCCAATCACCTTCACAGGCCAACAAATCTAGGTGGTATTTGGTATCCAAAGTCCAAAGGAACAAACTATTTTGAAATATCAATAAAAGAGTGGTAAACTTTCATTACGATGCTAACAGCAGTAGTATTTCAACAAAACAATCCACTGTCAGGAGTTAATTTTGTGGTATTTTCTACAAGACACTAAAACTGTGCTGGTATAGAAAACCTATATAACAGTTTTCCAGGCATGGATTTTGACTTCTTTGATGGTACCATACGCAGGTTGTCAAAATTTCAAACTCTGTGTATTGTCAGTATCTTTGTGTTGCAATTTCTGTAATACCAGAAAGTAAGAAGTTGTCATTGTTTATAATACCTGCAGAGTGTAAGACAGTGACTTCACCATTCCTTGCTTGAAATTGTCAGCATATGCTGAGACATGTTCTTCCAGGATCCTTAGTAGATTAAAAAATTAGATTTTCTTTGTGGGAGATTTATATCAGTGTGGGGAATCCCTGAACTTGAAACACATAAAATAGGGTATCTGCAAATGAATGAATGGTTAAAACATGTGCATGACAATTTGGTAGTGGAGAGTGGGTAGCACAACAGTACTTTGTAGGAAGCATCAAAACACTTGAAGATATGAAGCCCGATGCATTTCAAAAGCAAATGCAGGAACCATACTGGTGATGGATGTTCATGTAAAGCTTTCTGTGTAGACATGCAGAAGCAATGTAGTGTAAGGGTTCACAATCACAAGCCTAGGAAATTTCTGCAATGAATTCCCAGCCAGGCAACAAAGGAGAGCCATGATACATAGACTGCCTTGCTCTCCTTGAGTAAAGTTAGGTATTTGCTTGTTTATGAGCACCGACAAGAAATTGTGTGGTGTCTGACTCCTGTTTGGGTGACTGGGAAACAGATCCCTCGCATGCAACAGCAGCCGCTCTCATTGAGAGCTCATTTGCCTGGCATGGAATTCCAGAGGCTGTAATTACAGATAATGTAACTCAATTTTCCTGTCAGGAATCTGCTATTTGTAGTACCAGCAGAACCAGAGCGTGTCACATCCCTGCCACACTCCAGCCAAAGCAGAAGCAGCTGTGGGGGTTGCCAAGCATGATGGGGTAAGAGGGATGCAGAGGAAGTACTATTGTATGTTATTTGGTGGTCAGCAAGGCTACAGGATCACCCTGTGCCACACAACACATTGATACTGTGGTGCACAAATGCTGCAACTCAGTCGAGGTAGAAAAGCACTTCACCTCCTGTGGTCTAATCTGTAAAATAAGACTGTAAAACCAAAACCAAATAGCCCTCCTTGAGTGAAAAGCTCTGTTATGCTCAGTATGGTATGTCCTATACAGCAGCAGAATAAGAGGACTTATTTGAATAGGGATGGATGTAATTTATAGTCAGTCCGGTTCTTAGAATCAAAGCTACACAGGAACTCAAAACCAAGGCTGTTACATTTAAGGATGTTGTATTTGTTCTAATTTTTGCATTTCACAAACCAGGCCTCTGGCTTTTTCCTCAGTTTGCAGTAAAATACTGCCTTCTTACCATTAGATCCCAGAAGAAAAGTCACAGTATGAAATTCTGGGGAGGTACTGAACTTTCACTGCCTGGGACTAAATGCTGAAGCTTAGAAGTAAAATGTCATCATTAAAGCAAGTGGAAATGACAATAGGATTTCTGTTTTAAAAGCTAGCATCAAGACACCTGCTGTTAGTGAATAACAGGTATTGAAGTTTTTTCCACCAAACAAAGGTCATCCTTTCTCTTCAGCTGACTCTTTGTATTTGTAAAAGTAAAATCCACTTGACTCAATCAAGACTGGCTTTTCCCCCTCTATGCATAAAGGAATTTAACTTACATGAGAAAACCAAGGACATTTCCACAAGTTCCAGAAATCCAGTGGCTATTTTTGACTCCCTTTCAGTTTGGTTCAGGCTAGAATAACTGGTCACTGATCTACCTCTGACTACCCCTCGTGCTTATAGGCTTTGACTATCCATCCTGCAGTTATTTAATACAGCGACATCTTCACCTGCAGCCACCTGGAAAGAGAATCTCCACTCTCCTATTCCTGTCTTCCATCTTACCCAGTAATTTTATTCTGAACAAAGATTAAAGTCAACTTAGAGGAACATGGAAGTTTTCTTTCAATGTGCACAGATGCAGTGGCTCTGAAATAGCACTGATAATGCTGTGACAGGTACCTTGTAATTTCTAGAGATGTCACATTTCACTTGATGTCATTCATATGCCATGTACTAGTAAGATGGACAGAAGCAGTACCTAGGATGTAGAAACTCTTGCATGCTGGTGGGCTAGAAATTGGGACAAATCAGATTCAGAGAATCTGAACAATTTGGGTCATAAGGACCTCTGGAGGTCATTTAGTCTAACCTCTCGTTCAATGCAAGGTCAGCTTGATCAGGACTTCAGGGCTGTATTTAAGTTTTGAAAATCTCCAAGAATGGAGCTCCTTCAGCTCCTCTGCACTTTTCCCAGTTCTGCACCACTGGCAAAAGGGAGATTTTTCTTTTTCATTTAGTCCAGTCAGAGTTTCCTTTGCTGCAACTTGTTATCCATTGTTTCTAGTTCTTTTCTTGTGTATCTCTGGGACAAGTCTGGCTCAGTCTTCTTTGTAACCTCCCTGTGGGTACGGGTGGGCTGCTGTTAGGAGCCCCGAACCCATCTGCTCTCCAGGCTGACCCAGCCCAGCTCCTCACGGGGCAGGTGCTCCAGCCCCTCGCCATCACGGTGGCCCTCTGCTGATTCTCTCTGGTTTGTTGGTATCCAAAACTAGACACCACGTTCCGGCTGTCTCACAAATACCAAGCAGAAGGGAATAACCGCTTCCTTTGACCTGCTGGACCTGCTAGCTGCAGTCTTGCTAACGTGGCTCACGATGCAGTTAGACTGTGCTGTCAGTTGATTCTTTTTGCCCTCCTACTGGGCTGTGAAGCATATCAGGGCGGTATGGATAGATACGAGGTTTATGGAGGCAAGGAAGCGAAAGGAGTTGTTCTTATGGCAAACTATGAGCAGCATATCTTCCTCCAGCAAATTGACCATCATGCAAGAGTTTGAGGATAAAAAAAGAAGAAAGGGGAAGTGATATAAACAGAAAAACTGAGTGAGGACCAAAGGGAGCTTTAGGGCAAACACACAAAAAGGCTTAAAACCAACACCTTCTCATTGTATCCAGACAGGGATCTGAATGTTTCTAGAGATGTTTGAGCTGTGCATTGTGGGTGTGTAAAAATACCTGTGGATTCTGGTTGGTTTTGGTTTATTATGTTTTTGGTTTTTTTAAATGTCCTGCCTCACAACCACATATGACTTGTCCATTAATGGTGGGTTTATATTGCTAATCAGTGAGTACAAACAATTCATTTTCACAAACCATGCATCAAGTGTACAGTGGGTCAGTCATGCTTTGGCCACTGGCCATGCACATTAATTGTCTAGGATAACTGATTGCCCAGCAATCCTATCAGCTCAATGTCTAGAAAACCAGTACATTGCTGCTCAAAACTGTGGTCTCCCTCCTAAATCAGGAGAATGGGGATTGCAGCTTTTACTAGCAAGATAGGTTAAAGCTAGTCCTCCACCTAAAAGAACACTCTAAAATATATATAAATGTGGGTTTAGATGCTGGTGTTTGCCTCCTTTAAAAAGTTTTCATTCTTCCAAGAAGATTCCATAAGCAGAGTTATATAGGAAGGTTATAGAGAAAAGGCAAACTTATTCACAGTGACATCATACTATAAAACTTGAATATCACTTCATTATTATTTTTTCCTCCTTAGCAATGTCTGTCTCTGTTTTACAGTATTTATGTCACAGAATTGATGGCATAAGTAAAATAATTAGGTAAGATATTAGTAGGCATACATCATGATTCAGTTTATGAGTATAAAAACCAGTAGGGTTTGTTAGGAAAATGATATTTTTAGGTTTGTGTCCCTTGGAAGACAATACTGGCATGGAGAATAAACATGCATGGAGAATAAACATGTTGAGAATATATAGCGGCATTGAGTTAAATGTGAGGACTTCTCAGTGGAATGAAGTAGGGAAAATTTTGCAATCTTTAGTAACACCTGTTAATTTTTAAAAGTTGAAAGTACAAGTGCATTACAGTCACAATGTATTTGTTTTTAAAGAAAGTCTTCCTAGAGTAGCTTACTTTTTGTATTGTGATGCTGCTTGGAGCCTTCATCAGGGATAGTTATTCCTCTAGATGCCATGCAAATCCAATTGGAAGACAGCACTTTTCCCAACACATGACGTCAGAATTTATTAGCGATCATGCCCAGATGCACCTGCAAGATCTGACACTAGAAAATAAAAGGTGAGTGATCCTAGCTCTGCCTTTGAGATTGGGTGAATGAAACAAGAAATCTTGTCCATTGAAACAGTGGAGGCTGCTGTAAATACTGCTGGTGTGCAACGGGAGTGAGGGCTTGACCACACTCTGCAGCAATGCATGTGAGGAGAGGTTAATGCTATGCAGAGTCCTGGCGCAGCAGCATCGGCGCGGTGTATGCCAGCCTCTCCCCCGGCTCTGCATGCCCTGCTTGGGAATCTGTGCACCGCCGTCGCTGGTCTCATGTGTGGATGTGCCTGGCGTGTTTCAAATGATGACCGCAGCCATTTCAAAACTTTTTAAAATGGGAGTACCATTGCACGTGAAGTGCACCGTTTGCATCTAAGATTAACAGACTGAATTAGCAGGGGAAGACAGGAAAAGACAGAAGGAGAGTTCTCTCTGTTCTGTCATAACTTCTATTTACGTGAGGAAAATGTTAGCATTCTTTATCTCCTCGGGGTACCCATCAGTGCCCCAGTTCCAGCATTTGCTATATTGCTCCTCAGGGAAACCCTTGAAGCCATATGGTTCCCTTGCTGATCCTACGTTTCCATGTACCTAAGGAGTTGTTGGTGGTAGTGGTCCCTATTCTTTCAGCTACTTTGCTCCATGTCTCATTTGCTTTTTATGCTTTTTTCAAATGAAAAAGTGGCTGTTGCACTCTCTAGCTTCCCTCTAGCTCAGTACTAGCAGCATATGAATATGCTTCTGCCAGCATATGTGTTCTTTCTCCCATATTAGAACAGCCAAAGGGATACAATTCTTCTGGGCAGTGAAGGTATTGGAAAAATCAAGGTTATTAATCTTTTAGGTATAGCTGATCCACTCTTAGGTAAGTTGATGGACTAGATTTTGGTTCCAGTATATTAATACATATCTCTCCAGGCCCTTTTCTCTGGGACTCTAACCCCACGGGGAGAGAAATCTGCTGTTGTGTTTTACGAAGTCCAAAACCAAAGAGGTTGCTTTAGGAGTGTGCATGCATGCATGTGTGCAGCATGATGTTGTTGGCAAATAATTTCTGAAGACACTGCTTCAGGAAAGGCCTATTGATGGTGTATACCGTGAGCGAGACTACACTATGATAAATAAAAACACCATGTAAGTGTTATCACCAGGTAGGGATCCCCAGTGTGTTTGCAAGGGGTGTATTATTCTCAAGTGACAAAGATATAAAGGGTGCAGAATGGCCAGCTAAATTTTATCCTGTTGTCAGAGCTTGCTGGAGCTCGTGCTTAGGCACAATGAATGAAGAAATTCCACTTACATGTCTGTGGACTACTGGTATGCTTATTTTAAAATACGTAAGATTTGGTACAAAGGTTGTGTGACATTTAGTCTCTGCAGGCATGGTCAATGGAAAAACAAATGCACTCTCAGCGACAATTTTCCATAGCTTCATGTGAAAGAATTACATATAAATGCTGCAGTAAGTATTACCTCATGTGAAGGTCACTGTTGCATGCTAGAACTGTGGTTCTGTCCTTCAGGATGCAAATTTTTTTATTCAAAGCAATGCATGTTCAGCAGAAGAACAGGAATTCATGGAATTATTGCAGGTCAGAATATTGTCCACAGTGTCAACAGCTCTCAAAACCGGAGCTTGCAAAAGGAGCTGGCAGAGCACTCACAGGAGTCAGCCTGAACCAGTGAACCAGTTCACATTTTTTCCAAGCAATTCAGTCCATGACAAGAGCTTAAAAGAACCATGTGAAGGCTAACAATTACACTGAACCTGAAGAATTAGCACTTTTAGAAGCATTAAAAAGAATAAACTGATTTGTGTATCCGGAGATTTGACATTGTATCTCTCAAGGGGAAGGTATTCATGACAGTACAGTGTCTTTGCAGCCAAGAACAGAATGGTAATTCAGACTGTAAAAAAAAAAAAAAAAAAAAAAAGTTGAATTAATCTTCTGTAATGCATTATTTTGGATATTTACATCTGAAATCTGCTTTTCTATGAATATATTTTTCTCCAAGTTCAGACTTGTACTTTAAAATTTTACTGCTTATTAACAGTAAAACAACTTAACATTGAACCTTTTTTTTTTTTTAATTTAATTTTACTTAAGTCATTTGGGAGAAAGAGATGCAGAGGTAAACAGATTCCGCAAACACAAACAGAGTAGTGCAAGTAGTGCATCTGTTCTTGAACCTACTCATCAGTAATCCCTTTCCTAGGAGAGGTGATGGATTCTAAGGCACACATATCCAGTATTTCAAGGACTTGGGCACATTATACAGCATATCTGAAAAATGGCTGTGTCATTATTTACATTGTACAGAACAAAGGAGTGTTTCAGAAAGTCATGGATGATTACAGTGGGAAAAAATGGATTCCATTCCCCATACTGCCACTAATTTTCTCTGTGTCCTCATACAAGTCTCATCTTGCAAGCTGTTAAGCACATGCTTTCTAGATGACCCAACTCACTTCAGTGAGAGTACTTGAATATATAATACTTGTATGTATTAAATACATGCAAGTGTTTTCAGAAAGAAGGAAGGCCTTCAATTTTGCATGCCTCATTTCCCATATCCTTAACATCAGGAGGATGTATTTCTTAATTTTGTGGGACTGTGAGGACGTATTATTGTTTGAGATGTCAAAGGGAAGGTTTCAGCAAGTAAGATGAACATAGAGATAGCAAAAATGCCAGTACACGTGGTATAAGTGCAGCTGAAATGAAAATCTACCCTTTTCAGGTATGTAATATAGCCACTATTCTAGAATTTTATCTAATCATTTCATCATCAAATGATTTTAAGCTCTGAAACAAAAGAGTGCTTTAAATAAGACTGCCTGCTAGAAGTAAAAGGACATCAGAAGAAAAATATTTATATAACTTGGGATTACAGGCTTTTAAGATATTTAGTTCAGCATTTACATAAAAGGTAGCATCTGTAGATAAAAAATTATTTAGTGTGACACTTTGGTGTCAATCAGAACTCTTATTTGATTTGATTCTCAGTGTTGGATGGATACACAACTATGATGGTTATAGCTGACTCTTACAGAGACATCTTTTGTCACATAAAATAGGGACAAGCTGAATGTAAAGCAAATAGCAGGTTCACTCCACCTTATTCTTTAAAAGGAAATATAGTCCAGGAGTGTTACAGTGGGAGGTTTTGGTTGTTTTTTGGTTGTGTTTTGGTTTTTTTTTTTTCTTTTTTAGTGTTTTATCATTTCTGTGAGGTGTCAGCCTAACAATCCTCCAGATAGCGATCACGGTATGGGTAATGTACAGTATGATGGGAGCAAAGAGAGCAGAAGTTTTATTTGGAGAGGGACACTCCTGTAAACCATGTTTTGTTGGTTTAAAGGACCAGGATTTTGCTTGTAACTTTGCTTACCTTTCCTCGTAGTTCTGTACATTGCTGATTCTACAACAAAAGAAACCCCCCCGAACACTCTCAAGACATTTTTAGATGCAATAATCTATGTGGCAGTATATTTGTTGCTTTACCACAAAAAGGAAAATAAAATTTCTAGCAACAGAGATGAAACTTACACATATACTAAAAAGTAAAATATCTGCCTCTCCATAAATGTGAAAAAGAGTTTTTCTTCAGTCCTAGGATTCTTTTCTTTGTAGCAGTATTTGTGATATGCCTTGAGATACCAGAATGAAATCCTTACATTTACTTTATGTTGCCCAGAAGAGAACTGTTGGACAGGTATGATTTGGTCACTTGGGCCCACCAGTAACCTTTTGCTGAAATTGGTGTAAGTTAATGCCTATGTGCTTTTGAGGATCTGAACCTTATTATCTAATCTAGATGGCTAACCCAAATGCAAGAAACCCTGTATCTTGCTACTGCTTTAACTCTCTTGCCCTCAAAAAATGTTCTATTTAGACCTATTTTACTATGAAAAGTAATGTCCACCAGTCACCTTGCTGTCAGACACCTACTGGCACACAATAGGAACTTTGTTGTATCTCTCAGTTATTAGACTGCTGAAACATGCAGTGCCATCTGTATTTTGGGATTCAAAAAAAAAACCCTTTCCAGAATAGTTTTGCCTCTGAAATATTAGGATATTCTTATCCATCTGGGCCTTAATTTCAAGAAAATATAAAGGAAGATACTAGTAAATACCCGCTGAAGGTTACTTTACTTATCACTAGGAGACCTCGGCTAGAAGCATCTCCTTTTCTGGCCATCAAGTTGTATTCATTTAGACCGGGTTTCACCAGACAGAAGCAGGCACAAGGCGTACTGGCCTTGGTTAATAGGTCAGAGCCCTGTTGCATAAGCACCCCACCCCCTTCATGCAGAAGAACCGCCGGTCTCTGGTGCCAGTTCATGGCAGGGAAACAAAGGCTTGAGCAACCTCCTTTCTGTCTTTCCTGAGGCACTAAAACTTCTCCCTGAAGGTATGATTTTCTTCCACTTGGTCCCTTTTATTTTATAAGGAAATAGAATGAGAAGAGTAAAAGCCCCTCAATTTACATACTACTCAGCATATTGTGGCAAAATTATTCCCTGTGATTGGACCCTTTGAAGGTCTCTAAAATGAGTGCTGCATTAGGGTGAACTGCATCCTCTACTTGAAGATTTTTGGAAGTTTCTTCCCTCTCAGTCCCCCATGAGAGTTTTCAAAATCATCTTGTTTGTGTAACATTTAGCTATAGTGTTAAAATGCACCTGAAAATCCTAGACTTTCTGAAAAAAATTGGCTTTATTTATAGGATTGATTTTTCTCTAACTTATCAACCCCAAATGGGTTCCTCATACATGTTTATTGCTGCTGGCCATGCATAAAATCTACAAGAATAAATGGAAAAAGGCAGAACCCCTACCATTTTTATGTACACAGACTTGGGGTCTGGCACTTGCTCATTTGCAGTTACCTCTCTGAAGGCAGGCAGGTTTTTGGAGGAGATAAAATGAATAACCTGGCAGTTGTACTACTCTGTCGTGCAGCAGGCACGGCAGCTCCCAATTCTGCTGTTTGCCAGTTAGGACCTCCTTATAGATCAGTCCTGACTGCAGAGGTACAGGTGAAGGGGTAAGTAGGTCAGTTCTGCGGAGGTGGACTCTGTTTGGGGGAAAAGGAGAAGCAGAATTAGTCATGGATACCTCTCCTTTGGCATACAGTTCTTATAGCTATACCACACAGTGTTTAACCTCTAGGTAGGGTGGGATTTGAGGAATGTCACAGCATAGAGCCAGCAGCAGCTGCTGTCATTTTTAGTGTCAATTCCAGAGCAAACTAAATTTGAAAACCCTTATAGTAAGGGCATCTTTATGAATTTCATCCTTACAAAATTATGGGCTACACAGACAAGACAATGGATGTGAGGAATGTATGTGAACATATATCTATGAAATGCATGAACTGAATAAAACGCATATCTCAAATGCAATATACATAAATAATATAATATAGATTATATAATTATATATATATAATGGAATGTATGAACAAAAATTGTGCTTTGCCTAAAGCATGTGGGAAGTTGGTGGTCGAGCTAGAAATTGTACACCACCTCATGTGTTAGGCGGAAGAGCATTCTTCTGTAACTGCAGCAAAAAGCTGAAGGAAGGTTTATTCCTACATTAACTTTCATTTTTCAGGCAGCACTGCCCTTCTAAAGATATCCCTTCAAAAGATGGACCTTTTAAGAATGTCTGCAGATCTGGACTCCCTCAGATTAACTGGGGGCACACATTTCAAAGGGAAGTGGTGTTCATGGGGAATTCTCTGCCAGCCGCCCAGATCTCAGCTGCAGAAGTAAAGGATAAGTAGTAAAGGAGTTTAAATTTCCTCAAGCTGCCTTCTGTTGTGCTTCAGCTTTGATCTGCCAGGATTACCTCTAGAGGTGGGAAAAGTAGTTAATTTTCCCCTTTCACTTGACACTTCCCCTTTCTCTAGGGGCTGCTGAGTTAGTGCCCACTACCTACTAGGTGAGCTGAATGCAATACCAGGACTTGCACTTTCTTGGTGTTGACTGACTTCGCAGGCTGTCAGACAAGGGAGGTATTTGATGATTTTTCACTGGTTTCAGTGTAGCTGCCAGCCAACTACAACCAGTGAGGTGGACTTTCTACTCTGGTCAGCCCATGATGCCACCGTCTTTACCTTGTCTTTTCCCACATTCCCCCTGTGGTCCCACAGAGCCTTAGTCCCCAGGAAAC
The DNA here is from genome assembly GCA_026212715.1 of Elanus axillaris. NCBI lineage: Eukaryota > Metazoa > Chordata > Aves > Accipitriformes > Accipitridae > Elanus > Elanus axillaris. Next base: position 11,379,826 of record JANZLQ010000025.1, on the reverse strand, counting down.
ACCATTTAAATTGTCTTATAATTATTAGTTTATTTTTCTCCAGCTCCAGATTAAAACCATTCTTTGTGGTGATGCCTACAAAAAGACTTGACTGTGCTTAGGTGACTTCTGCTGTGCTTATAGAGTTGTCTTACTGTGTTCTTTTACTCCCTCCTCTTTTGTCTTTGGAGTTATATTTAGGCTTTTTGATTTATTATTAATTAGACACCATCCTTTTGTTCTGCTCTTGTAGCACCTCAAACAATGGATTCTCAGCCATAGCCAAGCCTCCTGACTTCTTCAGTAACACAAATATTTGGCAACAGAGTACAGCGTGTGTTTGTTTTTTAAACAGCCATCACATGGAAGCTCTCCTGTCCTTGCACTGTTGTCAGCTGTTACAAAGGACAGAACAGCAGATGGTAAAATGGACTAGGAAAAATGACTAACTGTGACTTGAGCTCTACTTCTGCACCAGGAGTAAGGGGAAATAATGCTGACCTCGCCTCCAGGCTCCACCTTTTGCCAACTTTTTGCACTGGTATCCTGGTTGTGTGCCTCCTCGGCACCAGATGAGGCTCGTCCTTGTGCTGTGGTGGGCTGACCAGCCCGCCTGGCAGAGGCTGTCCTGGAAGGAGAGAGGTGGTGGTGGAGGGTGATGGCCAGGGTGCATGTCGCCTGCTGGCACCTCCCTCGGAGGTGCTCTAAGGTACACTCCTTACCTTCACTGTACTGTGACAGCCTTTCAGGTACCATGTGCTAGTATCGTATATCATGTATATATAGCCTGTCATATAGCTCGGATGTGTATTGTGGACTCTGCCCCACACAGTGAAAACAATAAAACCTGACATATACTTTTTATTTCCTCTGTGGCAGGAAGCAAAGGAGACCTCTGTCACGTAAACGCTCTGAACCAAGCCACTCAGATGGTCCCAACTATCCTTGAACTGACATAGGTATTACTGGCAACCTCCAGGACTCCCAATATGCCTTAGCTTTCATGGTAATATGCATTCACATCAGGGACAATTTTAAATCAGGTATGCAAAAAGCCAAATACAGCTTCTTCTGTGGAACCATGTCATGTTATAAGGGACCAGCTGGGCCTGCCACCATGGTCTGTGCTTGGGGTAAGGTTCTTCTGGCCTTCTCAGCTCTGGTCCCAAGACGCAAAGGGCAGAAAAAATAGCGTCCTCGCAATTTCTAACAAATGCAATGAGTCAGTTCCTGTTAATGATGAGACCCCTGTGAGTCAGATCATTAGCACTGATTTCCATTTCCACCCCTCTTGCTGTTGTTTGTTTGTTTGTTTGTTTTTAAGAAAGGGGGATATTTTCATTTTACAACTGCTTTTTAAGCTGCTTTCCTAAGGAAATAAGTCTTACGCAGTGACGATCGTTTGCCCATCCTTCCTTCTTTCCTTTCTCAGGAACTTTTCTGCCCAACAACAAGAATTGGTAAAAAGACAGCAATTTCAAAGTTGCTAAATCCCTGCAATCTTCATGAAAATAGCTGGCTGGATAGAAGAAAAAGACACTGTTAGCACTGTGGTGAGAGAGATGCCACAAGGGCAACTCGCTCTATTAGTCACCAGAGAATCCACACCTCTAGATGGCAGGAAAAGCTTCAGAGTTTGCATGTTATTAGACCTCAGAGAGACACATCTATTAGAAACTAAAAATAATCTTCACCGCTGTTCCCAGGAAAACTGATTTTTAATTGTATAAAATCCATCCTGTAAAAGAAGTGTCTGTATCTCGCTCTGTAGATTCATACGCTCCCCTCTCCTCATACGCATTAAGATTTAAGGTACTCATCAGTGGGAAATATGTATAATCTCCCACAGGACTGCAGTCTCTCCTTCAGTACTAACATATTAAAGCCAGACTTCTTAAACATTCATATTAATTAGTCTGTAAGGAACCATTATCAAAATATGGTGTGAATACATAATTATGAGGGTGTGTTGTCTGGCAGGAAAATGAGGGTCTCATCCTGCCTCCTCCAAAGTAAATGGCAGCTTCTCCACTAATTTTTGTATAAGCAATAGTGAGCCCTAAAGCAGCATGAACGGGAGACAATTTCCCCTTCCTGCCTCACTGGAAGCACTGTCCCACCCTTGCTGAGAAAGCACTTCACCCCTCCTGGGAGGGGAGGTAGAAAGAAGAGCATTTGGCAGCTATTATCAATATTCATGTACAGCTGCAATTCACAGGCCTTATTCCCTGCTGAAATGTGCCATTAGCTTCCGCAGGGCTCGACCCGCGGAGAGTGGGACGGACCCCTGTTAGCAGCAGTCAGGCATGCCCGGCCGTCCTTTAGGTGCATCCACTGTTCTGCTCCAGGAGAGGACAGCCTGATTCTTCTCCAGCGCCAGGGCTGCCTTTGTACCTTGTCCTGGGGCTTGGGAGAAGGGGCAGCAAACAGGTCTGCATGTGAAAATGCTTCAGCATAGACTGGAGGCTTCAGACTACTGCAGAAGTTCAAATTCTGCCATTTCAGCAGGCTTAGAACTAGGCAGAACCTTTGTTTGCCCCAGATAAATGGAGTGCCAGAGCCTACGAGATACAGCAAGCTATGTGTTAATTTTCAAATATCAAGCCTGCAGTTCATCTCAGATTAGGATTTTTTTTTGTTATTGTTGTTGGGTTTTGTTTGGTTTTTTTGCCTTAAGTAAAAAATAGCATGGTCTAGGAAATGCAGAGTGGGACTGGAAAACTGGAAAGAGATCTTAGATCTTGTTTTTCTGCCACTGATTTGTTTGCAGCCTTAGGAGAACATGAGGATATTATTTCTCCAGCCCCAATTACTGACTTGTTTATAATTTGGTGGAAGATCTTTCCCTGCTGTTTCCCATCCCCAAGTTTCCCTTCTTCTTGGCTTACCCATATGCAAAAGCAGTGTTTTTTGCTAGCGCTAGAAGATTTCCCTTCTCTTAGCCAGCACTTCTTTCTCTCCGGCAGCTCCCGTCTCTCCCATTCACTGCAGCAAAGTTGCACTGCACTGGGAAGAGCAAGGGTAGAATACTGGCTTGTTCCCAGCTGCTGCCTCGCTGCCCTCCCCACCTGAGTGCTGCAGGGGGCAACTGTCCTGACAGAGAGTCTGCAACGTGTCCAAAAGTCTGGATGCTCCACCACCCAGTATAGCTGCCCTGCTGTTTTAGGGAACGATGCTCTGGCAAGACACCTGCAGAGGGATTCCATTTCACTTGCACTCTGTACTGGTATAACTGGACAGGCATGCTTAAAAACACCATCATGAGTTTTCCATGACTCTTATTGCAAGATGGGCAGCCTTAGAGATGGAAATCTCTTAATTATGTAACCTTGACGGTGGCAGTATGGACCTCCCCTTAGTGTCTTGCTGTAACAAGTTCCCACTCCAGTCAACATCAATGACCCTGGTGGTGGTTGGACACTAAAGGCTGGATTGAAATCCCTACTTCATTTTTACCAAACCACTGTTGCATATCAGTAATGGTGGAGGTCAGTTACTGTTTTGAGAAAACTGGATGTATAACAGGGTTTTCAAAAGGGCAGGCATTCAGTGGGATTTTTTCTATATGCACAGTGGAGAATTTCAGAAGCCCCTTCTAGGTGTGTAACTGTTATCTTTTTTTGCATCTAGTTACCTCCAAAAATTTGGCCTTCGGTCACCGATCACTTGAACTGAACTGTTGTTTGTGAGCAAGTGGAGAGGAAGAGAGAACCTATAACAAGCTAGCAGCCTCTTAACACTCAAATATCACACTTATTTTATTAGAATTTCCCCCACTTGAGCATTCTGTTGCCTTTAGGAGAACAAGAAGTTGAAATCCGTTGGGAGCTGAGAGAAAAGCTTATTCTCACCCTCTGTCTAAACATTATATATTCTTGGGATTTCAGAAGTGTCCTGAGACTCCCACTGCCAAAAGCTTGAGTTTGGCTGAGATACACTTAGCCAGAAACAAATTCCCAAACCTTGGGTATTTTCACCAACTTTCGTGTCTTTCTAAGCAGTATTCTTTCTGTAAAATTAAACAGCTACAATCCCTGCAAAAATGAGCATTCACTAGTTGGATTTAGTGAAGTCAGGACTGCATTTTGATGATGTGCTCAATAAAGTGCTTTAACCTGGGATCTTTAACACAGAATTCTACTATGGCAGTGACTGTTTAACTAGAAAATGCCGTCAGAACTGCAAGTAAAGCAGGCTGCTATACTGACTGTACCTAGCCACTAGAGAGAGACATTATCCCATGTAGTAAACTGAAATGTTTCACTTTCAAATGTCCAGGGACCTCTCCTCAGAGCAAAGTATCCTGTTCATCTGGAGCAGATGATAGAATCAACTCGCTGAGTAACCCTTGGAGAGCTGTGGCCATGAGCATGTCACGCACTGCGTGTACAAGGAGGCCATACCAAAACGCTGTAAGGATGACATGGGGAAGGTGTTAAATTTACATTTATATGTCTTCAATCAAATCAGGGCATCTGCAGTTAGACAAGGGAAGAAGCAAGTTAACCGTTGTTCTTCGACGGAGCAGGGCAGGTGCTAGTCAAGGCCATGCAGCTAGTTTCTTGCAGTGTGACACTCAGGCATACGCAGACTTCTCGGGTCTTACAGACAGACCGAGAGCCACATCTTATAAAACATGCGCTGAGCTGCACAAGCCCATATATTTTTGTACATGCTGCTGCAGAACCTTCAACACCAGAAGTCCTCTGTGGTGTTTGCTGAAAATAAGTAATGGCAGCCTTGTTCTGAGCAGGTATGTTATGATCCCTGTTTGCTCTGGAGTGCTCCTTTACAAATGTTACCTGTCCCCTTTCAGATGTAAGCAGGGTGGTTGGTGGCTGGCTGAGCCAGTGCCTTTTGCATTTGTAGGCCTGCTTTTTCAGCTTTTCCGTGCTGACACAAGACTTGTGTGCCTCCTGGATCTGTAACCCAAACGTGAGAGTGCCAAAGTGCGCTGTGCTGTTGGTGGTGGCCTCGGAGGCTGCCCTGGTGTCTGAAGGGTTAACGTGGGCTGCTCAGTCCTGAGACTAACAGGTGCTCATCTGATCAGAAAGGAGAACTGGGCAGAGTAGAAACTGTCATGAATTGATAGCAGAAATGTCCATAAAACTAACACTATGTTCAGGCTGATAAATGCGTGGTGTGGACTTGGATAATGCCCGGAGGTCAAAAGCTGCACTTCTATTTGTAAAGCCTGCCAAAACATTCAAGCTTCCAAGCACAGGAAAATCTAGTTAAAGTAACAGTGGTGGGAAACGTAGGAAGTCTGATCACGCTAAAAATACATCTGGATACAAAACCAGCTTGTCCTATGAATAAGCAGGATAGTGCCTGATGTGTAAGTGGGGCTGGGTATTTAACCTCGGTGATTTTCTGCAGTCAGGTGCCAGCTTTGAGTCCCAGAAGGAATTCCCTGAGAGGGGAGTAAGCACTGCCTTGCTGTTTTGATCTTTCACAGAGTACTGAGCAGGGATCTGCTATTAGGATCAAGTGGACATTTCCTACATGATTAGTTTTCTTTCAGTGCAGGCAATGAATGACACTAGCATAGCATAAATTCTTGTGGATGCTGTTTAAGTTATTTAGGAAGTCATATAGTTCTCCTCTTTGCTAACACATAAACACTAGATAATAAGCATTTGATTTACGACTTCTAATTAATTATTTTATATTGGTTTCTAACTTCGACTTAGAATTTGTATTAGTATCTTTCTTTGCACCTCCACTTACTCTTGATTTCTCAAAATAGAGGCTCACATATGAAAATCCCACTAAATTTCACAGGCTGCTTTGAAAATCCCAGTAGCAGCACTTTAGTGCCCTGAAGCTACAGGTTCAGCTGTATGCAAACACACAAAGAGAAGTCTCAGCCATGGGTTTCCACCAGGACTTAACTAGGTGCACGTTGAAAGTGAGCATTCATTGTTTGTCTTGCAAATTAGCAAGCACTCAACCGAGAGGAGTCCTCAATCATTATGCAAATAATAAACAGGTAAAATCCCCTTTCCTCTTCTTTTTATATAACAGCACAGCCTTTAGCATATCCTCGGAATTAACCAGTTTTAAGGTTTGATTACTGTAAGGCACCCCAATCTGCTGTGACATTAAAACATTAAAATGAAACTTCTTAAAAACCCCTTTTTTGAAAAGTTAACCAAATGTGGGTTGCAGACGGGTATTTCCTGGCCAGCTGTGTTGATTCCGAGAAGCTTTTCTAGAATCTGGCGTGATACTTTCTAGCATCTTACGACTGTTTTACACTTCTACTTTTACCACATCTTCTGAATACTGGAAGATTACCTGTAAACATGAACGTTTAAATGAAAAAGACATGTAGTACATAGTCACGCATCACAGGGTGGTGCAAACAGCACTTGAAAAGTCTGTAAATCAATGAAGAGTTTTGAGGTTATACACTGAGTGAAGAATATCGAATTATATACACAGAACTACCATCTTGATGGCTGATATTAATCTTCTAAGATTAGAAAACAATTTAAAAAAAAAAAAGTAAAGGAAAATGCTACCTTCAGTTTCCATGCGAAGAAGAAAAAAATAAAAGTGCAGGGTAGATTCACAAAAAGGAGAATTGGTTTCTCCTTCTCCTCAAAAATGGACAAGGACAGGTCTCTCTGCTCCTCCTGTCTAACCAGTTGTCCAGCTCCAGTGCAACATAGCATATTGCTATTTGCATTTGCAATATGGATCCATCATCCCACCCTAAAATTCAGCAAGTCCATACTGCTGTGCGGAGGGAATAGGAGGAGGTTCAGGAACTTTCTGCAGACTTGAGCTTGACTGTGACGGGGCTTCAGTTTTCTCCTAAGAGAAACCTGCTGTGACAAACTTGTGGCATTCCTCGTCTACCATCTAAATCTCACTTCATTTGAGTTGTGCACAGGAACAACACTATTAACCTGATTTTGCAGAGGGGTTTGTTAAAGCTTTTTTTTCCACAGTTATCATTTTGCCTAATGAAAAAAGTATTTTTGTGCACTCACCCAAATATAAATGACTTCTTTTGGAGGTTCAGAGATCTTTTTGTAGTGTATCTGAAAAGTTATTGCCTGTTTTCATTTAGATATGGAGGTGACAGAGTGTTGAAAGAGCGGCTGTCTTTGCAGTACAAGAATTCCTGATCAGGCCAAGAAGCACACAACTAAGATGACATGGCTAGTGTACCTAGACCGGTTTTCATCTGCATGCAAAGGTGGGGACTCTGGGAACCCAGGTGGCCAGTGCTGTGTGCTTACACACTCGTGCTGTGTCTATATACTTCATAACTTTCCTTTGCTGCTGAGTATACATTTCACCTTTGAGGAACTCCGCGGGAAAGTATTTTCACTAGTTTGAAGTTTGGGAAACTGGGATGGGAGAAAGCCAATGGCTTGTATAAGGACAGAAGTCCTGGCTAGTTCAGGACTGCGAGGCTCATAGTTCTGTGTTTGCGCCGTGCAACCCCAGCACTGTGCACCGGTGACATGTTTCAGTTCACTCCCACTTCTGGAGGAAAATGAGACCATTCAAATAACTAAATAGGCCCCTTCCCTGGAATGGGAATGCATCCCATTAAAACATGTCATAAGAAAGAAAGGTAGGTTAAGTTTGTACCTGTCGTCTTTTTTTTCTTTTTCTCTGTTAATTACATCATTTCAGCACCCATGTTCTAAAGGACTTTGTAAGTGAACTGGCCGTTTATTGAAATAAACTTCTTGGGGTGGCTCAGCTTAATTGTGTTCTGGTCGGAGTGAAACCGGATGCTTGGCCCAAACCTGATTTCCTTCATTTCACTCTGCTCCATTACAAGCACTTTCCTGCATCCTGCAGTACCATATCGGTGACGCTGCATCTTTTCGAGCACGGGGCATTTGAAAGGATGCGCGATCAGGGAAATTTTCATTTATCAATCGCAGGGCCAACGGGGATGCCCGTGTCTTACGGCCGGCAATCCCTTAGAGCCACTTTTCCCTGTTTCCACTAGAGGGGGTTGCACGTTCTAGTTCAGAGCGCTACCGCAGCCCCAGAGAAGATGGAGCTCCCTCCTGGCCACCTATATTTTTAACTGATACAGTTAACTCATAAATACAATAATGAGCTGACAGTACTAGGACTTGAGGCCTTAATAACCATTACAAAAATCATTAATTACCAGGAAATTAGAGAGGTGTCTGTTAAGTGCTTAAATTTGCAACCTTCTGTCCACAAGCAAGAAATCCAAACGCTCGTCTGAATCACAGCTAACTTCCCACACATTGGTTGTAAGCTATATCTTGTTTATTTCTGCATATATTACTCTCAGTAAATGATTAGATTTGTCACCCATGACCCAGTATGCTGTTTGCAATTATTTCTTATACTAAATTAATCACTACATATTTACTTTGAGAAATTATGTATGATTTATCGATGAACGCATGTGTATTAAGTGTATGTGAGCACATGAACTTTCCTGATTGCATTTCCTCTTGTATGGCAAATTAGAAATAACAGACATTAAAGCTGGCAGAGTTACACTGACAGGGATAGTAGCACAGAGAGGGGGGCAACTGCTATACAAACTTTTCTTCCTTTTGTATTTTAACTATTTTCACTTATTTACTGAATTCTAAGGATATGGACAGTCTAATCTTCATTAGCAGATATGTGAACACTTGTGGCTCGAAGTTTTAGGGCTGCTGGTGTGGACTGCACTCAGACTCGCTTTTTCCGCCTCCCACGTCTTTTGGTTGCGCCTGGGTGGGGTGATCTGCATGCATATGGACTCTCATCGTATCTTTGGCACTTTGTGTAGGGGCAATATTACCCAGATAACCACTTTGCAAAATCAGATCCTTTGTGAATTACTTACTGGGTGAAGTGACTTTTTCCTGGGTAACGTAAAGCCTCTCCTTTATACAATAATAATTAATTTGTAGTAGCTCATTTTCAAGGAAAACTGAAGCTTATGCTATGTATAGAAACAGGACTTCCATCAATTTGGGCTCCTGTAATGTTGGTGGTTTTTTTATAAAAAGCTTTCTATCTCTGTTTAGTTCCATCTAATCTTTTAGATTTTTCATTTTCCGATTTCTATTCTGTATTGTGTTTTATTTTTCATTGCGATGCTTTCTCTGTCTTCTCTGAACATAATTTCTTCTCAGCAGAATTCAGCCCCAACAACTTCCAAGTCAGAGCTGAATTTGCAGATCCATTGTGTTTGAGTGGGTTCAAAATGAGACAGAAATATTCACTTTTAATCTGTTACATTTCTGAGGTGCTAATTACTTTGCCACCTCTTACTTGCCACCCAGTTCAAACTGGCAACCCGAATGCTATGAGAAAGTCTTTTAATAATCTTTTAAGAAAATGATATGGAGTAATTTACTTCTGCAACAAGTAACTTGCTTCAGGAAGGGGATCACTGGGGCCCAGACAGTTGTGATTGATGTGGATTTCAAATCATAAACACTTCAGCTTGAAAAGAAACCAGAATTATGCCTATTAAAACCCAAGGTTTAAACAACCTTGTAGGTTTCATTGCTTTTGTTTGTAAACATAGTGTTCTTTATCCACATACAAAGGGTGGACTGGAGCCTCCAGTATGTATACGTACAAAGTCCTTTCTTGGCTTTTTGACTCTGTTCCTTGCTTAACTAATACAAATAATGAATTCAGGGACACCGGGTTTTACATCACCTCAGCCGATGATCTTCTCAGTTACACCTTGTTGCAAAGCAGCAGGGCAGAGATGGGAGGGAAGCGATACTGCTTTGAAAGGAATGGTTTCCTACCTTCACGGAGCGAGGATGCGCTTGAACCCTTACTGACACACAAATGAACTGTGTTTTTTGAAGCCTTACATTGTTTTGTCTTCTGGGCTGCCTGGAGCTCTTCCAAGCGCAACTAACAAAGGCTTGAAGAAAGGATTCAAGACATCGGAGGGGGGGGTGGGGGTGGCAGGGAATCCTTGCTAAAGCCTAGAATGGGGTTTTGGTCTGTTGCCAGGTATGCAGGGGAGGGTGGCCGGAGCTCCTGCAGCGGCAGGGAGCCCTGGGCAGGTACCCAGCTGCCCGCACAGGTGCCAGGCAGCGGCCGCTTCGCCAGCTATGGGGCAGGCCAAGCAGGCTGTGACAGAGCAGCAGGTTTGGGGAGGAGGAAGGGGACATCCCTTCTGGGAAACGCTTCTGTCTGCCCCAGCTGAGACTTTCTCTGAGGCTTTTTCTTGGTGGCCTGCTCGCCTCCCTCCCCTCCGCTCCCAGCCGAAAATATGGTTGATGACTAATGAAGGAACCATTGGTTCAGTTAGACATTAGCAAACTGTATGGATTATAGGCAGACAGACGTACCGAGCAGAAATTATTTGCTGTCGTTATACAAGCAGGAGAACCTCTAGTAGTGAACTGGCTTGCCTTCAGAAATAAAGCCAGCAGAAGAACCCTGCTAGCCGTAGAGCCATAGCCGGCTTTGCTATTCGATTCAAATATTCAGCTCAAATTCTGTGAGACTTTGCTTTCTCTTTTGGACTTAACAGGGGCTTCTATGGGCAGTTCTGATGATAGGTTTCATCGTACAAATTGAGAAGTCCGGTGTCTGCTCACACCTGGAAACATACAGTTTCATGGAAAATGATTTGACTAGTACCTGAACTTAAAAGCCTGATAGCTTCATGTGTATACAGACATTTCAGTTGGTTTTGTCAAAACCAGTATGCTAGTGGTAAAGCAAAATATCACATGACTATGTGTATACTTACTTTGTAACCCTGCAACTTACAAATCTTTCATTAAAAAAGAAATCCCATACCAAATAGCTTAATGTTGGCCCTCCGTCTGCAGTACAAGGATTTGGCCAATGGATTCAGTTTACAGTGGGTACAATTTATCTATGTATGTGTCAGTGGAAGACACCGTCCATCCTGTCCAGAAGCCTCCCAGTTGTATAAAGCATGTGGGATGAGTTATTAGACACAGAAGTATGTGGGAACTCCAGCTGTCACCCTGTCAGGTAGCCCCAACACTAGCTGTGGAAACACAGCTCTTAAAAATACCCACAGCACCTTCCCGCGGGGGCACCTCTGGAGAACTCCTCCCCTTTTAGGATTAAAAATACCAGTGGCTAGCAGTGTACCTGAGGAAGGCCCAGTTAGCACCTCGTAGCTGTTCTGCCTGTGCGATCACAGATCCCATTGAACACCACTGCCAAGATCATAATCACTTTCAGCCAGTGACGTTTTTCATGAATGCTACACTTTGAGAGGAGCGTATTTTTTGATCTGCTATCCTTTCCTCCCCTATCTGTCAGAAGTTGGTTATAATCAATTGGCATTTGTACAACACGTCTTCTAACCAGCCAAGGATCTTTAAAATAGCTTCACCTACTTCTGTTCTCGTTTTTCAGAGAAGGCATTTTGAAGCTGGAGGAGCTGACATGCCTCACTCCAGGTCACGGTCCAGGTCACACAGGAATTGGCGAGAGAGATGCAGCTTGAACAGGGCAGGAATCCTGTTGGTTACTTTCTTACGCTGAATTTCCCTCTGTGCTTACCTTAAGTGTTTTTTCTCCTCCCATTTCTGTCTGACATCCTTTACTAGAAATTTGCTAATCTCAGGATTATGCAAGGGAGCATATTTCCAGTCATAGGATGCTCACATGCTTCACAGACCAGGGTGAACTTGAGCTCTCTATTGCACGCTTGTTGCCTCATACACACACATGCACGCATGCATACACAAGCACCAGCTGGGCATTGATCATCAGGGAATTGATCATACCAAGAGGGGTGAAGATGTGAGCTCGTGAATTATAGTAACGAGCAGGATCGCGCTTACCACCTCTGTGGAGTAAATGTGTCCAAAAAATTAATTCCGTTTGCTACAAAAATGATGTTCATCTACGTGCATTCTTCTCTGATGAGCTGTGTTGCTACTGAAATGGTAATCTTGCCACTTACCAGTAAACTGCTTTTTAGGAAAACAGGGGGTGAGGAGGGTAAACAGGTTGTAGAGAAAGGTAACACGAGAGTAGGATGGTGATTAGTTTTCAGTGCCATTCCAACTATTCAGCAACTAAATAGACCGTAACTCTGAACAAAGGAAGCTGAAATAGGAAAAGAGAGTTTTTCCAGCTTCTGAGTGCTTCAAGGGATGCTAAGTGTTCCTGAGTAAAAACCCCCTACCTGCTATAAACCAAATACTAATTATTTAGTTATCTTTAAATTGGTGAGCCTTTCAAAGCCCCAAAAGGCCGGGAACAGCCTAACTACCATATGCAGTGTGAAAGCTCCAACTTCATGACTGATGCTGTTCAGGGCTCCTGTGAGTCTTCTTTGGTGCCTCCTCCTCTTGCCTCTTGCTGACCCCTCCCCCCCGCACCATTAAAATTCACTCTCTGCTTCCTTATGGCTACTGGTTATCTCACAGTCACTTTTGTCTTTGAAAACCTCTGTACCCAAAAAAGGAAATTTAATTCATCAGCTGCATTTACTATTAAAGTTTCAGTATGAATCTAAGAAAGAGAAAAGAATACTCCAGAGATGAACAGCTGATGTCTGGATGCGGACTTCAGGAATATTATAGTTGGAGAATATAGTTGCTGTGAACTCTTGGATTTGCTCTTTGTCTGCAAGCCTGGCTTCTAATCCCTGCTCTGGGTTTACAAATACCAGCCCTGCTTCTGGCTTGGAGGATGAATACAATACAGTTTTATTGTAGATTTTTTCTGAACAAAAGTACATACTAGAGATTTTATGGGGTTTTTTTCCAAACGTTTCAGTTTATTTTGAAGTCAGTTAAAAGATAAAAAAACAAACAAAAAACCCCCATCTAATTCAGAGCCCCCTAACCAGTCTGGTTTTTTGATAATGTCTAATACACCAATTGCTGCCATTTCCAGAGAGCCACTTGACTTTTTGTTTCTATCTTGATTTCATCCTTATGGCCTGCCATCTTCTCTTCTGGCCTTCTTTGCTGCTTTGACTCTTCTGCACAGTGCCCTGAAACTGGTGCCAGCTGGTGGCTAAACCTTCGGTTTCCCTGCCCTGCAGCACTGCCCAGGGGCTTGTCCTTTATTCCAGCAAATGCTGGGACAGTCCCCTGCTCAGCCATACTGCAGGCCCTGGGCTCTTCACCTACAGCAGAAGATCACACACAATCAGGTGTTTTAATTACGTGGTCAGAAGAGAAAATAAGCCTATTGAAACCAATCCAAACCAAAAGCTATCTTTTTTTACCAGTGAAATTTCAAGTTTATCAATAACGGTTCTTCACATAAACATTTTCAGAAATAGATCATTGGTTTACTCATCTCTTTGCTTCATTTTGTCTGGAGGGAAGTAGTCCTGTGGGAATCAAAGAAGACAAAAAAAAGACTTTCCTGAATGACCTTCATTTTTTGGCAAAAGATTTGCAATCAAGTCTTACGTGTCAGAATGACTAAGAGCGAATGGATGGTGGGACACATGTTCTCCTTGAAAGCCTTTATGGGCTGCAATGTGAACTGGGGAAGCCTGATCACCAGTCATATGGCATATGTTTCAAAATATTGTTGAAATGAAATGCTTTTAAAAAATAGTATATAAACGAGTAGCATAAGAGTTATTTTGTGACTGTATGCACATGCATTTTCTCTGTGTTTTTTTTTCCTGGTGACTGAAACTGAGCTCCAGAGAAGCTATTTAGGGACACATATAAGTGCCATTGACTTTCAGTCAGATAGCAGGTATGTAATTGCTTTTGGATAGTTGCATCAGTTATGTGACAAGTAGGATCAATGTATTTAGCATGTGCGCTAGAAGTTTTGCTTTTCTGCAGAGAGAAGGCTTCGGATTTTTTAGATGCGGAAATCAGCATGTTGAAATGTTTTAGGACTATCTGTGCCTTTGACTTGATTAGCTGCGATCTCATTCTTGCTGAGGTTCAGCATATGAAACCTCAAAAATTTAGACAGCTTTGTGTGTTTATATATTTTTGCTACTTCATGTTGCTGCTATCTGGCACTTCCTATAGCTAGATGATATTTGCATGTTGTATATAATTACTGTTTATGTAATATTAAGTTACATTTCTGACTTAAATGGATCATTATATAAAGCTGTAAAGTTCCACAAAATAGCTCTGCAGTGTAAAATACCATGATGTAAATTATGGCATACTTATTATGTGTTTCTTATATTGCGAACTATTTTCTTGTACCACAGAAGCATATGAAAATAGTGAGAAAGTAATGCGTTTGGGTTTGTTGTTTGTTTTTTTCCCCTTATGCTATTATTTATAATTTCTAATGCCATGTCGTATATCCTGTTTCACAAGAAGAGTCAGACACTCTTGTTTAACTGTTAAGAAAGTCTGAACAATTTGATCACAAATGAGGACAGTTCTGATTAGATACACGAAGAAAATAAAGGACAAAACCCAGTCTCCTCTCCTGGATGCAACCTGACTGCCAGAGTAGTTCCCACAGTACTACACAGATAGCTAGGTTCATTTTGGAGCATCCAGCTGTGAGGTGACACACTTAATGCACCAGTGATCTGATCCAGTATAGAAAATCTTTGGGGCCTGATTCTCCAGTGCCTCTCACCTTGTGCAGTCATTTGTAGTGAACAGCCTGAATGCCTACACACTGTAAAAGTAGAATATAAAATATTTTGCACTGCTTATCCTTCACTGCTTACCTGTAACCACACTAGCAGGTGTATGAGGTGAAACAGTTCCAAAGAAAATTTCATTTGTATGGAATTGTAAGACTCTTTGTTTTCTTTAAACATAAAATATAAAGATGTATGAGCCTTCTAGATAGTGATCTTACGAGCATTACTACAGGATACTTGCAGAGCAACAGAACATACGCACATTTAAAAATGCGCAGGTCTAATAGTCAAAACACAGACTAGGACAAGTGCTAAACCTGAACCTTTCTTCAGAAATTCAGATGTTGCAAGTTGGTTTAAAGTGCTGTTTTCCTAATCCAGCAATCATTTCAGAAAGGGAGTTCCAATGCCAATTTTAAATCAGTGATTGCCCTGTTACAAATACAAATGGCATCTCATTGCATTGCAACCTCCTCTCCTCTGTTTTTATGATAGTAATTTAGCGAGATTAGGAGCTGTGGTACTCCACAAAAGATGGTAGCGCAAGAAAACAGCTTTACATGAAGAATGTTGTAGCAAAACCTGTACAGGCTCTATGATTTTTCAAAGGAAGATCACAAATTAACAGAACAAACTTTCTTGTAAGGAACAGTATCTTTGGCTGGGGATTTGGCCACTTCTTAATTTTTGTTTGATTTTGTTAGGTTTGTGTGCTTTTCTTGAGGGTATTATTTACTGCATACATGCTGGATGATAAACCTATGGCAACTGTGCTAAATTCTAAACAGGGTCACACAATTTTTTTTCAGATTTATTTTAATATTAATTACTGCGCCTTAATATAAAAAAATACTCTATCTTGTGGGGCAAAGATTGATTATATTCAAAATTAGAGGCTTTTGGCAATGATGGGAAACCGAGTCATTTTTTTCTGTCCTTTTACAGCATTTTTTCTTTTGTTTTCATTTAAGGAGCACTGTAGAGATACTAATCTTAATAAAACAGTATATACAAATCCCTGTTCCTGTGCTACTGATAAGACACTAAGTGCTTAGTCCTGCTAAAACTTACTCACAAGAACGGGCCTCTATTTACAGAAGTCACAAATGATTGTGATTACCTCCCTTTTTCAGTCGATCACCACTTTTAGAAAATGGGGCTAGATTTAAAAAATGAAAGACACCTGCTTTTGGAAAACTGTGCCACCCGAGGCACCACAATTTCTTCAACTTGTAGAGCACCCAAAACTCCTAATCACTTTGAAAACTTTATGTTGCAGTCCTTGCTTGAATTTAATGTACACGCTGTGCACAATGCTGCGCCATGTACACATACTCGGATTACTTGGGGGTCTGGAAGTGCCACACTTGCACTGTCTTAATGGTCTGCCTTGACTAATTAGTCCTAAGTGACCCCCACTGAGCCACGCAAGACACATTCCTAGTGGTCTCCATACATAAGTAAGCATCACCACATGGTTTCTCATTCTGCAAGTGCTTCCTCCACCTCCAGTGGAGGCTCCATGGAAAACACTGATAATTAACCTGATGGTGGGGTAAACAGCCAAGAAAGAAAGGGGACAACGAGAATATATGTGTGAGACTGCCAGCTGCGAACCTTGGCTGGTTCTCTGGCTTTTGGTAGGCATGTAAGTGAAGCTAGGGTTTGGGTGTCTCTCTGCCTTAGGCTACATTAATCCTCTCCTGTGTCATGGCATGTAAACTATGGTCTTGGGATGCTGTCATTTGATCAGGTATTCTGGTCTCAAGAAAGGTGTGTTATTCTCCTAGGGTACAGCTGGGGGAGGCACAACACGTTTTCACAGACTTTGTAGCACCATGGGGTCATGGGTAGGCTGAAAAGTTGGATTTGGAAATGGAATATATGAGAATATATGTATCTATTCAACTGTTGGAATTTATGGAAAATTTTAGATTATGTTCAGTGTGGACTAAGGCTGAAAGTAAAAAGAAATCTGGAAATTTTCAGTTGGATTTGTGCCTAGGAAAGCAGCAAACGTAAAGGAAGTGTTGTGGGGTTTAGGTCCTCCTCCTTTTTCTTGGGGAAGGGTTGAGGGGTGGGCTTCAGCTGTGAGCTCATTGTAAAAGAGAGGTTAGGGAGTATCTGCCCTAAATTGTAGCTTTGTAATCCCTGCACTGGGCCCAGTTAACTGCTTGACATGTGAAAATATTGTGTTAATGAAGTTCCAGCCTGCTTCTTAAATCCATCCTTGTGACTGTCTTTATTCATCTGTGTGTCCTGATAGATTATGCTTATTTTTATATATGTGAGTAATCTCATTGAAATCTAAGAGTTACTAATGGTAGCATGATAGATGAGTGTTGCTTGGGCCTTTAATCCATTATTGAAACTGAAAGCTGTTTACAGATTCTTGTAATATTTAATTTTTGCTCAGCATGGCCAGCTAAAAGCAAGTTAACTTAACTTTTTCAGCTGGCTTCCTTTTCTTTTTATCGTTCCGTATGCCTGCAATAGTTTAAATTACAGAACACCTAATCAACATTTAATTTAATCAACATTTCCTGTTTCTTCCAGATTTTGTACCCACCTTCTACTAAAAATAAACACACTCCTTATTTAGTTAATAGGACCTAGATGTGGGATCCAAACTACGTTTAAGACCATCAGTTACTCTGCTGAAACATGACTCTATCATTTAGTTTGAGGAACCAGCTAACAAGAAACTGGATAGAGAGCCCTGTTCATGGACAGTACAGCAGTATATTTTATGTTCCCTAGGAAGTTATTTGGATGTCTTTTTGAAATATCATAGCTGGGATTCACTATTGCCTTGGGGGAAAGGAGACAGGACCTGCACAGGAGCAGACTGCTTCAATTTAAGTAACAGAGGCTTTTCCTGCTAACAGAAATCAGTGCAGATATCACCCTGATTTTATTAGGGAGAAGCAGATAAGCCATGCTGAATGTAAAAGACGAGAGCGATACTTTGACTGATCAGGACCACATAAGGGTGTTCTTGTGCTGATGCACTCTGATACAAAACCAGATGTTTTTAAGTTCCTAAGTGGTTTCTTCATTTTGATATGGCTTTAAGGTTATCACAGTACCTCAATAATTGGATTACTTTAGCACAAAGATAATGTTGTTTTATAGGACTTGGGCTTTGTTCTTCAATGCTGTCATTTATACCTCTGAAAGGTAGTAATAAACCATTTCCATATGAGAAAGGTAGCATTTTACACCAGCTTTTGTGAAAATGAGTGCACCAAGACTGAATGGAGCAGAAAATTGGAGCGCTCTGAATTTTCTAGGAAGATGAGGAAAGGCACATGCAGTAGCTCGTGAAGAGTGGTAGTGAAGGGACGAAGTCAGGGAGAACTGAAGACGGATCAGCTCTGTGCAAGCAGAGAGATCTATCCATGTTTTTTCCTTATGGAGTCATGCCTAAAAATGTTATCGTTGAACTTACAGGTACGGGGTGGGGGCGATTTAGTGAAAGTGGGCCTGTCTATAAACCACCTTCACTAAGTATGCACAAATTGATTTCTAGGTGCAGGCTCCTCACTGTAAAGGTGGGTGATACCTTTCAGTTAAATACAGTTGCGTTCCAGGAACGCTAGAACAGAGCCAGGCTCAAGCCACTGTGTTGGGAAACTGAAAGTTAGCCAGAGCTTTGCAAATTTCAGATTTAAAATAGGTAGCAATTTTTGCACAGTACCCTACCTTTCATCGGGTAAGTCGCACTGAAAATTTTCTTTTGTGCTTTCTTTAGTTATTTGGGGTGGAAAAGTGGCTTGAAGCTGTGCTCACAGCTGTGTCCAGCCCATGTGTACTAACATTCAACATCCTGTCCTCTCAAATATGCAGAGCTAAATAAGGAGACATCTTTAGGTTCTACTAAAAAGCATTTGGTTGACTGAAAATTTTGAAATGAATCAATGCAGAAATGGTAACATCCTTTCTTTAAACGAAACAAAACAAAAAAGCAGAATGAATCATCAGCAGTTAAGTAGTAAAAATTAAATGATTATTGGCATTCACAATTATTGTTTTAAAAAGTGTTTGGAAGTAGGATGATAGAGTCCTTGAGGCATGAAACATCCTCACTATTTAAAAGAAACTCAAATGCAGCTAGAACTAGTCCAACGGGGCTTTTTTTTTTTTTTTTTTTTTGTAATTCTCTTTTCCACTGAACACCTTAATCCTATTGTAGACGTAGAAAAATACAGCTCCCGTGGAGAGCGTAATACAATCTCACACCATTGTGCTTTTGATCTTAAATAAAATGCACCCGCATTTGGCTTTTTCTCTTTGCTCCAGATTAGTTTTGGACCCAACCACCCTAATTCCTTTCTTGTGTTGAACTGCAAGGAAC
>JANZLQ010000025.1:11274285-11348852 GCA_026212715.1 Elanus axillaris | reverse complement strand
GGGGAATGAAAGTATATTGTTTTTTATAAAGCGTCACCTGCAACACGCTTTTAAATAAACCCCCATATAACCATGTATGTTTTTTTTTCACTTGAAAGACACTATCTCCTTCTTCTAAACATTTGCACAGCAAAGTAATGCATTATTGCATTTTCATAAATAATTGAAAAGCAACTTAAAAGAAAGTAGGCCAACAGAAAAAAAAGAAAGTGTCGGTTTCAAATTTGAGAGAAGAAAATATGTTTCCTTCTTGATAGCAAGTCAGTTAAATGTTATTAAATCCCATTCTCCCACCCCGACATGACCAAAGACAAATCTGACAATTGACAGTTTCATTTAAAAGAGAGAGAAACAGGGAAAAAGGTTTTGCAAGGCCGAGTCTGGTTTGTTTTGGTTTTTCTTTTTTAAAATCTTTTTTTCCCCTTGGTAAGAAAGGAATCGTGACCCCTTATCAGTTTGCAAGTGACTGAGGAGCAAATCTCTGGAGATCTGCGTGTTGGCTTTTCAGCGCCATTCTCCGTGCTGGGCTGTAATAATGCAAGCTATTTTAGAACTGTGCATACGTTAGTGTTCTGGCGCGGCATGATACAATAATGTGTGAAAAAGCATAAGATCACACCTTGGTGAAACTTGCAGATTTCCTGCATAATCCGACAGTGAGCTCTTGTCAGGTTTTGACTATATGTAAAGTGAGAATAAAGTTTCCAGAAGCAAAGCGCAAGCCTTGGATGCATTTTGAATGGGTGTGCAGGGATTTTGGCCCTGACATGGTTACTTTAAGCACTTTAGTCGCACCGTAGCCAGCGGGCCTCTTTCAGCACTTAAAATTTGGCAAATGCTTTAAGCCCTTTGCTGAATTGGAGCTTTATTTTTGCTAGTGCTGAAAAAGATCAAAAAGCCAGTGTAAATAATTTCTTAAAAAACAATCATGAACAGTTTTCATGGAATGTACACTGCGAGGTATGTGGCGACAGAACCAGGTGTCATCTGTGGGAAAGATTTATGGCTGTGGGTCTCTTCATGGGGCTGCTGGCACGTCTGTCCTGAGCTGGTGTGGCTGAGAGAAGACGGGCAGGCTGGAAGTGAAAACGTATTCGGTTATAAATGCTCTCGATGCCGGGTGAGGACGAGGGCCTGTATTCCCGCAGGCGCTGTGTGTGGGCACTGGCCATCGATCTGTGCGGGGGCACTGGCCATCGATCTGTGCTATACCAGAAGTTACAGGCATGTTGTGGGAATTACTGCATGAGGTTCTTGCGTCAGGTGGGAGGACTGACCAGCCAGTCCTAACAGTCCTTTCTGGCCTGGAGATCAAGACATCAGTGATGGCTGGTGTTAATGTGTTGCTTAATGTGCTGTAAGACTAGAGCTACTCAAAAAGCAGACCCCAGTAGGGGAAGCTTCATGCAACTCATCTGTCCTCCAGAGGAAAAAATGTCAGCATGTGCATTCTCTCCTGCTTTCCTCCCAGCTTTACTCCATCTCCTTTTATTTTTTATAACCAGTGTGGCTGTATTTTAAGTCACTGCCCACCCTTACCAAAATGTGTGATACATTTGTTAAGGATTTGGAATTTGGGATACTTTGATATAACTTTGTGTAGGCTTTATAGAAGCACCTGACATGTATGTTTAGTTCCTAAACACCTTCTGTGCTTGATTTATCCTCACAGGTTGTCAAGGTATTCAGATGACCTGAAACTGAGGAAGTGAGAGGGAGCTCAGCTGGCAAAAGTCTGACATCGAGTCTGACTGCGACTCAAATTTGTTTTGCAGAGTTGAGCCCAGGCTGTGTAGGCGGTGAAGAAAGCCTTCTTCACCTTCACCATTGTATCCAAAAAGCTCTGAGCAGCATCATTTTTTGCAGGTGATGAATAACCTAGTTAGCTCACATTGTTTCAATCCAGTGACAGTTCTCCTCGGAGAAGGCTGGTGGTAATTCGTAACAGCATACTCACGTTCAGGCTCAATGGTGGAGATGCTCTGGTGGTTCTTTGGTAGGTGCGCTCAGCCAGAGAAGCCACGCTGTCAGCCGTCTACCATGGAGCACCACGCACTAGTTATGTCTTTGCATTAGACACTACTGTTTAATATGGCTCAGCGGGTTGACTTCTAGTGAAGCAGGCTCACAGCTTTTAACCTCGCTGGATATTTTCAAGGTCCTACGGCAGTTATGATCACCAGAGGCATGCAGATCTTAATCTTAAATACGTGGAGGATGCTCATGAAACAGTGTCATTTTCTTTTGTCACAGACCTTCCTTTCCCTTTGGTTGTCCTGACCAGTGTCTCTTAGGGTGTAAGGCCAGGCCTGTCTGTCTTGGGAGGTTTGTTGTATAGGTTGAAGGAGGGCTTTCTGGGCAGAAGACAGAGTAATTTTGTTGACACAAAACAGTGTGCATCATTGTTTGTGTTATTGCTGTTTTACATTTTTTGTATTTGTGAGAACAGCATATTGATGACTGTGTGTTAAAACTCTGTCTTTTAGTGGCTCGTTTTCTTTCCGAAAAAGGAAGAAAGCTACATTCTTCCTAAGAAAAACCCAGAATTATATTGGAACAAGTACTAGTGCTGTGTTCATACATGATCAAATTCAGGAAGATTAGGGCACGGTGTATAAATTGCCTTTGTGTTCATTGGGTTAGCAGCTGTCAAATAAGTGATTACAAATGTTGGCATAGCTTTTCTTTCCATAATCACTGTGAAACAGGGATGGAAATGTAACAGATGCCATCTAATATGGACCAGTACCTAGGTTCTGTTACTGATTCTGGCTCTTTATTGTCTTGTGGCCAAAGTTTCTTAGCATCTTTTTTGCTTTAATTCCTCACTACTTATAAATGGAGATAATAGTACTCCCTCACTTGACAGGAGATTTCTGAGGCTGTTTGTTAAATCATTTGAGAACCTTTGATGAAACATACAAAGTATATGCAATAGCATTAATGATAAGATTAAACAGAATAATTCTGTTGAGATTGAGGAAAATTATTACTCCTAGATGAGGTTTGCTTTGCTGGGTAGTGTTAACCTTCTGCGGGAAATAATTTGGTCTAAGACTGTGTTGGGGTTTCATTTCCTGGGATTTTTTTATTTGTTAACTGACAAGGCTTTTTGATACCAGGCATTGCACTTGAAGTCCTGTTGAAGAGCAAATGAAGCGTTGTGATGCTATTTTTTGCAGCATAGGAGTCTATGGTGACTCATTTAGTGTTCGTAATGCCTGTGACAGATTAAAAAAAATCAAATCAGTTACTCCCAGTGAGACGGATACACTCAGCCAGACCCTATTTGAGAATTATTTGCTGCACTGTTAAGACCAAAGTACACATCTTCCCCCTCCCCGCCGAAAGAATCCAGCTTATCGTGAAATGTTTATCAGAGCCATATAAACATTTCTCGACTGCTGAATTTTGAAGGGAAATTCTTTCGGTCTAACATATGTATTGCAAGCAAAGCTCTTCACAGATTTAAAAAAAATATAATTAGCTTGGTTACAGCCCTACTTATTACCAAGCATGCCAGCATCTGGCAAGGGTACCGCGATCTGGGAATTCACTGCTTGAAGCCATGGAACAAAGTGTTCTGATCCGACCCCAGGCAGTGAGTCCAGGACTTGAACTGGAATCTTCAGGAGCAGAGAAGTCTTAAGTGTCTGGAAAATTGGCCTGTTGAGTCACCACGCAGGCACTAAAACAAAACTAATTTTAAGCAGGTCAGAGTTCAGTGATTCCCTCTGGAATCTGATTTTTTTTTTTCCCTGAAAAAAAAAAAGTCTCATGTTTTAAGTGAAAAGGGTCAAAGTTGATGCACTGCTACGATTTTTGAATGCTTTCCCTTAAGAACAGCCACCCAGGCTAGGATTAGCATGAAGGGCTGCTAGGCTGGCACTTGAGTGTCTGGGTTAAAAATATTTTAAAGCAGTAAATGCAGTCAGAACGGAGAGATCCCTGGGAGCCTTCCTGTTCAAAGATGTGTGAGCTCAGGGCAGCAACTGCAGTGTAATTTAGGGCAGTATATGCTTCATAGCTTTGAGAATATTGCCTCTTGTTAATGTTACATTGGAGGACAGTGGGATAGTAGTAATTTTAGAAAGGTGGTGTTCCTGTTTGTTTTACATTGGAAACTTCAGAATAAATAAAAAGAAGCATCAATTGAGGAAGAAATGTAACTGCTGAAACCCAGCAATGAATCCACCTCTGAGCAGACTATAGAAACAACAGGGGAAAGTGGGTATAGAAACATTTTCGTGGGAATGCAGCTGCAAAAGGAACTTAGCAGACAAAGGCAGAATCAGGTATGTACTTTAAAAGGCATGTGGGCAAACTTTTGTCTGAGAGCCCAGTGAGGAGCCTGCTCACATTAAATTACAGAATGTTTGGGGGATCAAATGACAAAAAAGCTTGTATTGCTTTTCCATTGCTGAAGAAGTGGGACTGTCTATACGCAGAGATGAATCAAATAGCTGTTTTAAAAAAACAACGCTTGGGAGAGTGAGGGAGACTTTTCATTCCCATTCCTTTATTGAGATGATTTCCTTCTTTTTCCCTTCGGATATTGCAGAGTTCCCTTTACATTTGCAAGTGAAAAGGACAGGGTCTAGGCAACCTAGGGAGGCTTCAATCTGAACTCTGTGTCAGGCATTGTGAGCTTGGTGATCTCTGTTTATCTCTTAGGAAATAGCCACGCTTGCACAACAGGGCAAATGCAATGCGCAGATGTCAGAACTGCTAAAACAAAGAAGACTGTCCAGGAAAAGCAATGCCAAACCTAATGGCTGGAGTGGAGAAGTAGCAGCTAGGACTTACGGCTTCTTTTCTTCCCATGCCTCTGCATGGCTGCAGGCAAATCTCTAGGCCAAACGGAAAGCTCCTTATTCCTGCTAGTGAGTTTGTAACTCATGTGAACTGTACTGTTAATAGGAGGATGTTTGTGGGAATGGCTGCCCGCATATGGGTGCAACGACTTGCGCTCTGGTCATCGGTACAATAGTCAGACTGGTCTGCGAAATAATACCTATTCCATGGGACTTCCCCTTTGATGTGTAGTAATTGCTAAGTATGTGGCTTTTTGAGTGAAAGAGCTGTAAGGTTTAAATTTATTAGAAGAACCTCCATCTGCCTTGCTAGTACACAAAGTTACTGGAATGTTTCTCCTTTGTATTCCCGCAGGTACACAGCGCATGGGGATTTGAATGGGAGGATGTGTGAAGCTCTGAGATCCAATTTGTCCTCCAGGTTACGGCAAGGCTCCATTTTTCTCAGGCTTAACAAGTAGTGACCATAGTTCACTAAAATATTTATTTAAATTTAGGGAGAACTTACTGACATGCAGTTGCTTTAGCGTTTAAGATCACAGTTTATAGCCCTTTGAAGTCTGCATGTTTGAAGGAGAAAGAAGTGCTTAGGATAAGCTGAACTTGAATTAAATCGTGTAGGCAGATAACAGATTGAATTTGCTCGTTTTGGTATGGCTCGTTTTGCTAAAGAAGTAAGTCAAGCAATGAGTAATGCTGGGCCAACTCGTATCACAACAGGGGGTGGTGTAGCTTTAGTGCAAGGTAGTGTGGTTCACTTAATCTGAATATGGACCAGTTCTCCTGACTTCAGGCAGGATGGTGGTTCTGAAGAAAAAAGTTCATTTATGATTTGTATAACTTTATGATTCACAGTTGTAAAGCTGGGATAAGTCACACAGGTTTCCAGCTCTGATACTTTCATCTGCAGTGATTTGAAACTACAAATTGTTTAAAGGTTTGGATTATTTTTTTTCCTTTTTGAACGATATATTTCTTTTTACTAATATGTGACCCAGTGGAAACTGTGCAGTAAGGAAGAACTTTAGGGAGCTCAGAGGCAGGATGTGTTTTGGGTAGTTCCCAAATATAGTACTGATTTTTTTGTTTGATCTCTTCATTAGTAATTCCACAGTTGTCCTTGTATCGAGCCTCTCTTAAGTCTTCTCTTAGTGTGAGAGGTTTGCAGTATGTGCATGCTTTGCTGATCCTTTTGGTTAACTGGCGATGCCTTTGCACTCAAACTAGCTATCAGAATATGATGGGTCAACAGGATCGTTCTCTTTATCATGAAGCACACCTGAAATATCTGCTTAGGTAGTGCCTGTGATTTCTCAGCAAATATTCAACCCAGTGGGGAGCTGCAGGACTCACCTCCATTTCCCAAGGGTTAACAGTAACCTATAATAATAATCTTGTGGCACAAAAATGCTTCTTTTTATGCATTACCTATTTCCAGAGGCCTAATTTAGGTTTTGTATCAAAATGGATATCACAAACGCTTGAGCTTCCTGCTGAGAAGGAAAGTGCTACTGAGAGACTTCGTTCTCTGTTATTCTCATGGTGTCCGGGAGGGGTGAGGAGGCAAGGAAACAATTGCTGATATCTGTAGCAGTACGTATAAATAGTAGCAGGATGGGTTGCAAGGGTAAAATAGTTTGACAGTATTGTTCCTGTGAAAGCCTGTCCTTTGCTCTTGGTTAGAAAATATATATATATATGTGTGTGTGTGTTTAAATACATGTGTTTTCATATATAGGGCAAATTTACATATCAACAAGAAAAAAAACCTAATTTTGTAACTGCACAAAAATTTCACCTGTCATTAAAAGAAAAGAATATCGTCATGGAGTAAAATGACACTATATATTCATCCTTAAATACACAGACAGCTACGCTCAAAGATCAGTACGTGTCCCTGCTGTCTCTGCCTGATTCTGCTGTAGATCCAGTAGAACTGTTTTTATCAGTTACTTTCCTTAAGGATCTGTTTCTTGAATGTTTTCATATGCAAAAAATCATGCTTGGATTTTTTGTTGTGGTTGTAAGAAGTAGAAACAAGGAAAAAAGAGCTTGATTTTAAAAAAGAAATTTTTGTTGAGATCAGAAATGCTTCCTGAACACCCAGATAGTTTCTTCCTGCCTGTTATTGATTTTCCATTGGAAGTGTATGTGGGAGGAGAAGGAAGATTTTAATAAAACCTAAAAAATACTTGTGTTTCTGGATTTCCTGGCAGTTGCTGTTTCTTCCTGCTTTTTGTGCAACACTTGGTTATATCAAATTTGTCCCCAAACAGTCCTCCTCCTTCTGCTGGTGCAGATGCCCTGAGGAATGGAGGAGTTCTTGCCTGGCAGCCTGCCTCCTGCCCAGCCCGCAGGCACATGCCCCCTTCTCCTCTCTCCCCAACCCCTGCTTTGGGTGGGAGGGCAGTTCCTGTTGGGGAAGCCATTGTCTTTGCTCGGTCTTTGGAAAGAAGGGGTTCCCGGGGTTCCCCCTTGCTCTAGTCTGGCAGGTTCAGGTGCTAAAGTGCGGATGGGGTGAAAAGCGCTCGCCTGGTCTGCCAGCTCCGGTGAGCATAGGCACAGTGTTCGACACGTGAGGTCTAACTGGGCACAGCGGTGGGGTCTGGTGGGGAGAGGACAAGAGTCCTGCCCGGTCCCTGATGCACGTCTGCCTTGGCGTGCTGCCAGTCAATTGGCCATCCGTGTTGGATGTACGGTGAGCGTGCCTGGGGGGATGCATGCGTGTGTACTGGCTTACGTGCTCTGGGAATAGAGAGGCCAGAGCTAGGTCAGGTCTGGTGGGATTTATTCGGTTGGTTTCAGCCCTCCACGTGTAGGGCTGTATTGGCTTTGACCCACAGTCATCTGGCTGAGCATAAAAGTGGTCCTTAAGCAGACTGGCATTCGCCATCCCAAGTGTAGTGGATGAGTGAATGGCAGAGAGCATGGAGAGCATGAGCTGTGGCCCCACTCTGCCACTGAAGTGCTCCAGCATGATGGGTAATTCTCTTGACCTTTTGTTCCTCAGTTTTCTTGTGTTTAAGGATGTACAGACTTAACCATCACACATGGGTGTTGCAAGAATTAATTAATTACCATTTGTACGGTTTTGAAGACTTATAACCCTAAATAAACAAGAACTTAATCATTTATTTTTCTTCGTACTTATACTATAGGAAAAACCTACTAATTTATTTCCAAGAGCATGACACACAAAAACTATCTTCACACTTCTAAGTGGAGCTGGGGCTCGATGCCAACACTTTTTTTTTCCTAGTGAATATGGTATACTTGTACACTCAGACAGAATGGTACAACCTTACAGTTTCACTCAGGAGGTGGAAATTTTGTTCTTACTGTGGTTTTGTACTTACAAGCTGTAAATACCAGGTGCTTCTCTTCGGTCAGATTCTTTGTTCTCATGACTGCAGTCATTGCCAGTGTCCTTTAGTGTGTGAACTTACATCTTTGGAATGGCTCTGACTAACTAGTAAACTATATGTCTTTTTTTCCATATGTTCTGCTGTCTCCTTATACATTAATTATTGCACTTAAAGAATCTGGGGATTAGGGAAGGAGAATGGAGATAAAGTATAATAGGGATGCTTGTCACCTCTTATCCTTTTTCCTCTGCGTGTGGAGAAGCCCTTTAGTATATTGATTTGGGAAGGAGAAGTAACTGGTGTCCCACACCTGATGCAGCCCGACAGAAATGCCATACAGTGCCCTGGTTTAATGTGGAACATCTAGGCACAATGGGGTAAAGGAAGTCAAGAGTTTGTGACTGTCTCTGCATTTGCCGTCATAAGGGAGTTAAATCAGAGCTAAGAGTTTCTTCTTATGTGTTTTAATTTCCTTTGTTTTAAGATACTATTTTTTTTAAATGAAGTGGGGGAGGAGAGTAATATGCCACTGACATGCTTTGGGATCTGAGGCTCCTGTGGACCCCATAGGATGTCAATGGACTCATTAAGATTTAGCCAAGTTTTATGCATTATTCATAATATACATTCACAGCATGCACCCTAAAGACTGTCTCCTGTGAATGCTTAGTCAGAATCATTTGCATTCTGTATTATGGATCCATAATATAGAATACATTTAGCTACATTTTGTGTATTATCCTTTACATGTATTTCCAGCCTTTACTGTTCTGGCATATGAGGGAAATGTGTTTAAACAATAGCATGCAGTTGTGTTTTGTTGCTCCATAAAAACTAATGCATAGTAAGGACCCTGATGAAAATTAATTATTACATAAGAGCAATGGACAGGCTTTTGCCTATTTCTAGCTTCAGTGACATTTGAAATTTACTTTTCTAACATGTTTAAGAAGTGTTTTAAATTCTGGGCTGATATTTTGTAAATTTTTTGTTTCAAATACACACAAAAATCATTTTTGATGTCGACGGTTGGCAGGTGATGAAGCATCAAATTGAAGCTGCAGTGCTTCATAATCAGAAGAGTCGTTTGCTGTGAGTTTAATCCTATGAACATTATTTCTGCTGTACATGACAAGACAAAAGAGTCAACAAAGCACCACATCAGAAAATTAATTATCTTCCTGTCATCTGAAGTATTGAAGCTCCTCTGTTTTCTCTTTTCCTCAGTTGCCATTACATCATGGTGATTGGTCTGATCTCAGCTTTGCCACTGATCCACAGAGTGGCCCAGACACATTCCTTAGCACACCTCTGCCTTAGTTTCCCCATGGGAAATGGAGCTTCTTAAAATCCTCTATAGTAGCTGTCTGCTTAAATTTACCCCTTCAGCACCCCACCACTGCCAATAGAGAATACTCCTGTGGGAAATACTGCTCTTGTGAGAAAATGGGATTTCTTTTGGGGCCAGATTGCAGTAGAGTGAAGTCAGGGAGGCATGAGGATTATCTTACTTGTGCAGAATCTGTTAAGGGATCATTTTTATGAAGTGACTTCCAATTTGGGGACCATAAAAATATTTCTAGTTGCCAGTCCCTGCACATGAAAACACCAGACAGGCAAAATCCAGGATCTTATGGCATCTTTTGCAGATCCATTTCCTTTGTGGAGCAGCTCCCATATATCTTCAGGAAGATGTAGAGAAATGTCAGGCTTTCATCTGTTTCCATGTTCAGGGAAGCACTACAAGGTTGTACAGGTTACAAAAAAAGCTGTTAGTATGGTGATGTCCTTGTCTCAGGAGCCTGGCTCACGGTGGGCAGCGGTGGTTCCTTGAGCCTCAATATATACAATATACATGAAGGATATCAAGTGACTTACTATGTCAAGTTTTGCAAGTGTTGTAATACTTAATTAAAAGTCAATGATTATCAAAATACTTAAAACAAAAAGAAAGTCTTGATAGCATGTAAGATTTAAATGTTTTTCCCATCATAGGCTTAACACAGGAGAATGTTTTGACAAAGCACAGTTGGGAGACAAATAGTTGGTATAAAATGAGTTCAAAATCCTAAGGATTATTTATATTTACTTTTTTCCACTACTTCAAGTTTAACTTTACGCAGCATTCATACATACATGCCCTGAAGATGCAATAGTTAGGGAGGATTTTACTGTGGCCTAAGCAAAGTGGAAACATGCTATCCTTTGGTCCAAAACTAACCGTCAAGCTCTCAGTAGAGTAACGTCTAAAATATAAACATTTTATTGCCTTTCTGTTCAAAAGAGATGACCAGTTTTTCATGAGAATTTTTCACAAGTGAATTTAGTGCAGTGGAGTCCTTATCTGTGTGTAGTGTAGTAATAGTATATGTAAAGTGTAGTAATGTAAAGTAAGGGTAATCATTGTAGAGGGAGTATTAACTTTGAGAGCAAACATTATCGGATGTGTTGCACGGTGGCATTATGTCCAGTGGAGCAAAGCTACCTTTGTGTCCTAGTCACTTGTGTTACTGTCGCATACATGGGACAGGGGACAGGAAAGAAAGACAGCAGGTATGAAGCTGAGATCCAGGTTTCCCCTCAGCTCTGAGCTGAAGTTTTGTTGTTATCTCCCTTGAAACCTGAGCTTTCCTTCCTTGTCGTCTCCTATTCCCTCTCCTTCCCAGCTCTTGTTGCACCTCTGGCACTTCTCTGCTGTACCCTTTCCTGCTTGCTGTACCGTGAAAACTCCAGCATAAAACCCAAAATAATACATGCACTGAAGATTATTAGCTTGGTCTGTGCTGCATGCTTATGGCGCTTACATTGCTGGTCACCTCACTAGTTGGACATCAGCATTGGGACCAGTGAGACTGTATTTTTTCCTGTTGCAAACCACTGGAACAGGAACATAAACAATGCTGAAAAAACCAAGATGTCGAAATACCCCTTTCAGATTCATGAATATGCTATATATAAGCCTAACTTCAGAGATTTTCTTTTATTCTCATGAACACCATTTACATTTGAGCAAATGCAAATTCATTTCCACTTTTGGTACCCTGGAAGCTGCTTCTGGAAAGTGAGGAGAACATGCCCTTTAGTCCATCCAGTTCAGGGCCCAGTGTTGTGTCTACGTCACCTGGATCTCCAGAGCATTCAGCAGTTCTGCTCCATCTGGTTTTCTTTTCAGCAATCTAAATTCATATTGTGAAATGTACAGTAGTGCAATGAGCATGGGTTTTGTTAGTGTTATTAGGCTTATGATGTGGAAAATAAAGAACTTGCTTCCTACTGTTTAGCAAATTTTCTAGGAAATTCCTAGCAGTTTTATTTAATATTTGCAATAGGTAGCTTTATCTTTCTAAATGATTTTAAACAGTCTTTCTTCAGTGAACAGCTGTTTAAGTAGGAACTAGGGTACATAGAAAATGAGTATTGTACATTAACTGGACTCACAAGGGATGGTAAGAGAAGGAGAGTTTTCTTTTCCTGTACTAATCTCTGTACCTCCATGGTAGTATCTGGCCTAAAAGAGCACCTTTATACCAGGTTTCAATTCAAGACTCCTCAGGTACTTTGTTACCATTATTAAAAAATATACTATAGAAGCAGTAGTTTGAATGGATAGATTTTAAAGGGTTTTGCTGGGTTGCCTACTGTATTGTTATTCTGTTTTACAGATGGAAAGGTTCTTCTTCTGACTCAGTTCATCAGAGGAAAGCCAGGCTTTCCAGTTAGCTGATACTGTTGTACACTTTGTTCTCTTGGTGTTCTCTCTGTCCTTTGTCCAAAATCATCTGCATAGTATTTCTGTCCATCCATAGTGTTAAAAAGTCTACTGTCAGAATCCTCATGCATCATGGGGCTTTAAAACTAATAGATTCTGATTTCCTTTTTATTAGCCCTGGTTCTCAGCCTTTATAGTTCAGGGTCTTTAACTTTTCAACAGTAAAATTCAGTGCTTTAAAAAAAGAAGCTGAGATTTTCATATGATGACAAGCATTGAGGCTTTAAGGAAGGCACCAGGTAGAAGACAATAGAAAAAGTTCACAGGTATTTGCAACACTGGAACTTCCTGGAATACATGATTAAAAGCGGCCACAAAGACTCTCAGGTTGTGTGTTCCTCCCATACAGATCTTTCACCTTGTGGTGCTTCATGGGGTGCATAATATCCAAAGAAAAAAAAGTGAGACTGTGCCTTTCATATCCCTCTTCTCCATACAGTAGAGTTGGGAGCAGAGGGGTACTGAGAGCAATGAACTGTGTTTAGTGAAGATAACACCATCAGACTGTGTTTTCTGCTTAGGTAAAATTATCATAAGAATAATTTCCCCCAAAACTTAATTGAAGGAGAGGTGCAAATATGCACAGATTTCTGTACTGGGCATTGCTTAGCTGCTTTGACAGACTCTGAAGACCTGTGTCTTTGAAAGGAGTATTCCTCATCAGTGCTCTAAACTTGGCCTTTCCACTGTCTTTGCATTGTTGCTTGTATCATCAGGAGGGCAGGGAGCAGACCCTTCTCTCCTACTTCCCTGTCTCCTTACAAGAGCCACAGAAATTAGCCGTGCTCAGCCAGCAGGACTCGTCACCTCCCAGTATGGACAAGGCATCATCTATATTCTGAGTTTTGTTACCTATCTAAAATACTTAGGTCTCTGATACGAGTTTATTCAGAAGTAGTTTTCTGTGCTGTTTTGCTGTAACATTTTCTGCATGCATACAAGTTTCTCCTAGGAATAACACCAAAATTCTCCCCCACTTTTTCTGGTGATTGCTAGTAAAGCTTGAAGTCATGTTGGGCCTTGCTGTCCTTGCCAGGCTGTTCCTTCACCTCTGCGGCATCTAATCCTCAGCCCAGTTAGCAAGATGTACAGTAGCCTGCCTGTTACTTGTTCCCGAGTTTAAAAAACTTGCTTTTAATTGTTTTCTCACTTCTTGCCAATTTTGCAATTGTGGCACTGCTCTGATCTTACTGATTTGTCTTAGCACTGAGACTATTTTGTAGTGACAGATGAAAAAGCAAAGACAAGAGCTTAGAGCTACCTTCATTCATCTCTGTGTTATTTTAATGCTAAATCTCAATGATGAATGTTATTGTTGTATTACTGCTGGTTAAAAAGTACAAGAGAGAGAGTCCTGTTTTGAAGATCAGACTAATTTAATGAGTAGAGGGGATAAGAGCCCCGTTGAAAAGTGTAAAAGCTGAGAAGCCTAGAAGGTATGTCCATTTTAAATGTGTGCCATGTGTGCTGAGGGTGACTTGGTTCACACAGAATATTTGCAGTCAAGTCAAAAATAGAACTCATAACTTGCATGCTTGTGCTTCCTCAGTCCAATCCCTTCAGAAACGAATCTCTACATTATTTGAAAAGAGCAGAACTGAAACATGACCGCTGGAGTTTGCATCGATTGCCTGGTGATCTAGAGTGAGAGTGAGGAGGAAGGTAAGGGACAAAACTTAGGACTATATTGGGAAGCTTATGCAGATGGTATGAGTGCTGTACCTGCCCTGCTGTGTAATACTTTGGTCTTCATGGGTATCAGTCCATGGGTATCAGCTAGTACAGTGATGATGTGTTACTGTAGTTCACCAGGACTAGCGTTTATACGTAGTAAGTAAACTGCAAACAATTGCAGTCTTGGTTGCAGCTGGCTTGTTTCCTAAATATTAATACTAATACTACACTGAAAAAGTAAAACAATTTAAAAGAACTGGTTGGAAAATCTGCACAGGTGTAAAAGTTAAGCATATGGCAGAGCAGAGATTGCCAGTGAAAATGACAGATGATTAACATTCATTAAAACTTTCCATTAACACCTTGAAAAACTCCATAAAATAATACTGCATGTAAATAATGTGTGAACTCTCCAAGCATTCTTCTACCTGTTTTTAAGGGAAGGCAACAGAAAGAGAGAAGAGGGGAAGTGTATTCCAAAAGTACTCAGTACAGGATTTTTTTAGCCCTTGGTTTGTTTTGGAGTTCAATGGTCTAGTGATGAATAAATCAAGTTTGAGCTGTCAATATGGGAAAAGATTTGGCCTGGGTAAAAGTTAGTCCTTTATGTTCCCAAAGATGAGCAAAGATTTTCTTAACTGTATTTAGATTGTGAGCACGAGAGAGAACCTGTGAGAAACTGCAGGGCAATGTGAAAGATGCTCTGATCAGTTAGCTAATTACAGAGATTAGTACACGACAGTAGTTGCAGTTCTGCCTGTGTCATTCTACATTGCTCTCAGCTTCAGCGGGATCTCTCCATATTACAGAGAATTCTAGGTCTGTGCCTTCTCTTATTATTGCATATACATGAACTAAGGAAGAAAGATTTGTCTCATCTAAGTAAGCTTTGTGACAGTAAATTAAAAAGCCAGCTGACTTAGATGTCAGTTCTTAACATTAGCTATTAGTTATACTGAAAATAGCTTCCAAAATCAGGCATGCCCTGGCTGCTTTGACCCAAAGAATTGTGTTTCTGGAGGGGAAAAAAGCATCTTGGTCTTGTAAAAGCATGTGCGTGGTTTAAACAATGCAAGTAAAGTCATGTGAATATTACCTATGGATTCTTTGACACTTGGAATTTGACTTGTTTATTTCAGAAACATCCATTGACACTGGCACTTGCAATCTTTTTTCTCTTTTTCATTACTGAGCACTTCTGTGGTCCTGGCTAGACTGAAGTCCTGCAGAAGTCTGGAGTTCAGGAGATCCAGGCTTCAGGCTTAATTTTCTCTACTCCACTCCTGTTTGAAGTTCTTGTATTCGTTCCTTCATCATCTTTACCTCCTCTTCATAATCGGATCCAGTCAAGGCATGAGTGTGGCATTTTAAAATGTAAACCCTCCTTTTCCTTCCTTCTTAAAATGCTATCTCATAGATTTAGAGTATGTGTCTATATGTCATGATGTTTTTGCACTGTTAGTGTCTTAAAGCTACCATTTGTTTGAGGTAGCTGAGGACTCATGAAGAGGATGTGATAGCTGGTAAAAAATGCTATAAAAATGCTTCATTTGTAAAGCTCTCTGCCTTTGGGGTTGTGGGAGGGATGGAGGGATAAATAAGAAGTCCTATATCTAAAATACCAATTAAAATGCTCAGTACCTACTTGGCCCACTATTTTATACATGTGGTTAAGAACTATTTTTTTCCTGTTTTAAACTTGCCTGTCACTACGTTCCTCTTACCACCAACTGTAATTATTGACTAGACTTTGCCATATCAAGACTGCAGCTCCTTCCCCACCCAACTGCATCTGCACTCCAGCGTGGGCTGTAGTAGGCAGAGAGCTCTGGCCCTGACACCAGCTTCGTGGGTTGGCAGAGGTCCATTACGCTTACACCCACCCTTCCAGCTGAAGCCTAATAGAGAAAGCTGGGTTCGAGAGGCAGCATCAATTTAAGCATACTTGCAAAGGGCCTTGACCTTTCCATTTGATCCTGGGGACCCCATCCCTGAAATAGCATGCAAATGATGGGGCACAGTTAAATAGAACTATAATTAGAAGCAACAAGAAGGAAAAGAAAAATCTGTGTTTGCTATCTTTTTGCATTTGACTGTTCCTGGATTGCTATTTTCAAAAGTGATCCGCAGTGGTATCCTTTGGCTTCCAGGAAGGCAATGGGAATTTTATAGCTGACGTCAATGGGAGCAGAATGAGACTGATGTTAAGTGCTTTTTTTATAACCCCGTCCCTAGTGTACAGTCAGTTTCATTGTTTTCCCTGATATTTTTGAGGGTGTTACATAGATCAAGAAGGAAAAAATTATACTTAAGAAAGACAAGTTGTGATTATGAAACCACAAAACTGTCAGAGAGGCTCTGGGAGGCAGCTCTGGGGCTTGGGACTGCTGCTAATTACTGTTACAGATTTGACTAAATTTTAGTATGATGCTATTACTTTGAGCACCTTTCTTCCCCAGAGGACATCATCAGTAAAGTCCACCCTCTCTGACACAAGAAAATCCAGAGCAGTTCTTATGATAAGCTCATGATTTGCTGCAAATGAGAAAAGTTTGGCCCTTTGGATTCCAGTTTGTGTTGTCCACCTGAAGCCTGACATCACTCCTAAGTTCATGTATTTGGCATGGGATGTAGAAAGAATACATATTTTCCTACGGCATTTTGACAGGCTGATCCATGGTGAGACCTTTACACTGGGATGTCTACTCTCCCTTGATCTGTGTCTGACATTCACTAACATGAATGGCCAATACATGTGTGTGTAAATGGGCTATTTAGACCTAAGACCTGCTTATCCTAGCACTGAAGCTAATCTCTTTCACTCTGCTAAGGTCAAAGTTTAAAGATGACTCCAAAGAGCAAAGAAAGGGAGGACAGGTTTGAAAATGGATACAGGGAGAACACTCAAAATACGCCGCTGTAAATGCTGATTAGTAACCTCTCTCCCTTCCTCTCTTGCCATACTTTTTTCTTTCCCTATCACAGGTTATTCATTAAGTATTTCTTGAAATACATGGTAAAAAGAATTTGTCTAACAGTTGAAGTGCTGATTCGGGGTTAGACAATAGGTGGTGGATTTAAATTTGGAGAATTCATGTTCAGACAGATGGCCTGAAGGTGGGGTCAGAAGTTACCTCTTCAAACTTCATCCACCTGACAGTGCGTATTCTCACATGCTGCAGCAGGGTGGTGTTCTTGTGGTATGTGGGGAAAAAATTGTGGTATGCGGGACAAAAAACTGATTAGGCTGATCAGCCTTTGCTGCATCTCCAGGGGATTGCTTTTTAGGTCAATCAAGAGAAATCTGTGTGGAATGTAATGGCATTTGTTGAGCAATCAAAAACTTACCCTTGAGCCTACAAACTGCTCTTGTGGTATTTAACAGGACAAAAAAAAAAAAAAGATAACCTGTGTTGCTTTTTTCCCTGTCTTTAAGCAAGGAATAATAGATGTTTGACACTGGCAGGAGTCTGTCATATCGTAGTTATGTTACTGTTTTTAGTTGAGTGGTTTAAAAAAATTGTGTGAGGGATAGTCGTGGTACAGATTGGTTAGAGGATGAGGTAAGCCTATTTTTCAGTAGTCATGTACCATCATACCTAATACAGTATTTTTTGAAATTATAAGTGCAGTATAATATATGGGAAGAAGCCAAGCCTTGCACTGAAAGCGCTGATTTCATTGATATATGTTCTGTATATTTCTTGGCGTTTTATTCTTTTAACAATACTAGCCAAAACAATCTCTCTTGGTCTCATTTTCTTCTAGTAGGAAGAAATAATAAAGTTTCTGTGTGTAGCTTTATCACCTTTATATCTACTCTGAAAACCTTGCATGAAAAGAGCACTGAAATTATGATTAAGTGCAGTAGATTTGTAAAAGTGGACTCTTTAAGATAGCATTTAAGTGTGTAAGATGAGATAACTTCCTGCTCCAGAGCTCATTTAATCACACATATGAACCCCTGACATAAGAAGAGTGGCAGAAGTCTGACTGCTGTACTGTGAAGACGGTAGTAATTTCAAACCTCTGCAGCCCCTCAGATGAGTTTTTCCGTCTACCTGTGGTGGGTTTTTCTTCAAAGTGAAATACATGTTCATTAAAGCCCCAGTCATGCAAATTGTTTTGCAAGAGGAGGACCTTCACTGGTACTCTCATAGCAGCATGAAAGTCAGTGAGGCTTTACATGCAGCCATCTACACATATGTCTGGCAGGACTTTGGCCTAAGTTTGGTGGCTCGTGATCTGAGAAGAAAGAGTGCACCCTTCAATTGTGAAGAGGCTGTTCTTTCTGCTGTTGTATATATAAAGCCTGAGATTGTCTTTGTTTGAAAATAAATTTGTTATTTCTTTTGTTTGGAGCATACCATGTCATAGCATCATCTGAGTTTAGCGCAGCATTTGCCTTCAATGTTGGAAAGCCAAAGCTCTCATGAGGATTTTAAATTGTGTGATAATATTTAATCAGTTCATAGACTGTGCGTGCTTGAATAGTAAGCACTCCTGAAGAGCTTGCACCTTTAAAAGAAAAGTGAAGTACACTGATAATATTGCAGAGTGTAGAGAGGTTTAAAATTATTGGAGCACTTAATTTTTTCTATAATTGCTTCAATTTGAAGGGAACTAGGCAAAATACCAAGCTGAAAATGAGTTGCATTAATCGAAAAATTCATCAGTCAGAAAGTAGGATGTAAACCAAAATGCCCAATTAGAACAAAAAAAACCACACTAAAAATGTTGGAGCTAAAGCCTTAAAGTGATGGGGCTGATATTCCTCTGTGTTGGCTGTTGACTTCAGAGGATATTAGAATAGCTTCACACATTCATTTCACTGAAAACAGCAGAGGAGCTAAGGTGGAGTCTGAGTCATGTTGCTTAGAAAGGAAAGCAATGCGCAGGGAAACCCTGGCTCCTTGTGGTGCACCAGAGTGGATAACAATCAAATCTGAGGATAGATCAGCTAAAGGTTAAAATCTTTTTATAGTAAGCTGACAATAAGATAAAATATTTAACACCACTGTGGATACCTTATGGTGGGTAAAGAGCTTTTTGGTACTGTGTAATTATATTTCATAATGATTTAATGAGCCTTTTTTAAAAAGAAAAGGTTGTATCACTTGAAAGGTACCACACAAACCAAAGCAAAAATGAGGCATGTTGCTGCAGTTCAAGGCTCTTTTTAAATTTTCAAGTCAGTAAGCTTACCATTAAAAGTCAAATTTGGCTAATAGTGTATTTTTCTGGTCTGACTTAAATTTAGTGTTAAGAACTGATTGTTGCTAAACAAGGGAGAGCTAAAAGGAATTTATTTTCAAAAGAGGATGAAATACTAAGTGTGCATATTATATGTCACTGGAACTTAGTAGGTCCTAACGAGTTTTGACCGCATATGGTTTCAGTACACCACATGGCAGATTTTCATATACTAGGTTTCACTCGGTTGTTGGCACTGATACAGTCAAGCAGAGATAGACACCCAACTTTCAGTATGTAAGTAGTCATTTTTGAATCTGTGGGACAGCTCATGGACTGGAAATTCATTATGGAATTGCATATCTTTGTGAACCTTGTTCACCCTTTCTTTGCCATCATGCAGAATATTTCATGATACTGTACTTTAATAGAATGTGGACAACTGCTGTATTTTCCTATTTTACCTTTTACTTTGCACCACGTAGATGGCTGTGATATGCAGAGACATAGCAAGTGAGTAGTGGCAAATGGCTGGGGGAAGGCACTTGGTGCACACTCTGTTCTGTGTGGATCCTGAGAGCGTTTGGTGTGCTGGTCACCACTGGGTTGCTATGAAGGCCTCATTGCTTGTGTTTTGTCCGAGATCCCCGTGGTGGCAGCTGGCTTGAGAATAACGCTGGCAAGAACAATTTCCTTGTCTCAGATCACCACCTGCGTAGCTCAGGATTGCATGCTGGTTGTTCCTAATGGTCACGGGGAAGGTCTCCTGCTGTCGATCTCTTTGTCATCTCTCACACAAAAATGTATTTGAGCCAGAGTGCGTCACCAGTGGGTAAGTGGTGCTCACATTAATTTTTTAGTAAATCATGAGTGGAGAAAAACAATGTACTTATTTTTTATTTAAAGTCTAATAATTTAATGACTCTTTTCAAAGGTTTGTACTCCTTTTGTTCGTACAGGAAGATGCTGCATTTTGTGT
The DNA here is from genome assembly GCA_026212715.1 of Elanus axillaris. Lineage (NCBI taxonomy): Eukaryota > Metazoa > Chordata > Aves > Accipitriformes > Accipitridae > Elanus > Elanus axillaris. Next base: position 11,329,058 of record JANZLQ010000025.1, on the reverse strand, counting down.
GTGGCCTTGTTGACAGGACTGGGCCGGACCCACTGCCTTTTCCAAAATGGCTTAAAAAAGGTGTGAGGGAAGGAAACCTGCATTCAAGTCCTTGTGTTTCTTAGCTGGGGAACAATAATCTGACCTGCAGTGAAAGTACCGTTACTTGGCTTGAATGCAAAGTGATGTCTGCCTCAGAATTTAATATGGGGAAAAAAATATTTCTAGCCATGGCCTCCGCACTTGTCTCACTGGCAGGTGCCAGGGGCCGCCCAGTGTTGGCTAAGGTGGTAGGAAGAGCAGTGGGGCTGGAAGGAAGCAGCATGTGTGGGACTCACATCAGAGCAGCAGATGAAGGGGACATCTCTTGGTTGATAAAACTAAGGGGCCTGGAAGATTTGTAGCCTTCTCCTCACGGTTTCTTTGCTCTTCATCCTTGTAGTCATGGGAGGACTTGAGCCGTGTGCCTCATGCAGAGCTTGGTGGAGCTGGAGTAAAGTGAGTAGGTTGGAGGTGGGCAATGATAGAGCCTGTGGGAAAGATAAGTGCCCAAGTTTTTGGCCAGTTTTTACTTCTGCTCTTCCAAACCCACGTGTTGCTTTACAATTGATGCCACTAGGTTCAGATGAGCTCAGTATGGGCTCTCAGACAAGGGTCTAATTTGTGAGGCAAATTAAAAAGAAAACACTTGTAGCTGCGCAAACTGTGGTCAGGCCTATTATTATTTTCTAAATATCCTGCCTTATTTACATAGAGGTGATGGCAGATAATTAAAATTTTGTAGCATTTCTCCAAAGAAAGGAATGAAAGATCAGATTTTTGAAGGACCTTGAGCATTATTTGGGTCAGGGCTGGAAAAACTTCTCTGGACCACCGTTAATGTGTGAGTTTCTATCACACCTGTTTTGATTTATCACCCTTCTCACCTAATCAGCACATACCTCATTGTGTCTTCTTCTGTGGGGCTCCCTTCTTATGCCACTATGCCTCAAGTTTTCCTCATTCTCATCTTTCAGATGAGGTCTAGCCTGCTACAGATAGTATGCAACTATTGAGCTAAGCAAATACTCTGAGAAATTATTTTAAGTATTTTTATGTGCTTTTTCCCCCAGAAATGTGCACAATAAATATTAATAATTTCAAATTCTAAAATACCTGATTACCACTTCAGATGACCCAATTGCATGCCAGATTTTTACTTCTGATACTCTGCTTCCATTCTTTTCTTCCCTCCTCTTTTTCATCTCCCCTCTTGCTGGTGGTAATGCAAATCATTCTCAGGAGCACAGATACTCTGCAAGTTGCTGTGCTGAAAGTTAATACTTTAAATAGTCGCAGGTTTGGTTTTTTTCCCCTTTCTCACCTGCACTTAATCCTATCTTCAGTACAGAATGAAAAGAAGAAGTGAGAGAAACAGCAGTGATGGTTAGCTATATTGCAATTCCACTGCATTTTGATTAGCCTTACGCTCAGTTTGCATGGGTTTGCAATCCACTCAACAAAGGTGGATACAAACTCAGAGAAATGAAACCCAACTGTGTTTTTTGAAAGGATTTTGCTCTTCTTGTTTCCAATATGGAAACCAAATTCACACCACTAAGCAGTGATGATGGGAGAGGGGAGAAGAGAAACTGCTCCCTTTTGAAATTGGGTGCAAATTTTCAGATTAATTTTTATTCTTCCACTTCTCTGGTAGTGTGTGTCTGGTAGCATTGAAAATAATTGTTGTCCAGTATTCTTATTTAAACAATAAAGGTTATTCTTTTTTACTTCTCAGTGAACATTACTTGCTTTAAAAGCTACAAAGCTGGCTTGTGTGATCTCTTATTGACCCTCCTGTGTTAACATCTCTGTAACATATCTGTGAATACCTGTGAATGTTTACTAAGGTTATACCTTTTCTGGAAATAAGTATTTTGGTAGAAATACAATAGTGAGTCACAAACATTTCCGTCATTAATCCTCTATTACTCTGCTTTAACATGTACAATGCATTCTGTTTCTTGGTTTTAATAATCCTTTTTTTTTTGTTGGCTTCTTGATGCTCATAGAATCAGAGGATATTTTAGGGATGTGTGGAGGGTGTATGGCTCGACACCATACTAAAAACAAAGCTAGCTTTGAAGTTAGATCCTATTTTAAAGTTAAATAAGGTTGCTTGGGGCAGCAATCATGCCAAGCACCTCTGTGGATTAGGCACCAAACAGATAAAAGTATGGTTGTACAGGTTTTCTCCACGCAGCCTGGCCGTGTGAACTCCAGCACCCACACCTCCGGTAGGCACCCTGAAGGAGAGCTCTTCAGCTGCCAGAGACACACTGGCATGCTTTCTCTCTGCTCCCTGCGAGGGCTCCGTGGGCTCAAGGACCAAGGCCCTCCTGCATGTGGTCTCGCAAGTGCTCTGTGGCTGATGGCGAGCGGTACCAGGCTCTCCAGTAGCGGCTGTGTGGAGTAGAGGCTCCACAGCTGAAATGTGCGGTCTAATTTACTTGTAGGAGGAGACTTTATTTTGGATGCAAATATGGATGTTTTCATCCACACGTGCATTAATCTTTTCGAGTCCCGCCAAGCTCTTCTAGCTAGTTTCTCAAGTTAATTATATGTTACAAAGTGTCTGGATCTTTTTATATTTCTTGAAAAAGTGTTTTAATTTTAAATACATTGTATGCCATTTAACTGTGTGTCTGCTGTTAAGGAAATAGGTAAATACGAGCAAATGATCTCTACACCATTTACCATTTCTCATTAATGCCCTCAATGAACTGCGGAGTATTTTTTCAGGGTGTCGTGTAAACGTATCCCACACTTCTGAGTATTGGAGTAAGAGTAAAGAGGTTCTTTCCAATTTATCTGTTTAAAGACAGAATAATCAGAACTAGCGCCACTGGCAAACACTGTTTTTAAAATAGAGGGCTCAGTGCACAGAGGATTTGGTGGGAAGTTCTGCCAATTCTTTTATTTCAGCAAGGTACAATCTTATTACAGGAGTCCTTTTTCCAGCCTTTTCAATGAATGGTGAATGATTGTGGACTACTTCAAAGTGCCTGTGAATGGTAGCTGGGAAAAGCAAGTGGTTCTCAATAGGCTTGAATTTATTGTCCAGGGGCCCGAGTTTTTACTGGGAAGTTGTAAGGTTTCTATGAAGTAGTGAAGGTCATAACGTATTTTGCTAACTATTCATCTGTCTTAGAATCAATGCACTAAGAGTGAAAGACTCAAACTGTACCTGTATAACCACTTTAAAGTGGCACCAGAATGGGATGTCACAGTATAGAGCGGTCATGTATCCTTTCTAGTGCTTGGCAGTTGTGTGGGGAGCCAGAGCAAGGGACTGATCTGGCTGCAAACTCATGTTTAGTTAATTTTATAATGACACACTCTGTCACATAAGCATCAGCAACTGTCCTGATGATGTGGCAGGAACATCGGGCTGAGGAGCAAGGGGAGAAGGAGGAAACTCTCTTTTATCAGGCACTGGCTTTTGCACTGGCTCCTGGCTGACCCTGCTTTGAGCAAGAGTTAAGACCAGAGGCCTGCTGAGGTCCCTCTGAACCTGCATTTTTCTGTGATCCTATGGAAGTGACTGTGGAACTGCAGCATCTCTTTTAAATACCTCAGTTGTTTTTCTTTCTAGCTGCATTGACATACAAGGCAAAGACATTGGGGGAACCCCTTTGTGGGGGTTTATTCTGTCTTGAATGGCACAGGTATATTTGCATCCACTTTGGGGCCAAGTATGGGCTGTTTTTTTTTTTTTTTATACAACTGTGAAAATTTGCCACAGGAGGTCATGGATGGTCTAAATTATAACTGTGTTAGAAAGCCGTCAGACAAGTGGATGGAAGAAAAGCTGATCAGGGCTGTTAAATACAAACATGTAGATAGATACAGCCTGGAGGCTCTGTCTTGGGGTACTTGGGAAATCTATGAGTTATAGCTTGCAATGAGTTGCAAAGATATACTGGAGGAAGAATCACTCTGTATCTGACTCTCTCCTATATTCTCTCCCTGGGTATATGTTCCTGATTATTGCCAGAGAAGGGAATGGATGGGTCTTTTTTATTACTGCACATGACTCTGTACAACCCCTTGAAGTTTTTTTTGAAATCTGTTTTATATGATTGTGAGAATTGGAGAGTGTAGCTGAACTGCTGATATTCTTCATGGCAAGAATTTCCTACTTGGAGCTGAAGTAGCTTTGAACTACTTGATGATTTGTAGTACCATTTAAAAAAAAAAACCAACACCCAATATGCTAAATATCATTGTTATCTTTTATTATTAGACTTATGTTTGCAGAACCGGCTGTCATTGTGAAGCAAATCAAGATCTTGAGTGCTTAAGTTAGAGCCCATTAAAATGGCTAAAGACTGAATATCCTACATCAGGCTGCTTACTGTTGTACTGTATGCTTGGGTATGAGCACTGTTCCTCCGAGACCTTAACAGAAAACGAAGTGAGACTTTATGGGACTCCTACTGTGTAAGACTGATCCATAAAACTGACCATGCAGTATGGAAATACTGATAAGGGATTAATGATTGTGCATTTAGATGCCATTTGTAAACAACAGGAGAAAAAAAAAAAGCTAAACTAAATATTTTTATAAATTCTCCTTTATAATCCCATTTTAAAATAGCTCTTACAGTATTTCCTAGGAATTAAGGATCCAGATCATGCAGTTAGGTCTCTGTGCTTTTGCAGGACTAGAATCAGCAGGGCTCCACAGCAGCACAGGGGTTTGTCCACTGGGATCCAGCTGCAAGCCTGGAAGCAGACTTTGTTTGTGTGTTGTTCTTAGTTGCTCTGGACTGGAGTCAGAGTTTCGCCTCTCCTTAAGGGCAAAATTGTACTCTGACAGGCCTTCTGCTGGTGCAAAGAGTTGCTGGGCTGTATGCTGATCCAGTAGGTTTTAAACATATAGTGCAAATTGAATTAGTGTCCCTAACTTACTGCCAGCACTTTGACTTTTCCTTCTGAAGCCTGGCCATACTTGTATTAAAGTTCATACTCACATTGGAAATTTAGTGACAAAGCCCTTCTTCACTGTGGGCAAGACCTGGTTTTAAGAGGCATCATTAGGATTGTGTGTGCCTCTGTGTTTCTTTGTGGGCTGTAGGATTTGCATAGCCTTGTTTGTTTAATCTTGTAGACTAGTTATGGGCTTACATTCTTTTTCAATGTCTGTCTGGTTTGTTTTCTCACAGTGATGGGCAGGCCTTTCCCAAACAACTCTGATCCTCTAATTGATCTGGTTTTGGAGCTCCTATTGAATTCAGTAGATGTTCTGAGCATGGAACAATTACAGGATCAGGACAATGTCTATTTAAGTTCAGTCAATTCATATAAAAGTGTCTTTTTTCCCCTCCCTTCCAGCAGGAAATTGATTTCATGCTTTTCAATCTCCCAGTATATTTATTAAACTATTATTTATTCATTTAGTTACTTTATTATTTAATTCTGTACCAAAATGTGGCTTTGGTCTCTAGAAGGAAGGGTGGGAAACATTTCAAAATTTTTTTTCCCCTCAAAAAGTACTTAGGTTCTTGCCTCTTTTTTAAGGTACAACACTATTGTGCAGCTTGGAACAACAGTGGCTAACAGCTCTTAACAATAGGAGTGGGAATAATGACAAGGGTAGCAAAGACATGAAGAATTTTGAAAAAGCAATATTCTTCAATGTTGGGAAAGTAATAAAAGGTCAGAATGAAGCTCAATAGAAAAGCCATTAGGAAGGGAATGGGCAGAATTCTGGTTTTATGCTGATGTCAAGGCTTTGGATTTGTTTTCTTTCCATTCTGACAAATTCTATTTAGTTTAATTCAGAGTATTATTATTATTATTTGCTTTAACTCATACAGTTTTACTAGGTGTGATTTTAATGGTGCACAACTGTAAATGGCTGTGTTTTAGAGACTTCTTTCTCTTTCCCTTTTTTATTTGGAAACTTCTGTATAATGAATTCTTAACCAAGAATTATTGTTTAGTATTATTTACTCAGAGCCAGGCTTTGCTACCAAAATACAGACTGAGTAGCACCATACTCTGTTGTTAGCTCCACTGGCTGCTGTAGGACTGCTTATGAAGGAGGGTGGGTGCTATTGAATGTATTTTATGTACTGTTCAAAAGTCCTTGCCGTTAATTGAATTCCACTGTGTCTCCAGTCAGTGTTGAAATCTCCATTGACTTCTACACCAGCAAAACTAAATTGGCTGTGACTGCTTTTGATAACATCATCCCAGAATTTACTTTCTTACCCCTAATTAATTAAAAAGACATTCTGCCCCCATTATTTATGGCAAAAGTATGTTTTGAAAATAGGACTGATAAAAGAAAATATGTATAGCTGTAAGAGATACATGACGGGTATTGATGCTGGAATCTATCCTCATTTCCTTTTGGTTTTGACCTAAGAAAACAATTACGTGTGATGGGGTGCTCATGTAAACCACAGTCCTCCTCCTCCCTTTTCCCTTCCCTATATGTAAAAGCAGAAAAGTTGGCCAAGACAATTTAAAATCAGCATTCTTAAGATAAATCTTTCTTCCAGATATATCATTGGTTTTCAGCAGATGCTCAGTCAATATGTCCAGATAGGCAGTAATTTGGTCTATTTCAAACCTAAATAATGTGTAGTGACTACATGTGGGGAGAGCCTGCATAGCTCACATTTATTTCCTTTCTATAGCATTTCATATTTTTTCATCATTTTCATTTCTCCCAGCCATGTCTGATAATAAGATCCCACTGTAGATAGTGCTGGAAGTCTGGAAGGTCTATAGAAATGTCCTCCCAGAGCTGTCAAAGACAGATTAGACATCCGTTTCAGCAAAGAAATAGTCCAAACCCTGGATCAGTCCCTCTGGGTGGTTTTATGCAGACATTTTTTTCTCTACAATTTTTTAGAGCAGTTATCAGAGGCTGTTTCTGGTCTTGTTTTGTAGTAGGGGGTGGTGATTTAAAAGCAGTCATGATTTCTCTCTGCTGCTATGGAATTAAATACTAAAGCTCCCGTTTACCTCAGAGGCAGATGAACTGTGCTGCAGGCTGAATGCCTGGAAATCCTCAGCCTAGAAGTCTAATGATGAGCCCCATATGCAGTCCACCACTGCCATAGCAGAGGTTAGTCTCAAGTATAAGCAGTGAGTACGACAGCTGCCAGATTGCTGCTCAAAAGATGCAGGTCCCCAAATAAACAAATTATTCCTTCACCATTTCCTCTTCCATTATGCACGAGGAGGAGTTTTCTGTTTTCTTTTATGTGTCTTCATTTGTTTTTGCCAAGTGCACTTAGCAGATGAGAGACTATCCTTCCTTTCCTTTGCTGGATACCAGTGTTCTGAAAAATGAACACAAAATGCATTCGGACTCTCTTTCAGGTCCAGAGGTTGGAATTTCAAATAATTGTAATTGAAAATCTTGCTTACATTTTGAATTAAGTTTACCTTTTTCCTCTTGTCATTTTTTAATACAAAATTGTTAGACTAACATGTTTCTTGAAAATTTTGTTACTGGGAAAGGGAAATGTTTTCGACATTTAAATCTAATTGAAGACTGGCTTATCCTTTTTCTTTCCTTTTTTAACCTCTCCAAACATGTACTTTTCAGATTCCTTCTTAGCTGTCTAAATTTCCCCTATGCCCTTTCTGCTTGACTTTGTTAGCGTGGTACATTCCTTTTATGGAGTTCTACATTTTTCATTTTTTGTCCTTCAGTGGATTCTTCAGATGGGATTCTTGGCCGCCTACGTCTGTCTCACTCTGGGTACCAGTGTGTACTATCATCTCTTTCATGGGAAATTGGGTTTGTGTTCTTCTTCCCCTAGGGAATCAACATGGAGAATCAAGATGCAAAGTTGTCCCTTGCTTTAATCAGTGCTGCTGGTGAAGGCATGCCAGAGGAGACCTTTTTATATGTTGTGGTAATTGATAGCACTGGGCATTTGTTCAAATTTCTCAGCTGAATGGGTGATGTACCGGGTTCTTGGGATTCTACACTTGTTGCATGTTTCAGGCTTTGAAAGTTTTGTCTGCAGTGGGGCTTCTGTGTGCACTTCTTACCTTTAAGGAAAGTGAAAGTATCCAAATGATCAGGTTGACCAACACTTGCTTTGAAATGTTGGATGAGCTTAATGGAAAGAACATGGCCTTTTAATCTAATGGAGCAATGGTTAGCATTCTTGATTACAAAACTGGAATCCAAGCTACCAGCAAAAAAGGTGAAATAATAAAATAAACCTCTAGATTGTATTCACAGCCTCCTCTTTTGTTGCAATATGTCAGGGGAAGTTCAGATCGGACATTAGGCAGAGGTTCTTCACTGAGAGGGGGATCAGTCACTGGGACAGGCTCCCCAGAGGAGTGGTCACAGCATCAAGACTGTCAGGAGTTCAAGGAGCATCTGGACAATGCTCTTAGTCATATGGACTAGTTTTTGGTAGTCCCTCTGAGGAGCAGGGAGTTGGACTTGATGATCCTTATGGGTCCCTTCCAACTTGAGATATTCTGTGATTCTATGGATAGTTCCCAAGCTGATGTAAGGACTGACAGCCTAACCCCCACCTATACCACTAGCCCTGAAAAATTCTTTTGTACTACATCTTTGCTCTGCCTTCACATCAGATGGGATTGCCTCTCACCAGTCCTTCTGCAGAGGGCTGTGCGTGGATCATACTGCTGTTTAGTGCAGAAAAAGTGAGTGGGATCTCTGCTTTCCCCGTCCTGCAGGGTGCTTTAAGTTTATGGTCCCTCTTTGGTCTTTAACTGGCACACTGGTCCCAGCTGGAAGAGTTTACTTGCTGTTTACAGCATGTTCCGGAAGAAGTATTCTTTGCACATACATGTTAGGTCTTCATAGGGATTGTGTATTTCCTAATAAGATACAAGTGATAGACTTGGTACTCATAGCGTTTTGCCCCTCTGCCTTTCTTCAATCCATACCCTTTCCACAGGTCTTTTTTCCCTTTCAGTTTGTTGCTGTCATGTGTAAACTGCGTACTGTAGCCATTGCTGTCTACAATGCATTGTTTCAAAGCAATTAACTTGTTACAAAGTGTAAGATAAAAAGCAATAAACAGATTTCAAGCATGTGATCACTCGCTTGGTCAGATTTGAATGCAGTCCTACCAATTCCATGAAAGGGCTGGTCCCACAATGTAACAGCAGAGTCTACTTTGCCACAGGGAAGGCCCTGCAAGCAAAGCCAATCTACGTGAAATATTCTTGATAGCTGTTTCTATGCTTTAGATTAAATTAATAGGCCAAGGCTGGAAACCTAATTCTGTGTTGCAAACATTTTTCATGGCAATGTCAATTATGAATCGTTCCTTCTAATACAGTCGTGAGCATTTTTCGTCTTTCAATACAGCATGATTCACTACAGTGTACACAGAAGCCAAAAACATAGATGAAATCATAGAGCCATCACTGAAAGCTAGAGTTACAGCTTTAATTTATGGTTTTGGTTCCCCCCCCCCCCGAGATTATTCTATTTTCTGCCTCTCTCTCTTTCTCTCTGATTTACTTTTACATTTAAGTAAATTGTTATTCTGCTCTGCCTACTTCAAGCATTACAGGAAAACTTTGCTTGGGTTTTTAATACATTGAAATGACTGATTCTTAATCTAATTGCAATTTGTTTAACTTTATGTCCAGTTTAGAGCTTTGAACTTCTTGTAAAACACCGTATAAAGTACTGGGTGTTCTTGTACTTCCTAATTCTGTCTGGCATTTACAACAATTCTTTCACTATCTGTGAGGGCATGGCTCCTAGTTGTGCCAAGACGAGCTTAGAGTCTGATCCACTCCATTGCTATGAATAGGAGTCTGTCCATGGACTTCAGTGGGAGTTGATTCAGACTCTTTATTGCTTCACCTTTACAAACTGAATTCCAGGCCATTCTCCATGGTAAAAATCTTGGCAGTATTGAAGTGAATGGGATATTTGCTGTGGAATTCAAAGGACCCAGGATGTCAGCTAGAATATTTAATATTTCACAATTTAAAATAGCCTATTTTCAGCCTTGGATTTGACTTGGACATTCTGCTTTAAAACAGACACCGGAGGTAAGGTGAAATAAAATTTCCATACTGAAGCTTGATTAAGGTCAGAGTTACTATTAAATACTTGGTGTTAGCTACAGCTGTATAGGGCAGAATTCACTGAAGTCTGTAATTTGCCCAGTAAAGGAAATCCTGCGACATGTCTGAGTCAAGGGGATACCACCCAAGTGGTAACTCTGACTTTAAATCTTTTTGTGTGTCAGTACTTGCTTTTGACTAATAAAAGTGCACACACTCATTGCAAAAAGGTAACAAACAATGTGTGCGTGGGTAAATCTAATTGTAGGTTTATTTATTTGTATTTTACGGGGCAATATTTCATACATTTGTGAGCCAACCAATGAACTCTGAAAAGTCTGATGATGACTGCTCTTGTAGAGGCTTCACGGGGACCCTGGGAGTTTTTCCATCTGTGAGCTGAGTATTTCTCTTATAACATTAATACCCACCATCAACTGCAGAATCACAACTGCTTAGGACTTGATGCGGATACAGTATCCTGCTTAAATCTTCCACCCTCGACCATAGCACCTTTTTTTGTTTGTTTTTTAAAGTGTATGGCTAGTATTAAATAGAGTTGGATTTGCTGTCACCTTCCAAGAGGACCTGTTAGATAGCCAGGTAACTAGTTTTCTCTTGGATCCCTAAGGAAGACAAATACTGGATTTGGTAGGAACCATAATCAGGAACCATAATTTTGTCTGAATTGTTACTATATTTTTGTCTTCAAGTCTTTCCAACCAACTGAAAAAGAAAAAAGGTATCCAGGAAACGAACTCATTAGTGTAGTTCATGCATCTAATACAGAAATTCACTCATAAGATCTGTGTGTAAAAATATGTATTAGAATATATGACTGTGCATATTTTTATTTATTACATTAGTCTACACATACGAAAGTCTCCACTTCCAATTTCAGAAAGGCCAAGGTTGCTTTATGTTTCATAATGTTTTAATATTTAATTTTTTAAAATCCTTTTACAATTACCAAGTAACTAAACTCTTAAACTGTTTCTGTCTGCCCCAAGGGTTTTTTCTCTTCCTCTATGTGTTGAAGGGAAATCTGAGCCTAAGAACACTAAAGAGGAAAAACATGTCTCATCTACTTGTCACGGCATCTATACTTTGCCATTTTTTTGCCACCCAAATGTGACAGGGCAGCACATAAATGTGTGAAGTCTGTCACAAATGGCAGCCAGAGCTGGGAATTCAGGAAAATGAGCTTTGCCTTTTTGAGGCTTTTGCATTTAAATCCTGCAAAGTGCTGAATGCCTTCTGAAAGGTTATGCTAAGCCTGCTCAGTGTTAGTTCACGGGAGGTGTTCACCTTGTGGCATTCAGCCTGGAAAAGGCATATCTTCTACATGGAGCCCTGCGGGGGATGTGAGGGGTAGGAGGACATGACATGTTGCCTGTACACTCGTATGTCTCATGTATGTGATGTATCTCATATGTCAGAAATCGCAGGTGTGGCTCAGAAGCGTGGGGATGACAGCTGTGGAGACAGAAAGTCTCTCTTCACCCGCAGAAGGGAGCGGCAGCCATGCAGGCAGCAGTGGTGCCGCCTCACCCACTGCAGCAGGATTGTCTCCTTGGAAGTGAAAAGGCGTTTACAGTTCCACAATGTGTATATCATAGTTCCTTCTTTAAAGTGCTGTTTAGTGTCTTTTTGTGTCCCACATCTGCAGGAGCTCACAATATGCTCAGGCTAAAGAGACTCGAGGATAATGTGACAACACCAAGCAGGAAGACAAGACCACCATATTGATCTTACACTAACATGAGAGAGCCTCTGTGCACTAGTAAAATGGCCTGTGTTTTAAATTATTACGCGAGGCTCTGGGTGTTTTGCCAGTCTGCAGCCACTCACAGCCTTGAACTTCATATTCAAATCCGTCTATATATCTGTCTGCCTCTCTGTGTCTATCATACATGCATGTATTTTTTCATTCCATCGGCAGCTCCTTAGCAACGCTGATCCTCCCCCTGTTACAGCCAGGGCCTTCAGAGAGAAGCAGCTAGGTGTGACCCCAAGAGGCTCTGTTTTGGAAGGGAAACGGCATCATCATAGGTTTTGAAACAAGAACTGACCATGTCACCATGTCCTACCTTCTAGAGCACATGGCAGCATGTGCTCCTTTTCTGCTGGGAGGCAGGGGTGGGTCTGATACCTTCCTCTCCCTTCTCTCTTGCTGTGACAAACATACTACCTTTCACTTGGTTGGAGGGTGGTTTAGGAACCAGGCACATCAGCAAGCTGCTTGTCTTGGGTGTCTGGCAGGATGGGCAGAGCAAGGGATGAGTAGCATGAGGTGTGGAGCGGGGGCGTTAACTTTGCAGTCCATGCTGTCTTCTGTGGTGAGGTATTTCATGTGAAAGGGAGGGGGGGTTAGAAGGAGAAGCAGGGGGAGAGAGTGAAATGCAAACATCACCACTATCCTCAGTAAGAGATTTAGATCTCTGTGTTGGCATAAAAAGGTCATTTTGGGCCTGAGGGTTTTGACATTGTTCCTTTAAGTTAGACCCACAACATAAACTATTTTCAACACTTGCCATGAAGAACAAATGACCTTTAGTAACTTGCCCAGAAGACAAATGGTACGTTAACACAATAAATATACTTTGCTAGTATCGTGCTTCTTGCTTTAATTTTCAATTAGAAATATTACGTTTTCCCCTCCCTTTTACCCAAAGGACTGCACTTTCATGCACTGATTTTGTAACAGAGGTTTCTTTGCCCTTTGTGGGATTGGTAATATTCACTAATAATTACTGGCCATACAGTACATTTCCTTCTGTTCAGGGACAGCATTTTGTACTCATCTGCTCAAGGTGGGCCGGATGGAGGGTGTCTGGGAGGGAAGGAGGAGATAGTTAATGAGCATCACCAGACAGGTCTGCTGCAAGAGCAGAGGGAAGGGAGTCAAAGGGACAAACGGTTAAGAACTGGTGCTGGTAAGTATACCTTTTGTTTGACTGAGCTTTGGTAGCATGTAAAGTGAGAAATGAGACTGGAAATCAAAGGTGAAATTATTTCAATTTATATCAGTAAAGGTAGGAGGTATGGATGTTGGCATGTTGACTTCTGTTCAGGGAAATGAAGGGCTGGAACTCTTACCTGTGCTCATTTCAGTTAGGGTTTCCAGGCTGGGTTGTTACGACACTAGCTGGCAAAGCACAAACTCATTGAAGGACCTGAAAGTGCATCACTAGTTTTATGAGGGTGGGAACACCAGCAGAAAGCTGGGGATGCTCAGGCTGTGGCTTGGCCAGCTGTCGATCTCAGCCCCATGCTCAGGCAACATGGTGGAAGAAAGGGGAGTCTACAGTGTGCTGGTGTGGAAAGGGAGGACACCTGAGGGAGGAGGGGAGAGAAATGATGAGTAGGGGTGCACCAGCTCTCCTCCACCCAGTGCTGTGGCTTCCCTAAAAGGGTGGAGAAAGGAGGTGGGCATGAGGAGATGCATCCAGAGAGCTGGGTCAGATTTTGTCAAGGGGATGACAGAAAAGATGTCACCGTCACACAAGCAATAAACATCTGGAAGAAAGCAGAGAGTCTCGGTGATGGGAAGATAGTAGATCAAGGCCATCAAGTAGATGGCACAGTGGCAAGAAAATATTTAGAAAAAGTAGAGTGATTTGTCATCCATTGCAGTCACAGATTCAGTTCCCTTAACATAAATAGTGTTTGGAAGGTAGGAAGATCCAAGGCATAATGCAGAGGCTCATTTGACATTCCTTGGATGTTGGTTAATTATTTCTAGGGCCGATGCACTGCTCTTCATCCCAAAGGGATCCAGAACACTTTACACAGAAGTAGATTTTTTTCAATCTGCTGATTGGTTTGAGGATTACAGTTATTTCACATCAAATAAAAACATTTTGGAGAAAGGTTTTTTGGGGGGGCGGGGGGAAGATCTTTTGTTTAAGCTAAACAGAATTCATTTTACAGAACAAAAAATTAAAGCTTTCGTGGTTAGGATCATAAATCCTTCGGAACCTTACTGAGGGTGTGTTTTAGTAAAGAATTCTTAAGCAAAGCCTCTGGAAATGAAAAATTGAAATACTTTAAGTTGAAATAGCCCTTTTACATCTCCAGAAATGTTTGTTTCTTCTTTTGCACCAGACTGGAAACAGAGCCTGACCTTATTTTATACATAAATTAGTCATCCTTTTTTTTTTTTATCAGCTGCAATAATCTCCATTTTTTTTTCCCCAGCTATATGTTTATGCCCTTTTATGATCACTGAAGTGGGACTTAGAGCTGGAGAAGTGTGCTGCTCTGAGGCAGTTTTATTAGGGAGAAGCTGGGCTGGGAAGAAGAAGCTTGAAGTGGAAGGAAGCAAGGGATGAATGAACTGAAAATGAGGGAAAACTGAAAAGAGTTGGACAATGGGAGTAATGGTGACAGTTACTCCCCAGAGTGAAAATAGGAACGAGGAAATGAGGATTAGGGATAAAAAGATGAAAAGGGGAGTCAAGAGGGAAAAAAAAGCTGACTAGAAAGACAAAAATAGGACACTCCACCTTTATTTCAGTGAATGCTTTAATTCTCCATTTTCCTGAGAAATGCCATATATTTCTAAATTTGGAAAAGAGGATAGGATGGCTATTTTTAGGAATTACTAATGTTTCTGGCGGGTTGTGATTCTGTAGTTAACCACGGGAAAAAGAAAAACACAACAATGTAAAAGTTAGTGGAACTTAAGAAAGTACTTTTGAAAAACAGGACCTTGGTAATGCCTAAACTTTCAGGTCATTGTGCTTCTAAAGGGACAACACGAGGCTTATATTACTTAAATTTAATGTGAGTGTTACAGGCATAATCCTGCAAACACTTACAGGTCATTGGCAATATTTTTCTTCTAATGGAAACTGATACTCCTATGCAATCAGGTGGCTCCAGAAACTAAGGACTTGAGACAAAGACTCAGTCTAGCTAGACTTGTGATAAGAAATCACAAAAGTTGGGTGTGCTTTTTTATGCTGGTCTTTAGCCACATGAGGGAATTCACCCTTAAAGGTTTTTTTGAGTGATTTTTCTTCAGACATTGCAACCGTGTGTGCCTAGTTCCCAGTTTAGGGAGCACAGCTTGTGTTTATTTAGTAGACGAGACTACTGGAAACTGAAAGTTCTTCTGGTGATTCCTCAATCTCATTTTTTCTTGGTTTTTTTTTTTCTTTTTATTTAATTTTATTTTACTCAAAATTAGTCCGTTAAAATGAGGTACTCCTCTTATTGGCCCACCCAGAACCCCAGGGGTGAGTGTTGCTGATCTCTGTCTTTCAATTGTTCATCCTTTTATAGAACAACACTGTGAGCCTTGAGGATATGTTTGACTAGCAGCCACAGTCAAGCACTCATGATGTGAGAAGGGGGAAGGAAAAATAAAAAAAAAGACCTGGGTCAGCAGTACAAACGGGGAAATGACACCAGCATGGTGGTGAGACTGAGGATTTCTGCTTCGCTGGTAATTTCAAATTTTCTTTTTAAATGGGTTTTAGATGTGGATTTTCAAATGAGCTCTTTGAAGTAGAGACAAGGCTATGCAAATTTTTTTACAAGGAAAAAATGTGAGGGAAAATTAAAATGATCCTTACTCTCACTCCCCTCTACTCTCCCTGTTTCTTTCCCCGCCATGGTGTATACAGAGAGGGACATGGTTATTGATTAGTATGTCCATTGTCGAACTACATCCAAGCTACAGGGAAGGTATACTGCAGTTACCTGGGCAGGGGACACCATTTCAGTGTTCTTAGTAGCACCAAACTACCACATTAGGTCAGTGCTTCTATCTTGTCCTGTTGTTTTTTAATGACATTGGGTCACGATTCTCATCCTGTGTCACTGATGTCAATGGGTAGTTTCTTAGTGAAATTGGGATTGGTGTCAGATATTTCATGAGTTATTCTATGGTTCTCTTCTTGCTTGGACAGCACAAGGTACATAAATGGTTGTGAGCCTGTTCATGGTCTCTGAGTCATGAGTTCTTAAGAATCGGGTTTTATACAGCGCACATTATTTTTGCATTTGAATGTCTTCATTAAATTCAGCTTTCCATCTCTGTAATTTTTCTTCAAAATCTGAAATTCCTGCTTTTCTTATAGGTCACTATTGAGTTTTTTAAGCCCTCAATTTTAGATGGTAATGCTGGGTAATGATAACTTAGGTAAAAGTTAAATTAATTAATTAAAATTAATTAATTAAATTAAATATTTTAAAAATTAATTTTGTTTTATGAAAAGCTTATGGAAGTTTTAAGCTGAGCCAAATTCTTGCATATTAAAATTAATTTTCCTTCATGAGTAAGAAATTAAGAAACCTAGGGTGCAAGTATGATAGAAACAATAAGAAATTTGATTTATAGATGAAAATTCAGAAAAAAAGTTTTCTGCTTTTGTTCATCAGCTTGGGGAGCAGATATCTCTTTAAAGTACCGTAGGAAATGGCAGGTTGGCAGCTCCACCTCTGAACTGACCTAGAGCAGCAGGATCCCCTGAAGTCAAAACTGAAGAAAGCTGACACAAGACGGAGCATTGCCAGTGGAAGAATAGGGTTTCCTCAGAAATATCTGAGTGGCTGAGCATGTAAAACCAAGCAGAGATAGCAAGAAGACTATGGAAAAAGAAAAACCATGTGAATATGGGCAGAGTCTGTGAATCGGACAAAAACCCAACGGTACAACCTCAACAGTGAAGTCTTATGAGTTGTCTAAGCTCTAATTATGCAGGGAGCATGTGTGAAGCTGAAAAAGAGGGCATGAGGGAGTCAGGACCTGAATGAAAAGTCTCCATTGCTGGGGGAAAACAGATCACCTGCTTGTGATGATAGTGGCCAAGGAGCAGATAGTGAAACTTTATAAATAGGCTCCTGGGAGGCTTGATTCTCCATTGCTTCTGCACATTGCAGTCATTCAGAGCATTGCAAAATGTATATGCAACAAAAGCTTTTACATTTGCTCGAGTCCCAACCTGTGTTGGCATGTGCGTGTGGGGGTAGGTGTGCCCTTGCTCTTGGCTGCCTGGCAGCACTCTCCCTCTCATGCTTTTCGCCACCAGAAGCCACAGAACTGCCTTGGCGTGGCACTGTGCTCTGCACAGTGGTCGTGCTCGCACTCTGCAGTGCTGTGAATGGGAGGCAGTGTGCATGCCTGTATTTTCTTACTTAAAGAGACTGAAGAGTTAATGTAAGAAAAATATAAAGGGTATATTAATGTGGGCAACCTTTTTCTTACTTTACTCATCTTCTAAGATGGCTACAAAAGGAGGGAACTAAAAGTACTATATGGAAAACAGCAAGGGTAGTTGGACCCCATAATCTCCCATGACCTACAGAGATTCACCATGTCATTTGGCTTACTGGGAGTAAGCCAGGGTTTTGAAGATAGCAGTAGCAAGAGGGTAAGTTGGAAGCTTGTAGGTCAACAGGAGATTTAGATTAGTTGGGAGGCTTCAGGGGGTTTCTTGATGATGGGAAGAAACTGAAAGCTCATGATGCTTGTTTAGTAGAAATACTGGAAGTGTGTTAAATTTTTGAGTTTGAGGAAAGGGAAGTCAGTGGCACGAAAGCATATGCAGTTGGATATGGACACTTAGGAGAAGTTGAAGCTCTGCTCTCCAGCATGAGTTGACTTTCTGAGGAAAATGGGGCAAATCTGGTCCCCACAAACCCAATTTGGTTGTGCCAGCAGAGAAGAATAAAACAGAATGAGGGCAGAAAATGGGACTGCCACCTTGGCTATAAAGGTTTGAAAGCGAGACTGCTCTTCTGAGAGGAAGTCAATCAAAATGTTAATTGGCCTAATATGTTTCCTAAGTTCTGTATTTTGCATAACTTCAATAGACAAGATTTTTTTTTTGAAGTGGCAAAATTGGAAATAAATAACATGACAGTAATATTACTTAGTCTCATTGCCTGAAGTCTAAGTGTGGTGTCAAGTCATAAAGGTAGTCAACAATAGCATGGAGATAAGCAGTGAGGACCCCAAAAGCACAGAAGTATATGACAGAAACTGCAAAGCCATCAAAGTGACCTTTCAGTGTAGGAGAGCGTCGTCTCGTCTCAGGGAGCATGTATAAGTTTAAGTAGAGTCACAGTAGAAAATCCATACTGTCAAAATTAGCTGTTGCTCTACTGTAGAATTTTATTACGTTTTGGTTTTAAGTAGTCATTGCCCAAACAGGATGAAGGTACTAGGTACCTTAACAAAGGTACTAAACATTTCAAATTCATCTGAAATAGAAACAACTTCATTTTTTTCCAGATTTGTTTGCAAATTCTTTCTGCTGTCTGTCTGATTCTCCTTAGTGCGTTATTATGTGATCCATTTGTGTTGATGGCTTCTTTAGCTTTAATTCTTTCCTTTCACTTGATTTTCTACACGGAGAAGTTGGCTGGTGTGTCTTTCCAGCCCTTCTAGGCAAAAGGCCGTCATTGTCAATATTGCTGGAAGATTAAACACACAGAAAATAGGCTGCTTTCGTCCAGGTAAAGAGGAGTCTTAAACATGAGATGGTGCCGTGAGCTAACAGCTGCTTTGCCTGCAAAAAACATCTTCCCCCACTAAAACTTTATTAACAGTTGTATGGCTTCATCAGTGGGAGTAATGGTAGGAGGAGGCCTAATGTAAACAAAGCACAGGTGGCTGTGTGGGGTTTTTATTGCAGAGCATCTGGACCTGTTCTGAACAAAGCATATATATATATATATATATATATATATATATAAGCAATCCCATTATTTCTACCACTAGGGGAACAGAATTGATTTTAATAATAGTGGGAAATGATAGGGAAAATGAGTTAGTGCCGCATGAGGGAGCGGTGACATCCCATCCTCTCCATGTGTCTCTGTAGACCTCTCTGTACCTCGATTTCCCGGCTGGTGAGATCAGGATAGTTCTTACAGAGGTACAGGATGCGGCTCACAGGTAATTAGTATTTTTGAACTTGAAATGTCCAAAAATGATGAAAGCAGTAAGGATTGTTACTATTCCCCATTTAGCACAAAGTTGAAACACTGAGAGGCTAAAGCTCTCTCAACCAGCCAGCCTCAAGCCCCAGTTTGACTGCAGAGGAAATCTATTACTCATTTCCTGCCTTTACTTAAAATAAAGAACACCCTGCTGCCCAGTACCGTGTCTAAGAAGACACATCATCACTAATTTTTTGCCATAATAATAAAAGTGACAGAAGGGGATTCCCCTGAATGTTTGATGCTTTTCTGCTGCGCGGCTCTGGCAGTCCCAGAATAGCCATGCAGAATTTGCACCGAAACGGGAAGTTGAAGGGTGCGCGCTGGGCTCACACGTGCCTCTTCTCTGCTTTGGCCTTACTGGAAATGCGTGTCCTTGTTTCAAGAAATAACTGAAGGGGAATGGTAGAAGAAGACTGATCGACTTAAATCCAGAAAAAAGTATCATTAAGGAACAGAAGAGAAACTGCCTCTTTTCAAAGAAGAACTTGAGGGGAAGGCACTGAAATGACGCGGGTACAAATTTGCTCTGACTCCTTACCCATAACATAACCTTATTCTCTGACATGCTGAAGGCATACGTGCATTTGCTATTGTATCGCAGTTCTGGATAAGGATGTGACATCTCCCTGGTGGGGTTATGCAACACAAGTCCTAAGGAGAGTGCCATCACCATGGACTTGGAGTGGATGTACCTGTAGCGCTAGGGAGGGTTATACATGCAGAGCTTGCAGAAGCAGTACACTAGTTTGAAGATGGTTGTGTGAATAAAGCCATGTCTATACTTCTGCAGAGGTGAGCAACAGATGAGTGGGCATACTGGAATGGATCAATGTAGCTTTAACTATATCGATACAGATAAATTGGTACAATTTTTATATGCTGATGAGATACGAACTTTGTCAACGTGTGCTAACTGCATTATGAATTGAAGGCATTTAGGTCTCCTTCACTGATACTTGCAGTTCTTAGGTTTGGCCTCTTTGGAATGGATCTGGCATCTCCAGTGATCCTAGATTTGAAAACCAGTTTTCTCATGTGGAGATTTCAGCTTCCCAAGTAGGTAGGCAGATGTGCAGAATGGGAGCTCTTAAGCGTAGAGAGGACTTGAAAATCTGTGCCTTGTTTAAGTACCTGTGCAGACCCCTCCAAGAACCCTATTTCAAATAGGGATGTTGACCACCAAAAACTCTGGATCCAATGTAAATTTTTGCAGTTATCTAAACTTTGGTTTTGAGTTACTAGAACTTTGCAGTAAGTATTACATGTCAGAGAAATGCAGCGCTAAGGCAGAAGATCAGGAACATGGCTTCTAATAAGTCTCCCTTGAACATGGGAACCTCCTAACCAGCTGCTGACAGAGAAATAAATATGCTGATTACCTGGTGTAAGTGGAAAGCCTTTAAAATTCATTCAAAACTTGCAGTATGCTCCAAAAGGATGTTATTTCTACATCCTCATGTTAATTTACAGACAACAGGCCACCACTTAGTCAATTCTAAGAAGTAGAATACATTAGTATTACTGTTATCATCATGCTGACAACTTGAACATAATTTTCTAATAATTGAAATAAAAAAAGCCAGACCCATGGCCAGCATAAACCATATTAATTCCGCAGACTTTGCTGAAGCTCCAGTGCCATTCAGTAACTGCATGTCATATTATGGTGGTCTATGTTTTGTGTTCAAGGAGAAGTAACGTGGTGATCCTAGACTTACGCAGCATCTACAAGCCGCAGCAGTATTTAGTAGTACCTGTGAGTATCTAGTGCCGTACCCTCCAAGTATTTCGATTTAACAGTATTAGAAGGAATCCCAAAGTGTCCCTTTGCAGCGGTACCACTCCACATAGGAGAAAGGTGGCTTTGCAGGGGAGCAGTTGTCACATCAGGTCACGGGGCAGACACATACCATGTGCCTCTTCCCCCATTCCCCGGCGCTGAGCCAGGGGGGTGTGCACAGACCAAAGCTCCGGCTGCAGAGTTTTGTGCCGGTGAAGGTGGGGCTTTCCTTCCAGAGGACCCCCTTTCTGGCTGCAGCGCAGTGCTGTGGCCTCCTGCCTGTTGCCTCTCTTCCAGGTTCACAGGCAGGGCTGTGCGTGGCTTCCTGGAGAGGGAGGGACCGTGGCCCAGTGATTCGAAGGCTGCGAGGTAGGGGCTAGTGGTGGGGAGCGTAAGGAGGGAGCCAGTTGCACGTCTTGTCTTCACCACCAAAAGCATAACATTCCCGTCTCCTGTGGGCTAAAATACCCTCACACGAGGGTATCGCAACATCTGTTTTCTGTACCTGATTTGCCCTGCAGTCTTAGTTTGACCTTGGGTGAGTCATAAAAGTTTACTATCTATTTGGCTTAACTAAAAGGAATAAATAAATAAATATGGGAAATAAATAGATACAATGAGAAAGAGAAGCCATAAGAAAGATCTTTAGCTCTTCATTAGTATTTTTAATGAGAAGAGGAAAAAGCTGCTCTTTTTACAAACCACACATTTTAATACTGCCTACAATAAATGGTGCTTGAAAGTGTACAGGGTCTGAGGTAGCTGGTGAGTGTCAGTAATTCCAGAGTTGAGACTTTGACTACGTCTGCAGTACAGCCTCTCCCACTCAGAAAAATACACCCATGCATACATATATATATGTATTCATATATAAGGCACAGCACTACATACGATACTTTGTGAGTATGAATTGCATGAGCATAGCACCTTCCTTTTGATTTTTCTCTCTTGCAGATGCACCACAAAAATGACTAAAACGTGAGTTTTGTGCTTTTGGGGGGGAGTCTCTTCTTTCTGGGGAGGAGTACTTTCTTGGGTGGTTTCAAGACTCGCTGACTTTTCAAAAAAGCTGACTTCATCTCTCTGATAATGAGCGGTACGTAAGGTTGAATTCTGCCTTCAGCTGTAACAGATGCAGCTGCCATTGACTTCAGTGGGAGCTGCATGTACACATTCAAGGGCAGAATGTGGACCAGAATTTTTAGGTGCATGTAAATGCTCTTGGAAACTAAACAGAGGTCACATAGTGTTGGTGGCATAGAGCCATGTATGATAGATTATGTTTTATCTTCCTCAGGATGCTTACTTTTAAAGCCTCTTATGTTTTTTAGAGATGAGGACATAGAATCTCTTCAGTTAGTTGGTGAAACTTTTTTTAATTCTATCTCGTGTTAATTTCTTGCTGTGAACTGTGCTTATGAGTGTTGTGTGCTGTCGATCAGCTCCTGGATTCCTCTTTGGAAGTAGCTGCATTTTCAGTGATGAGACACTATGAAAATTCTGCAACATGCAACATGAATATATATTCTAATCAATATTTTCATTAGGTTAAAATATTTAATCCTTCTTAATATGAGAATGGGATGAGATCAGGAGAAAGAGGAGTATGTACTGGTTCACTGTTTTATATTAGAAATGTTTCTGTGTGACCAGAAGTGCATTAAGGAAACAATGCTTATGCTTGTGCAGCATGCCACTGAAAGATATGTGCCCTTTTTATTGCTTCATGTATGCTGAAAGTGTGGAAACTATGTTAAGGCCCACACTGATGAGCAACTTGACATGCTGGAAAGTCCTCCTATGTTACATGCTCAGGATCTTTTGAAAGAGAGAGTTTGAGACCTGTGGAAGGATCTTTCCTGAGACCTTTGAGATTGTGCTGAAGTACTTTAAGAATTAATTTTCAATTTGCTTATTTAAGTGCTGTTCAGGTGAGCTTTAGATCACTGTGATTAAGACTATTGCAATGAATCTTTAAAATGCAAATCAGCTTCTGAAGTTTGTGAACATCTCATGAAAGAATGTGCAAGAAACTTGTGTGTATATAGTATATACATGTATGTGAGTACATACATATATGTATATACACACACTGATGGAGACATTTATTATTTTTATATTTGTAATATTACTGAAGTTATTCTGTGTGAGGCAGAGATCCTGCAAATCTATGAAAGCTAGTTCCTCTGCATTATGGCGTGGTCTAAGGATATGAATCTTCTCACGTGTTCGTGATTTAAGTTTTTTTAATCCGTATGAAGAATATCTGAAGTGCCAAAATATTTACACATTCTAATCCAAATGATATGAGTAAGAGGGATAAGTATTCTTCATTTAAGAAAACATTATATAGTTGCAATGAACAAAAAAACCCAAAACTAATTCTGTTACTCTTCACAGAACAGAATTTTGCTTCCAAAGTGTCTCTTGAAGCTACCTGTAATACTTGCCCAGCGACCTAGAAGAGGCCCCAAAGATGTATTCCCAACAAAAAAAAAACTTCCTTGACTATGCTCTTTGATTTCTTTTTTCTGTGTCTGTTTTCCTTCAGGAAAGAATGACTTACAGGGGAAATTCTGTTTTCAGATTGGTTTTTTTTCACTTGGCTGAGTGATGAGAGCAAAAAAATTCCATACTGGATTGGATTTACTAGGAGCTGCATCTCCAGAAAAGCAGGAGGCCAATCAGGGTATATATTTGAGTAATTCAAACTGCTGGAGAGAACCGTAAAGTGGAAAGGACACTGTGAGCAAAAGTGGCTACAGTGATGCTTTTTTTAGCAAGCTCAATGGAGAGGAACTACTGGAGGGGAATCTAGTTAGTGTCTCATTAGAAAATCTGAACACTGAAGGCTAAGGAGGAATCGCTAGTGATTAAGCTTATATTAAAGTATGGAGTTTAGGCTTGATTCAGCGATGTACTTTCTGAATCTAGCTATCAGGAATGGCATGTCTTTTCCCTTTTCTTTACATACTGCATGTGAGCTTATGAATGAGGTTTTGATAGGACACTGCTCCCAAGGGCAAGATAGCATCTTCATTTGAAGAGGGGTTCTCTGAAGACTCGCTTTTGAATTGTGCTGTCCTAAAAAAAAGCCTTCTCACTAAGCAATAGTTTTGAGCTGAAATATAACTCCAGTAGATGATTTACAGTGAAATTCACTCTTTCATAACTCACTTATCTAAATGTCTTTGTTTGTGAATGAAACCTGCTGCTTCTGTTGCTGATGCTGCCACTGTTGTTATGGAAGAATTTAGTATGTACACTTGAAGCTCACTGCTTCTTTTCTTTTGTCCTATGCCAAAAGCTCATGTTCAGTGAAAAATAGAGCCTGAAGCAAATATATTTGTGATAGCAAATACCATCAGTACAATAATGTAAACTTCCACTAATGCAAGTGGCAATGCAGTCCTGCAGTATTTGTGGTGGTAAGAAGATAATCAGAGCTATGGAAGGGTCCCCTTCGGCTGGATCCATGTGTGAAACCACGGTGTGGTGCTTACCACAGTCCAGCAACGATGACTTGGGTTTTTTTTTTTAAATCTGGGCACAGTTGTACTCTGCTGTAAAGCTGTACCTAGTGATAGTGCATGGCTTGGCTTTATGGCATGTTATTACTCTGGTATTTTCTCTTAATTAATTCAGAATACAGGATATGCAAGTTGGATAGATGGGAGGTATTCTTCCTTGTCTCTCTGCACTAAAAATTTACATATTATATCATCATGGCTCAATAAGTATCCAGCCATAGTTCTGATATGAAAATAGGTTTTCCTCATGACACAAATCAGTGCGCTAATTTAGTTTTATTCCACTTTTTGATACTGTAGTATGTTTGGTGTGTCACCCAGCTGGATTTATTCAAGCACAGTATGAAAATGGCCATTACAGAAATAGGCACAGTCTCTCCAGTCACGATGTAAAACCTGACAAAGATAACACTGTAGTTTAATGTAACTTAGTAAAATCACATTTACTGTCCTGCATTCAATAAAGTTCTCTTATTTAGGTATTGGAATGCAAACATGACTTACTACTTTTGAGTTTGGGTGAAAAGTAAATCAAAAGGTTTTTTCCAGTGGAAAACATTAAATATGAAAGATTCAGTGATACTCTATAGGACTTCCAAATTCCAGCATACAACATTTCTGCAAAGTTCCAATATACTTTTTTTTAAGTAACCAGACTGTTTCTGCTGCTATGGGAAGAATTCACTGAAAACCTTTTGGATACAAAAAACCCCGCCACATCACAGTATACTTTATTGATTGCCTCTAGCTTGTTTTGCTCTTGTCCTGCTTGTGGTTGTATTCTCAGTTATTGCCATACTTCTTAGTAAGGTAAATTATATATTTGATTTTAACAAGAATTCCTAACACAGAATTACAATAAAGTGTACTACTTACTTGAGCCTTCAATTCTAAAGTCTTAAAATTAAAATGGTTTGGGTTTTTTTTCAATGTTTTTTAATGCCTAGATTTGCAACACTTTTTTTCCAGAACTTAATTTTGAGGAATTGCCTTCTTAGGATGGATTATTTATACGTTTCCTTTGGAAGGAGTATGACAGTTAACAAGAGTAGTTGGATCTTTGGAGGCAAATTGTTTATGTAACTTGTTGTGTTGTGTAAAGTTGCTGAAAGCCTTTTTACCAATGCTGCTGCTACAGTAGTAGTTAGCTAGAATTTAACATCTGATTTTAATGCAGATTTGTCCCTTAAAACATCTCCTAGAAGAGAGAAGATTGGAGAGACACAAAGAGGAGACACAGACACACAAAGGAAAGAATGTGCAAGGTTGTGTGCTTATTTCGTGTTTATTTTATGGGCTTCAGTTATGTTTGCTAAAATTGCCCTTTTAGGTAAGATGAAATACTCTTTTGTTTTGCAGAGCTAAAACTTGATGGGATTTTTTTTTTTTTTCATCATGTGACTTAGGCAGGAGGAACTAAAGGCAGATTGAAAAGTTAATAGGTTCTAGATTCAAAAGTCAAGTAGCAGCTTTGAAAATTAAGAGCTGTGTTTGTAATTTTAGCTGTTTGAAACAATTTTCATACAGACCAGAAGCAAGCCAAGTTATAGTTTCCCTGTGGGGGTAATCTTTTTGTAGAAAAATCATGACAGATTTTACCAAGAGTGGTACTAAAGTAATTACTACCTTTAACATTCGTGTATAACCTGTTGATACATAAATATGGCCTGAATCTGAAAGTTTCAGTTTGGCCCTAGTGAGCTGCACATATATATCACTCTTTGCTCTCCAATATGGTTGCTGACATGATGCTAGCGTTAGGATAATGCTAACATCCAGCTTGTTTTCTAACGTACTTTCCTTTTTATGTGTTATTTCCCACAGTATAATTCTTGTAGGCATATTTTGGCAACCTTGGGTTGTGCATCTTGGAAAGCTGCTGCATCTTTCTGCCTGTCCTTTTTCAGGCAACAACACCATTGCTGTTTTATGACTCTATGGGGTTTTAATGTTTGAAAACCAGCAACATGGCCTCATCTAAATCGAATTAACCCAGCTGTAGTCTGTTCTGGCTGCTGATCTGAAAGCTGAAGTCATTCAGTCTGAGATTCCCAGCCAGCAGCACAATACATCGTACTGTTCCCTTAATAATGAAATTCCCCTACAGTATATACTGATGCTTGTTTTTGATAGGGAATATGTCTGATACTCAGATTTATATTAACAAAATATTTGAAGGCCAGGGAGATTGCTCTTGTGATGAAGTTCTTCTCTGATGTTGTTATCATTAAATGTTGAACGGCTGAAAATGTTCCATTTAAAACTGGTTTTGGAAAGCTGAGTTCAGAGAAGTTTATGTAGGATAATTTTTACCTTGCAGTTTCAGCTGAAAACAGAAAAATCTTTCTATGTGAATGCTGCTGTTGTGCCTCATGGGAATTTTAGGTCAGCTGCACCCTGCAGATCTGTGTGTCCAGCACCTTGGCTTTCCTGTGCATCCCAGAGTGCCCAGAGACACTTACTCCTGTAGTCCCAGCAAGAAGAGGGACTGTGAAAGTTTAAGGAGTTGTAATCTGTGCTGTCAGGTCTGTGCCACTTTTCTCACTGTAGTATCTAAATTTCTTGCAGCAGTGAGTTCATTAATGTAGCTAACACCTGTTACAGTCTTCCCTCTGTTTTATTGGAGACAAAATTGTGTGTCTAGTGCAAATCTTCAGATCCTTTTCGAGGGGGGCTTCTTCTGTGGTGCATAGCATTGGGAAAAGCATGTTGAAGAAGTTTATCCATCAGATGCCATGGGAAATGATGTGGGTTTTCACAGACCCTTATTCCAAGGAGAACTGCTGCCACATTTTTGACCAGCTCCTGCAAAAACTTTGCCACCTGCTGTACCATTACCATGATGGCATAAAAGCCTGCAGTGCCCAAGTGGAGCAATTCACTGTGATTCTGGAACTTTAAATGATATTTTGAATATGTTGAAAACGTGCAGTCTGAGCGGAGTCCTGAAAATAAGGACTGTGTTCTTATATCTGAAGTACTGTGGAAGCCCCTGTAGATGAGTCAGAGCATGCTGTTACGCGTATGAGTTAGCGACGCTGAGGAAGTGTGCTGCAACTTGCTGTATGGGAGGACTTCTTATCGAGAGAGGCGTGAGGATGTTGCACACTTGAAGTGCAGGGAAGCATTTCTGAATGTTGATATTCTTTGTTTGGAGCCTAAAACACCTACATTGGGGTGGGGTTTTTTTTTTGAGGGTGGGGAGGTTCATGGATTTCATTAGTGGGGAAAAAGACAAGGGAACTTTTTCACATAACTAGAATAGTGGTTTTGCTTCATTGCCTTACTCTGCAATGTTACATGTTTTAATGCACTTAGAAAGCAACTTTGAAACTGTTTGAAAAGGGAGAAATGGAATTTGTCTAACAAAAGTAAGCAACATTGATGCAAAAAATGAAAACTGTTGTCTTCACTGCAACTCCAGGCTTCATTTCAGGCTCACTGAAGTTAGCCGGAAAACTGGATTGTGTCCTAGTGCTTGCCCTGCCCAATACTTAACAGGACTTTTCAGGGACCAGAATGGTCTTTCTGTATATCCTAGAAGTTGGCAAACTGAGCAGTACAGTGCCATCTATCCCCTCTTCTGGTGCAAGGGTTAAGTGCAAGCACAGAGATCAGGGTGCCTTTTTCTTGTTTCTTCCTTTTCTACAACATTTTATTTTCTTGTCGGATTCTCTATATTGATGCTAACCAGGCTTATTGTGTCATCTGAAGATTTCACAAAATCAGATGCCACCAGTGCATACTTGGCCTTGCAGAAGATGAAACTCCTTGCAGGCAGATGCTCAGAAGACGGGGAGACTAGGGGAAATAGGGGACTAAAGTATGGCATTTTCCCGCTGGAAGGAACCGTGGCTGCACCTTGCCACCTTTGGAAGCCATTCCTCCTCTTGCTTTGCTGTCTCCCTGCTGTCAATCCAGAGAGTGTCTCAAACTTCATTTGCGCTCATTTCACACAGAGTTTGCTTATCAGTCTGAAAGGCGACTGTCTGATCTTTCCTTTTGCATGCTTTCACTTTTAAGATCTTCCCTTTCTTATGTAAAAAAGGCAATTAGAGTCGTATCTGTTTATTTTAAACAAAATGGCTGTTAATTAGCGTGATCAAAAACCCTGCCATTGTAGACTATGGGTTTTACTTTGTAGTTGCACTAAATTGCGTACAGTTTGGTGCCAGCTGACATGATAGCAACACAAAGTCTAGCTTTTTTTAACTTAATGAACAAACAGATTTATGAGGCTTTGTTATCTTCTGGTTTAGATCTATAGGTTCTGAATGCATTATTTAGAGTTCTTGTTTCTTAATGACTAATGTCATGTTGTTACTTATTAAGAGTGCTTTAACTTGCTGAAGAAGTTTCCCTCTTTTGTATCCCCTTTTCCCCATTTTTCTTTTTTTTTTTTTTTTTGATGGCTTAATTAAACAGTACATCTGTGGTACACAAAACAGTCGGGATGCACTTCTCTAGTCACATTCAGATGTTTCAGCACTTACTCTCTAATGGTGTCCTCGATAATCTCTCATCCCTTAAAATGAGCAAAAGGGCAGTTCCTTAATTTTTTTATTGCCTCCATTACTGCCTGGTATTCATTCATAATGTCTGGAAAAAGAGATGCCCACAATAATCCATCAGTGCAGTCTTGTTTTGTTTTGGGAAGAAAAAGATTAAAAATTATTGGTGGTAAGGCTATGATAGCTTGACTCCCATCCATCTCAACTCAGGCATGTAGACCTGCCATCTTAATGTGAATGACCGTGTGTCCTTCTAAATAAAAAAAAATATCTTAAAAATAAAAGACATTTTAACTAATAAGTGAGAATTATGAGTGCCTTCTTTTTTATTACTGTGACTATTATTTTTGGAGGGAAGGTGCTCATTTCAGAAATTTTAAAGGTCTGGTTCTTGTATTCAGTGTGGTAACTTCTAATTGCCATTGAACCAGCGACTAGAACTAGCAAAAACGTAGAGTTGGACAGGGATCAGAAGATCATCTACTCTTGTCACCACTGGCGAGCTGGGAACTGCAATGTGGTTTCCAAAATTCAGTTTTCTTTGAATGCATGTATCCCTGTCATTGAAGTTTCTGCTGCATCC
The DNA here is from genome assembly GCA_026212715.1 of Elanus axillaris. Lineage (NCBI taxonomy): Eukaryota > Metazoa > Chordata > Aves > Accipitriformes > Accipitridae > Elanus > Elanus axillaris. The sequence continues at coordinate 11,299,637 of JANZLQ010000025.1, read as the reverse complement.
TTAGCTAGCCATTTTGATGTTAACTTCTTCTGTATGCTGATACAAGCCCTAATTGACCCAATATTTCTAAAAGTAGCTGATTATTCAGGTATGTCATTATTTCTCTGCCTTTTTATCTGTTGGTCATTATTGAAGGATTCAAGTGAAATCCTTATTTGCATAGAGAAAATCAAAATTGAAGTCAAGTCATAAGCAAAGTCAGTGAGCTGGCATAAATTTGATTAAAAGAAGGTGCGATCAGACCTTTTTATGGGTTTTGCTTTCATTTAAAACTGCATTGAGTGTAATACTTGGTTATAGTTCTCCAAGTACATGTTTAATTTAAATACATAAGACAATTAGTACTTTTTCATGTGGTTATATTTCAGTATTAAACCATACACAGTTTCATATAAAAATATTGAAGAAAATGTGCTTGCTATTATGGAAGAGCAAGGTAATAATAATGTTCTGTTTGTTCCATGGAATAAACAGCCTGTGAATACTCAAGGCAAGTAAAAAAAAAAAAAAAAAGGACCAGAGAAAGTGAGTATGAAAACAAATTAAAAGTACTACAAGTTTTAGCAATGCTCTGATAGATTCACATTTTTAACTGCTATACTTGTAATTTCCAAATTAAAGAGAAATTAAAGAAATTTGAAATTTCCTGTAGAGAAGCACTTTTAGAAAGTCTTTTTTTTAAATCTGTCACAACTTTGTACTGAAATAAAATAAATGGTTCATTTTCTGGTTTAACACTATAAAATAAAAAAGAAATATCAGGTAAAGGAAGTTTTCAGGTGTTAATTTGTCTTTATATATCAAATAGGGGTTTTTATGGCTAATGATTAAGATGGAAATTTTTCAACCTTATCAAGAGATCTTTTCTAGTTTTTTCAAAATGAAATATCATAAAAACTGGTGTATTTATTGAAAATGTTGAATATAGATGAAACAGAAATTTATGGTTGAAATATTGCAAGATTTTTGCATAGATCTGTTTTTTTAATAGTGAACAGAAGAACAAGAGTGGTGTACAGTTGAACAAAATAAATAATTCAGAGAGAATGGAAGTTAAGCTGAGTGGTCCATTTCATCCTTAATTCAAGAACAAAGAATTGGTCAATGAAAAAAACAAGGAAGGAATTTTGATTAGGCACTAACTGCAAATAACTTGTGAATCTTATTAATAAAACTAAACTGATTTTCAGAAAAACAAAAGTTAAGAAATCAAGGTTTTACATGCATTATTGAAGATAAATGAGATGTGCTTTCTGTCTCTTTATTTTCTCCTTTTTGCCTCAGAACATAAACTACTTAGTCAGGAGATGGTTTACGAAGGGAAGTCTCTTCTGCCAAGTTATTTCATAATTGTTCAGTTCCAGGAATTTTTCACCTTTTGATGAAATGGCTGATATTAGCAGTTGTTCTTCATATTGGCTAACTGGGTTATTCTATTATTACAAATTGTAGAGGGGTATATAAATTTATGCAAGTGCTATTTTTCATGTACTAGTTAATTTACATATATTTTACGTTTAATTAACATATTATTATTAACATAATATTTTTTTCTGTAGATATAATAGAAATGGGGCTTTGATCCATCCGAGTCCTTCAGCAGATGCTTAACCTTAAGCACATAAATAATCCCATTGTTTTCAGTGTCTTTAATCTGTGCTCTTAAGTGCTTTGTTGGATTGTGGCCTAGTATAATTATATGTTTGCAATAACAGTTGCTTATTAAAAGCAGTTGTTAGATCTCAAAAATAATATAAAAGAAATAACATGAAAAATGTTTCAAACAGTATTGCAAAAATACATAAAAATTGTTTCAGAATCCTTATTTGCTTGTCATTGCCCATCACATTCCAGATTCTGCTTTTTGAAATGCTCCTTTAATTTATGAGGTCAACACCAAGGCAAGTTAAGTAAGATCCCACAGATATTTATGTAAAAATTCAGGAAATTCTTATAAAGTTTTATTTGTTATTATTACTGACTTCTTTATCAAAGGTGAGATTTCATTAAATGCTTTTCTTATATATCATTCTAAAGCACTTAGAAGGACAATCACTAGCAGTTAATTCCTACAGGATTATGCTTCTCTCTTTAGTAAGTACAACTGAGTAAAAGTAGTGTTCATATGTTAGAAATACTGGTCTCTGTTTCCAGCGTTTCATCTCTGTATGTAGTTAGTGCCTTTCACATTTCCTTGCTCTTTTTGTTCCTGGGTCTGTTCTGTAATGCCCCATACTGTGTCAAACCCACTTTATTTCTTTTAACCTAAAGCAAAGCTTGAAGACCTAAGGGTTAAATATTGTATTATACTGTGATAAAATATTCTGATGGGATGTGAGTGAGTGAGGTTGTTCACCTGACTGCTGCCCCAGCTGCATTTCACAGATCCTTGCTATGAGAGTGAGTAGAATTCTAGATTATAAATCCTCTGAAATTTAGGGTTGATATTAACAGAGGCACATGAGTTTTCCATTGACAGTTTAAGAAACCACTTGCACGGGTAAAACACTGGTTTTACCATCCAGTGCTTTTGCCTGCAGCTTTGTGCTGGTATCTTCCCTCTCCATAAATTAATTTACTGCTTCCCTGATATACCTGGTCCTCTGTAATATTTTTTCAGTTTATTTTTTCCATAGAAGCTCAAGAAAGACCACAGTAGTGGTAACTTAAAGGCAATTTTCTGTGGCTTTTTGTGATTCTGAGTCAGAGCTTATGTATGTTTTACAATGAACTGTCCCTTCAATTCTTCCAGCACAAGCATCTTGCCCAGACTGCCAGCCAAATTTTTTGAGTGCATTTTCAACTAATGGGAGCGTGAGCGAGTGAGCACAAGCATACAGCGGCATTTAAAGGGTAAAAGAAATGTGAAGTGATCTGTAAATATCGCTGTTGTGGGTGATAAAAAGGAGGGCATGGCTATCCTAAGTTAGAACATCCAGCAGTCCTAAGTAAATAGAATACTCACCCTAATAAATTCAGAGTAAATTTATTTCCTTAGGTGTAGTGGAGGTTCTCCTCTGGGTGCGATGGAGCATATGCATGCTGTGAGTTGTTTCTTTGCAGAGGAGCGTATAGCCCAGCGTGCTGCTCTGCAATTTCATGTACATGTTGTAGGATGCGTCACACACAGCTCCCAACTAGATGGCCTTGTCTGAAGATGCTGTGTATAGCTATGTGAAGTAGCGCTCTTTGGAAAAGGTGAAAATACAGCAAAAGAGTGCAAGAAAACCAGAATCTCTTCTGGTTGAAGTGGCAGGGTATTCTCCTCCCCCACCCACTTGGGAAGTAACAATTTCCCCTCAGAAATTAGTTCATTAGTGTGTATTGCTATTCATGCAGGAAGGTGTGTGATGTCCTGCGGCTGTATGTATTTGAGTAGAAAATGTCACCTCATATCAGATTTGCAATACTCCCAGCCCGTGCTGGCCCAGGGCATGTAATCTCTTGAGATCTTCAGTAATGCACAGTGACTGCATCACTACAGCTGAATCAAAACTTCACCGTGTTCGAGGAGAGGATAATGGTTGCCACCTTATGCAGTTGAGATAAATTACAAGTTTGGGGAAGGTCACAGCTCAGTATATAAAGTCTTCCACATCTCACAAGAAAAAGAAAAATCCCACATCCTGCTTGGTGCTCCCCCCCGCCCCCCATCTCCTTGCTTACACAGGTAGAAATGTTGAGATGGAATGGGCACTCGGCAGAGTGAGCGTGAGTGTGCGGCTGTTGTGTTTTGGTGTGGTTCTTAAATTGCCCTTCATTGTCAGAAGCTGTTAGGCTGAGGAGTGAAATATACTCCATGAGTGGCGGTAGGAGTTGGTAATTAATTCTCTACAGGGGCACGTGGAGGTGGGGCGTTTGCCCGTGTGTCGGTTGGAGCTGATGCAGAGGGAATAGGGGCAAGGGCCACCCGTGGTGCCGGAGTGCGCAGGAGGTGAAAGGGGCTGATGTCCTCCCTGTTCTCAGCAGCCCCTGTGCACAGGGAGAGCCGCGGGTAGGTGGGGGGGCAGCTGCGTGGGAGCTCTTTGCTGGGGCTCCCACCCTGCTTCGCCCCACTGCCAGGGTAGCCTTGGGGTTGTACAGAGGAAGGGGTGCGCGCACAAAGGTGGGAGCATCCCTGATTTTTTTAGCGGGTCTGATCAGCACTTCGCCATCCCAAGCCCTCTAAGGAAGCAGTCTTCTCACCCCAGGAAAAGGCAGAAGCGCGAGGGAGGTGCGTGCTGAAGCTGGGTGGGATGATTGGAGCCGTGGGCAATCTGCACTAGGAATTGCTCTCAGCCACGGTTAAATGCATTTGCAATGATACAAGGAAGTTTTTGCAGTCACCAGCCCTCCAGTTGAAGCAAGACTGAGAAATGTAACACACCATGCCCTAATCCACTTAATATGGTCTCTGTCCATAGCTACCCACTTGCTGTCTGACAGTAAAGCTGTTCGTTTTCTCCATGTCCAAGCAGAAGAGAAAGATTAAGTAAGCTGCTGCGCCACATAGTTTCTGGCAGAACTTCTTTTCTGCTACATGGACTGTAAGATGCGCTTTGTTTTATTTTCTCCCTTTCTTTTGAAAGGTACAAAGTACAGTGACAGGAACTATCATATTCAATTGGACATGCTTTCTACAGATTTGTTAAGGATTTATTCTACACATTTGTAGCATTTAGTTGCCATGGCAATGACCTCGGTGCAAGAGGCAACAGCCTTTAGGTTGGACCTCAGATTTTCCTTTCATTTCCATTTAATTTGATTTGACTGCGAAATGTCACTTCCATTGCATTGATTAAGCTTCATTGCAGCCACCAGCTCTGTTAGAAAGGTTAAAGGGCAGGCCAGTGGCTGTCATTTTTCTTCCCCCGCCCTTCTCTGATATCAATACAGATGGGTTTTTTTTTCCAGAGGAAGAATAAGGTTTTACCCCATGGTGTTCCACAGTAGAAGCAAAACTAATGCAGCAACAGTTTGAAGCTGTGCTAACCTGCAGCGTCCTCATATGATTTTGTAGCGCTTTAAAAAATAGGAATTTGTTTCTCTTTTTCTTCCTGACATATGCTCCCCCCGATAAATAAAAGTGAATGTATCCTGCAATGCTAGCAACCATATTGGAAGGAGGACAGCCATCTCTTTTTCAAAATATCCGTTATGCCCAGGGTGTAAAATAACTGCCTACCGACTTCCGTGAGGCGGGTAATTACTGCGAGGTGGGTGCAAAGAGTTCCCCCTTGGACAGGTTCTTCCTAGTTCATTTGGTATTTGCTGATTATGCAACAAGTGTAAAATAGAGAATGGTAGTGCATTGGGATGGGGGTTCTAAAGAACACCCAGGCAAAAGCAAGGATCGCTTAAGCAGTTTTATTAATGGCGAACAAAATCAAAACACAACTGTGGTATTCTCCAGTAATAGTCAAAAGCATTCTACCTTTGAAAGTGATACTGCCCATCTGTGGAATACAAAGGTACAAAAATTGTGCTGTATTTATAAAGACTTCCCCCTCTTGGTGCCCTAAGACCTCTGCTTTGTACTGTGTGGGCTGTCAAGGACGTAGATAAATTAGGTCTGTTCATTTAGGTATTGCAGAAACTAGGATACCTCTTTTGTCTACATCTTTGTAATAACAAGCACACGAGCCTTACCGGCAAGCTGGCTTTTTGCTGCAAGCCAGGTTTTCTGCCACATGCTTCAACATCAGCTAAAATACCATCTTGAAATTTGCATATTGCATGATAACCGAAGGTAAGATTTCTCTTGTGTAGTTTGGTCAAAACTTAAGGTAAGAGTCTTATAGTTACGTTTTTCTTTTTTTTTTTTTTTGTTAAATATATCAGGTGTTAATTTTGAAAACACTGAGAAACTGTTTTGTTCTTACTAGTGCTGAAAATAATTCTGTTGTTGGATTTCTAAGTTTGTTTAGTTGGAGAAATTAAAAAATTAATACACCAGAAATATTAAAACGGCTTGGTATGAAGGGAATGATATAAGGAAGGCTCATTAAAGCAGGCATGTGAGTATGAGCAAGTGGGTTAGTGAGGCAGAGGCCTGGAAAGGTCAAGGGAGAGAAAGTGTTTGTCCAGCCACAGGGTAAACGATGCAAGATAAAACTGAAAACCCCAAGTACTACATACAGCTTGAAAGACTTCCCAGCTGAAGGACTGTTTTTCTTTCCTGACTGAACTGAGCTTCAAATTAAGCCTCTTTTTTTTTTGTTTTTGGAAAGGAGGACTGAACTAGTGTGAAGAAAACTCCAGTTCTGGAGCCTGTATATTGGCTGACGTGGAGAACTAACTCGCTATGTGTGAAAAGTGGGGAATGCAGTTCCTTTCTTTTTCTTATTTCTGCTCTCTTCTCTGACACACAGCCTCTAGTATCAGGGCCACACTCTCACAGAGACATCTTCCCATCGCTGGTGGTCGGGGCCAGGCATGGAAGGGTGCAAACGCCTGGGGATGCACATCTTTACTTCCACAGCGCAGTTCGCAGGTGGAGAGGGCTTTGACCGGAGAAAGGCCTTTGGAGGGAAAATGCTTTCTCATGTGTGCCTGTATATCACAGGGGAGGGGTAGGACTTGACCTGGCAGCCTTGGTGCTCAGAGCTTCCTTGGCAATTGAAGTGAAGGAGCGAGGCGCCCGGCTGTGAGCTGTAGCTCCGCTACTGGAGTTGTACACTGCCGGCGGGCTGACCGCCGGAGGAGGGACACAGCCTGCACCGGGGGTGCGTCACCCACTCGCCCTCCCGCGAGCACCGGCTGTGCTGGCTCCCTTTTCTGTTTGCCTCCAAAAAGTTAAATGAATAACTGGGGGGAGAAAGAAAGAAAGGAGGGAGAGGAGGAAGCAACTTCCTGTGCCAAAGAGTAAGATGAAAAAAAGAACTTAAAGCTGGAATAACTTGGAGCAGTCCAGCTGGTGGCCTGTAGGATGATGCTGTCTGACCTGCCTGCTTTTCTGCTGTGGCCTTGCTTTGGGACTGGGGGTGAAGGGGAGAAGTCGGATGTGAAATCCAGCAGCTGTTGAATACTTTTGCTTAGCCATGCAAATTGTCACCGTGCCCGCTGAGGGGGAGGAGGAGTTGGGCACTGCTTGCGCCTGGACACCGGCCTGTGGAGGTGCCCCAAAAAATCAGGATCCTGCTCACGGCTTTGGAAGTACTCTGTGGTCTTGGCCTGGGTTTGTAAAAGAAAATGTTAACTCTCAGTTGTGCGTGTGTGCATGTGTGTTTCTGACAAGGTATTGCTATCCCTTTTTCTGCTTTCCATGGTTTGGAAAGGACACCAGTTTTAGAAGAAAGTGATCAGTTTGTGTTTTGAACAGAATAATGTTAATATTAGAGCATAAATGCAGACACTGTGGACTTCCACAGAAGGTGAGTTCTTCTGCAGTAGTGTTTCAAAAGCTCCAAAATTCAAAATTACTTAAACTCTGAGTCAGTATTTGGAGATAAAGTGCGGGACCATGGATAAAAAAATCAGATTAAGAGGAAAGACTTGACTCCTCTGTGTACTTCAGGTTTTAGTTCTTTAATATGGGTCGTGGTGTTTGGTTTCCTATGCAAAAGCAATTCGAGGCCCTTAGAGGTTTGTAAATGATTGACATTGGTATTGCTAATTGTTGTTGTGATTTATGAAGTGGTTCCTCTTAGGAGAATAGCGTTTAAGACTAAATATTGAATTTGGTGCTTGTTCTTCCTGACAGTTCTGCCACGTGGTAGGAATACCAGCTTTCTGAACTCTCAGTCACACTCTGTGACAGAGATGGGAGAGCAACAAATAGCTTCAGATGTCTCCTGTATCATCCTCTCAGTTACGGAAACTGTAAAAAAAACCTGAAGCGGGTGCAGAAAGTTAAAAGCCATATTCTGAAAATCCCATTTTATACAATATACCAAATCTTTGCCCCAAAATGAGGAAAAAATGGATTTATTTGGGTAATTCCTTAGGGCCTTCTTTTTTTTTTTTTTTTTTTGACTGCAAAACCAATTGCCCCTTCTCTCCCCAAAAGCTTGTCTGTGACTCATGGTCTGAGCAATTGAGATGCTCCTCCATGGAGGAGCTGCTGCGTCTCCTTGCCGAGGCAGCTGTGGAGGGGCTCACCACCTAGCGCAGAGCAATGCCCATCTGTCTTGGATGCTGCTCATGGCAGCAGTGGAGTTGAACTGACGCATCCTTTTCTACCTCAAACCCACGTCACTTTATTTTGAGTATTTATGTTACACCATCAATGAAAGTGACTGTCTCACCCAGGTAAACCAAATTTGCCGTAGTCAGTGAAAGGAGTCACTGTTTAATTCCTTTGCACAGACTGAGGAGGATTCAGCAGCTCCAGCTCTGACACATATTTTTTTTTCTTTTCTCAGCAGGAGCTGAGTATTGGTGTTTCTTCCACAGCATCATTCCTTGTTGTTTTCTCTCAAGCAAAAAAACTACAAAAAAAAGGAAGAATAAAAGGAAGAAGTAGACAGATTTGAAAATGGATCATTAGCTCCAAGGTCTGATGAGACCCCCTTGAAAGTGTTCACAACCCTGTGGCACTCATGCCAAAGTCATACTGCAGTTTTCAGAACCTTTTATAATCTCCAACATATAAACACTGTCTTTATCGTTTCCTTTTTCTGTTTGCTGTTTAACAGAAACAGTTCATAGCAGATTTTGTCTATTTACCTCTCCTTTTTAAAATTTAATAGTTACTTCGTGACATTCACATATTTGTGTCATAGTATGCTATTAAGACCGCTGTTTTGTATTAGCCTTCTCAAAGCATCTGTATGGAGGCATAAAAGGAGAGGAGTCTCCCTTAGTTTTAAGCTGAATTACCAAATTGAATGTCAGGCCAAGTTCACAAAATTTTCCAAAATAGGTGAGAGTTATAAATAAAACTGAATGTGTTACTGTTTTGGGGGAAAGCTGTGGAACTCATTTTTTTCTTCCACCTCAGCCCCAGAATAGATACATGCTGTTAGTTTTTTACTTTGAGCTTTTAGATTTCAGCACACCTCAAACTTAGGAAAAAGATAAGAAGAATTTTATGAACTGAAGGCTGACTTTCATGCAGGTATAAATCAGCATTGATATCTTGGCTACAGTCATCATGTGAGTATGCTGTCATTGCAGCATATATGATAAATTCAAGAATGTTAAACTGAACACACTTGTCCACTGTGCCTGTGAGGCAAAGCAGGGAAAATAAAATTTTTCAAATGCCAGAAATAGTATTTTTAGAGAAAAAGTATTTTACCTGTAGTCTCTTAATTCCATCTATAAGCTCCATTCAGATTTTCAGATGCAGGAGGACTTACTGGGGGTTTTGGGCAGGAAGCCAATATAAATATTAAAAATAGCAGGAAATCATAGAGCTGTTTTCTTATTGTTAATAGTATAATGTATCTTTTGTTGGGTTTCCTCTCTGCAGGACTCCCCCTGCTGCAGTAGGGCTGTTTACCTCTGTCTTCTCTTATAAACATAGTTCCAAAGGCCCTGTTCTGCAGAGCTGCTTCCACAAACTGTACTAAAGGCTACAAACTCTTGCAGAGAATTGGACAGATTTGATTGACCAAGTAAACTTAATTCCCAGTGACAACAGAAAAATTAATTCAAGCATTTAGAGAGATGAGATTTGGGGGAGTTTTTAGTGTTAGTCTATAATATGAGTCTCTAATGTCTGATGGCTTCAAGTCTGTGTTTATAAAGAACCCTTTCCACTTTGCCCCCATTTTGAAGCACTTTTTTCCTCTCTCCTTGCAAAGATCTTAAAAAGATCTCAAGTCTTTGTACTTGAGATTGCTTTTGTTCAGAGTTGTCCAGTGTTTTCTCCCCTTTCATGTTTTTTGCACTGTTTGCTTTGCTGTGTGTGAACACGCAGCCTGGGCTGTGTGCACATTGTGGGTTTTAATGTAAAATTCTGGTGGGTGAAATTGTGCATATCTCCTCCTGTTTCACCCTTTCTTTTTACTGCATGAAGGAACCAGCAAAAGGGAAAGTGCTGTTAAGAAACATATAAATAGATCATAGACTGGTAGTTTCATAATCAGTTTAGCAGATTTTATTCTAGTTGATATATAATATTGCATGTTTGTGTATGAAAACAAAGAGAAAGTAAAAACAAAATTATATTTATCATCAATTTTGTTAATTACGAGAAACTAGTTCACAAATACACAGGAGTACTATCTTCAGCAAATCCTTTGTCTTCTTGTTTGTTTAATAAATTAGATGGATGTACCAAATAGCATGCTGCTGGGGCAACATTAATTTTATTATAGAATAAAAAGTAGAACTATTAGTCTCTGTTTCTGGCATGTTTGTAAGCTATCTGACCTATTTTCTTCTCCCACCCTCTTCACAGTGCTTACCAAATTCCCCTCTCCTATGCCTAACGTAAAACTGTCTTACAATTAAACCAGCTGATAGTCAGCCCTGGAGACATTACCCAGTATCCTGGCAAATAGATAAGATATATTGTTTTATATATTTGTGCAACAGGGAGAGATGGCTTCAGCACTTTAAGCAAGGGAATAATCTGTTTACATTAGAGGAATAGGCTTACTTGGTTTTTCTTCCCTTCAGTTGTGAAAATAATTTCAGGGGGCAATATTTACCTCATTTTTACCAATAGAAATATCTAGGTGGTTTGTCCTAGATTTATTACATTTTAAGAGAAGAGTAAGCTAGGAGACCACAGTTCCCAGAATCCTCAAGAAGTGTATGATGCCTAATACACTTTTAAAACTGAAGCACTCTGTATGCGATTAGTTTTTTGCTGCTGCTTCTCTTTAGGAGTTGGAAGTATCTGGACTGTTTTTAAATGACGTTCCTTGCAAAAAACCCAAACCAACCAGAAAAGATCTACTACTTAGTATTGTGTTGTCACTGAAGATGAAAAGCAGGCCTTTGAGATCAAAAAAATGTTTAATTACCAGTATAGTCATTCCAGGTCTTCAAAAATCATGACTCTGATGTAAAAAATCTGTCAAAAATCTAAGACATGTCAGAAGTCAGGAGTCTTCTTTCCTCTGAACAACTGCCTTTCCTGCTTTTGTTTTGGGCAGTTGGTGATGACTTTCAGGTTTTGGTACGTGGAAAGAGGTATACATTATTTAAGGTTTTATGTGTGAAAATAAAAGCTACCAATTAATATAGCACTTAATGTAACACAACTTGGAATTTCTGGTATGACCTTGTCCTGGTATTTTTTAGTAAGGGGCATGTCTGCAGGGAAGGGCATGGCCAGACTAGTTCGGAAGTCAAGAAACTAAGTTAATGTATCCCGGCTCTGCAGGTGGACAGAGCATCATGCTAAGGTGGTCGTATGGACCAGGATGGATTCCAGTCGGACAAGTCAGAGTGCAAGTAAATGTCTCTGCCCACACCTTGAATCACATGGGCATTTGTATAATCTTCAGCTTGGCCCGACTGACTGCACACTTGGCCCGAGGAAAAGAAGTGTCTCAGTAGCCGAGATAGAAATGCAGCCCCATGTGGTGTGATACCCAGTTCAGTGCCTTAACCAGTAGACTGTGCTGTTTCCTCATTTCAGTAGTCATCAACCCCTGTTCTTTATTTTGTCCAGAGTTTTGAGCCTTTTGTCACACATTAACAAGGCCAGTGTAAAATATTTGGATACCGAGGAATGCAAGCTCTCAGGGATGATTATGTTTTATTATTGGACACAATTATAATAATAATTTTCCATGTCCTCTATAATTTTCCCGTTGAAAGCACATTGTAAACTTCATCTTATTAATAGTCAATAATGCATGTATGGTGTTTTTTTAATGGTAGTGGAGGGAACTGACATTTGCGAAACCTCACGATGTGTTGAGATCCTAAAATACAACATTGTCTCCTCCACCATCCCTTTGGTTCATACGTTCTTTCAAGATTTGCCAAAACAAGTCTTAATCTTTGTCTTCAAGATACTGTATTATGGTGTGTATTTCAGCCTAGCTAAGCTATCTGGGATGAATTTTCATTACAGTGCAAGGTACATTATTGTTCATGTGCAATAATAGTGAAAATACTGATTTTTCATTTGTATTCTTTGAGCTTTGTATATACTCCAGAGGTAGATGAAGAGTTTATGAAGAAAGGTTATATTTAAGAGAAATGGGTATCAGTGCTATGAGATTATACCCATGACAGATGGTTGTAACTAAAGCTTCATCTTGGTGCTGAAAAGCTGAATGAAACAGTATTCAGATTTTGAAGTAATGTTGGCTTCGTTTCAATGGGCCTTTTGCCTGAGTAAGAACAGACTAAAAACTCACTAATGACTCTAATTTTTTTGTGTCAGCTTTGAGTAGATTTAAAACAATGAACTTTCTTTTTTCTTATTTTGGATTGATAAAATTCCAACAGAAAACATGGAGGGGTTGTTTGCTTGCTTGTTTAGGGAAATGTGTGCAACATTATGCCTTTGTTCACTGGTATGACAAGATATAAAGCAACATTATTTTATTCACACTGAAAAGCAAAACATCTTACTGGGAATCATGAAAGAGTTGTTAAATTTCTTTCACTCTTAGTTTCAGAGTTGGTTGTGGACCTCAAAATTTCTTGAGGTTCAATCTGAATAGTTATGTAAGAGTTCAGATGCTAACCTTAAGCAAATCCAAATATCTTGAGGCTGGAAATCTCTACAAGAACATATTTCCCCTTGACTTGTCTAATACAATGAGTTCAGCGAGGCTACACCCTGGGGAGTTTTGGCCCACCACGTAGTGTGTATATGCTTTAAGTGGTTACACTCAGCCATGAGGGTATTTTTAATTTCATCTTGAGAAACTAAACTGAGGGACTTCACAAATGAAACCATCAGGAAGACAAGGTTAATTCTGGCCGCTGTTTGTGGGAGTATGGTGCCTTCAAATACCAACACGTTTTTTTTTCAGTGGTGGCATTTGGAAGAATAAATGAAGTGTGACTCCCGGCATCTCTTTAGTTGCCCTGAAAATGGAATGTCAAACAGCATATAATCATCTTCCTTGTTTAAAGAAAGAGGAGCAAGTGAGAGACCTAGTTTTCTATTTGTGTCAGTTTTTGGATGTCTTAATATTCTATCTTGTCTAATTTTCCAGAGAGTGATAATAGAGTTCCTGTCAAATTAGAGGTTACAGACTTTTTAACCTATGTCACAACCCCCCCCCCACATTACTTGTTATTACCATGAATATAATCCAAATAAAAATTTAGTTTTTAATGCAGTTACACTGAAGGTTGCATTCGAAGCATATAATTTTATTCATTATAAATATTAAAAATATTCAGCCTGACATTAGCCTGCTTGCTCCCCCCATCGCTTCAAAAAAAGGCTGAATTTGATGTGGAGCAAATGTGTTGCCGCTTGGTGTGGGGAGCAGAAGTTCGGCCTCAGCCCCCTGCGTTGTCAGGACTGAGCAGGCATTGCCGCTGTGCTGTCAAATGCAGTACCCAGGTTTAATTAATGTAGCAGAGAGGCTATTTTCAGATGGCCCAGTCTGATGTAACCATCTTCTAGGAGGGAGCGGGGATGAGCCGGGAGGGTAAATTTAATGAAGTATATGTGCCCCACATCGGGGCTGTGCTAAAAGAGGAGCCCAATGTGGCAACGCTAGATTTATAGCTAGCAGCATGCTAAGGTGGCTCTTTCCTTTTAGCACTGAAGGAGCTGCCGTTGAAGCACACTGAATTGCAGAGAGTAGTGCAAAGGATAAAGTTTCTTTAAAAGTAAAAAGCCCCAGCCCTTTTCAATGTAAGTAGAGCTGTGGCAATTATGACCTACTGTTTGGTCAAGTTTTATTCTCATTTACATGAATTCCAACAAATTTAGACCTGCTGTAAAAAGGTCCAACTTTCAAACTTATAACAAATGAGTAACAAATAAAAGTATCTCATTATTACATATTTTTAGTTCAAAATCCAAATTCCCCGGGACTTCTGCACCAAAGTCTGTAGCGCCTAGTGTTCACAGAGATGCAAATCCAAGACTGATTTTTGGGTTTGTTTTAAATCAGGTGAGAGTCACATGCTTTGGTTTTGTAATGAGATTTTTTGTACTGTCCTAATTAATACAGTGTGCCTGTCCTGGACCTTTGAAGTAAGTGGGAGTTCTGCCACCAATTTAAATAGGAGAAGGATTTGAGCCAATTTGAACAGAAGTTTTCACTTATCTTAGTGCCTAATCTTCTTTTTAAAGGGATGTGGGAGTATCAGCACCTCCTACGTAACGCTCAGAAGCGTGCAGAAGTAGACTAGTCTGGTCACTTATGGAAGCCCATTTAAAACCAGTAGGATTACTCAGGTGAGTGACAAGGCTTTGAGAACAGATTTTAGGGAAGTTAATTCAGAGTGCAAAATGACATTTAACCCATCTGTGTGAATATTACCAGTTGATGCAGGCCACAAATACATTTAGAAGTTGTAAAATAATAAAAACCCCAAACCCTCTCTATATTTTTCTTGCTTTTGAGTTTTCAGGGTTCACAGTTTTGAGGGTGGGTTTTTTAAGCATCAGTTACTCCATTTCTTTGTTGAATTGGAGCTGCTACTCTCCAGTAAGCAGAGCACATCTTTAAGAGAAATGCCTTTTATGAATCTCATGGTAAAATCACAGTATTTGACAACAATACCTCTGTGTAAATACGTATGTATGTTTGCAGTGTTTGCTTTGTCCCTGGAGAAACACGGTTGTCTAGACCTCTTCTACTGTCTCCCTGAATTGCAGTGTATAGCTCCAGAGCGGCTGACCAAGTATGGCTGATTTATCAGGAAACTGGCAGACTCTGACTGTTGTCTTAGGAGGGTATTGCAAAAACTAAGGCAAATTTACTGTAAGGTTTCTGTACTTCACTGGAATACTTTAAGTATCTGTAAATTGAAGAAGGTGGAAAACTGATGTTCCCCTCATGCCATGTCTCTTTTTCTTCATTGAGTGCAGAAGCAGCCCATGAATACTGACTTCCTGTAGTCTGCCCCATGGTCTTTTTAGATTAACCCTGTTTTTTCCCAAACTGCCAGTAAAATGATGTGTTGGAGTTTGTGTACTACATGCATGTCTCTTCAGTTGCCATATAACATTCACCTAACTAAAGCCTTGCAGAGAGGAGGGTTAAAAACTTGGTATATTGTATTAGCTTTATGAAAAGACTTCTTGTCCTCCATTCCAAATGGTGTGTTACATCACATAATTGACAGTTTTATTAATTTTTAATTTGAAGGGAGTCTCTTTCCCTTCAATGTTCATTTTCAGACTGGTAAGAATAAAGTAGCCATGACTGTAGGTACTGTGGCATGAGGACAGAACTGGGAAAAAAAAAAACATTTCCTCTGGTGCATCTCTGGCTGCCACTTAAAATAGGTCTGCATTTTAAAAAATGACAGTATATATTTATTTATGTGTTTTTAAATAAAAATTTAAAATATTATTTTTTACATTTTTTAAAGCAAGTATAGTGACATTTCTTGCCTAAAGTTTTTGTTTTGCTCTGTTGCATGGAGGCCAGCTGGTTTGCTAGCTTGAGTGACCTCACATTCCTTAAATGTACTCATAAATCAAGCCAAGGCCATGCATTAAAGCTCAGCTCTGACATTAATTCAAGGAGGGATAGTTGGATACATTGTGGGAGAAGTACATAGCTGGACACCTAAGGCCAGATTTTTCAATTCTTACTCATATTGAGCAAACCAGTATCATGCTGAGAGTCTCATGGAAGACATGGAAGTCAGCTGAACCCTGTATTACTTAAGGTAAATATAGGTTGAAAAAGCATGCCCTGAAGAACCAATAACTATTTTAAGTAACGCAAACAAGCTGATTAAAAAAAAAAAAGATAGTGAGATGATTATTTAATACTTAATTACTTGAAAGTGTCATTCTTGTGAATGTCTCTAATAAAGGAGGTTTGGTGACATGTTCAATGAGATTGCCACAGTGGAAGAGTCTGGTGTGATTTAGTGAAAAGGATGTAATGCATCAGGTTTGCATTAATAGGTTAGTATGTCATTATATTTTTGGAAAGTAGTTATGTTTCTGAGTCACACAAGAATTTTGGTCTCTGCAAACATTTCATTCTGAGAACCCAAGAAATGATGAGCAAAACTGGTTTGATTTTAGAAGCAGAAAGACAATAATGATTAGAAACATGAAAGTAAAAGACAAGACTTTTTAAAATTCCTCTGCTTTTTAAGACTTGTTGGGTCCCAAGGAGTGGTTAATTTAATATCCACTTTAAATATGACAATTCATTCTTAATTACAAAAAGAACTTGATGCAAAACCTGAAACAAACTAAAAAATAGTATTTCCAAGACTTAAAGGCATTGTATTGCTGTTTACTTACCCCTGCATTTGCCGAGTGATCCCTGTTAGCACGGAGCTGCTCATCTTGACTTGGTATGAATGAAGGCAGACTCAGGCTTAGCACCACCATGGCTGCAAAGACTCTGCAGTGGGTTGTGTGTGACTTGTGTTAGGGAGCACAAAATAAGAAGGTGCAGAGACAGCTCTGGACCAGAAGTATCTCTTCATCAATTAGGGTGGTGTGGATAGATTTGGTCTAACTTGGGAGAGAGGGAAGGACTGCATGAATTCTTGATGTTTCAACTGGCCACAGTAGCTAGGATTTGGTGATAGGTGGTTGTGTATTGGTACATGGCCTCATCAGTTTACCCACAACGCCATACATGAATGCTCCCTGTGATGCTCCTTTATCCCATTTTCAGTGTGCCGTATCCAGCTATGTCTTGAATTTTTGCACAGTGCTCAGGCCATGAGTATCTCTAAGATTTTACTGTTGTTTATGTCTGCCTTTAAGGTATAAGGTATTAGAACAGTATTTGTCTAGGGCATTAGAACATTTTTAAGGTATTAGAATATTATTTAACCATAAGCTTTTTTGTGTGGATGCCTATCCACAGGGACTAACTAGATGATAACAACAGCAAAGTAGCACTGAGATCTAGTTGTAGTAACTTCAGGTCAATTCTGATTTACCTTAAGTTGAAAGGGTATATATGAGGACCTTAAATGAATATCGGTAGCAGGAGTCCACACAAATATCGATAAAATAAATCATATTATTCTGCTAATAGATCCAAATTAATACCTCTCAAAGCTGAAATACTGCTTTAAGGAGTTACTGAAGCATTTTTAATGGCAAATCCAAATCTTAAAATTTGGGAATATTTCAGTGGGGTTTGGCTGTCAAATTTGAAGCACTTGCAGTTCAAAATAAAACAAGGGTTTTTAAACCCTCTGTTTAAATAGATAAAGTATATGGGAATGCTGTTCACAAATGGGTTATTCAGAAAGGCTAACTTAAGGTTAGCTTTCATCTGTTCCTCTCTCAGCGGGGATGTGGGTAGAAGGTGGTTCAGAGACAGTGTTTAGCTTAGGTGCTCTGAATTATTCCTTGAATAAGCTTTTATCTCTTTACTAGTTATGAGTAACCAAAGAAGATTAGCTTCCTGGTGCTTGAAATAACCTTTCTGAATATACTCCTCATTATTGTTGATTCCTGACTGATTTCTCCACAAGAATAGGAATCTCCACCTCTTGCAGTTAAAAACGCAGTAACAGCAAAATGGAAGTCTTCCAACTTAAAATATTGTTTGGCCTGTATCAAGATGTTACCCTTTTTCTGTACTTACTAAACACTCTCAACACTGGCTTTATCAAATGTCTTATATACAGTCACTCTCCAAGTAATTGTTTCATATACAAAATAGAACATAGCTAAGTGTACTCTAAACGGTTATGTATGTTATGTGTTCCTTCAACAGGTAGGATAAACCCTGCAACAAGGTTTGTATCGGTAGGTAAAATGTCCTTTCAGATGGATAATAAATCATAGAATCACAGAATGGTTTGGGTTGGAAGGGACCTTAAAGAACATGTAGTTCCAACCCCCCTGCCATGGGCAGGGACACCTTCCACTAGACTAGGTTGCTCAAAGCCCCATCCAACCTGGCCTTGAACACTTCCAGGGAGGGGGCACCCACAACTTCTCCAGGCAACCTGTTCCAGTGCCTCACCCCCCATATATTGAACAGTTTCTTCGTTATATCTAATCTAAATCTATCGTCTTCTAGTTTAAAGCTATTACGCATTGTCCTGTCACTACATGCTCTTGTAAAAAGTCCCTCTCTGGCTTTCTTGTAGGCCCCGTTTAGGTACTGGAAGGTACCAGCAAAAAAATAAGACAAATTATTGACACTAATATTTAAATAGATTATTGTTGAGAAAATTAATTTTATGGTACAGATGCAGAACCAAATAATTCTTCAACATGGTGTCACTGTATGAATAAAGATACTGTGAAAGAAACCATATCCCAGAAGTTTACTGTCTTAGACCACTCCACACTAAAGTGGGGAAACTGGTTTAAAATATATAACACCAGGTGTTTCTTTCTGCCTTTGCACCTCAATTGTTTGCACTTTAACTTGTGCCATTGCAGCTGCTTGTGAGTCCATGGAAACTGCAGCCAGGAGCAGTCTTCATAGAGTGGCTTCACCATCAAAACCTTACATGGTGTAAAACCTTAACATAGCTGGAGGGTGTAAAAATGCTGCAGGATATGGAAAAGGACTTTAGAGGAAATGCATAAAGAAAAATTTACTGTAAAGTAGTCAGCATTGGTTACACCTGTCTTAGCGTTTTGTTTTGGAGACTACTGTGGTTTTGAAGAAAATCTCCCTGGTCTTTTTTACTTAGTATATGTCAGCTTGGTTTGAAGAATAGTTTTGGTTTATGTTGAACTAGATTCCTCTGGAGGAAAATAAAGCAGAAGCTCCTTTCCTGAAACACATCACAGGCGCTCTGAGCACTGATGGAAATACAAGGATCTAAACCTTGTATGGTCTCTTGAAACAAATGTGAACTACATGCGAGCTTCAGTACAGAAGATGAAGCTGAATCTAGCTGATAGTAAACCTGAGCCGCAGAGAATATAGATGTAGGTGCCCCAGTATCAACTGCTATGATCTAGAGCTGTGCCTCTGTTGCACCAAATTGCTTGCTAATGTAGACATACTTATAATAGGCAGATATCTTAATACACCAGCTGCTCACCAGTCAAGATAGCCTTTGTAGACATCAAGGCAACAAAGGAGCCTTGACAGAAGATTTGCAGGAGGACAGTGAGGTAGCCTTAGTTAATATAATTTAGTTAATTCATCTTGATAGCATGGTCAAGAGGAAAATGCTATCACCCCATTAGCCATGAAGGGAACTGGTCTAAGAGAAGGTACGGCTTAGCCAGTTTGACACAGGGAGACTGGAATTAGAGACAGGAGCTGTGGGTACCCAGCTCTCTATTTATTCTTCATTTTCTTACTACCTTTCCTAAATGCTGGGCATAGACCTCTCTATTTATTTGCAACTGAGTCCTTAAATGGATTTTAAAGTAACTGTAAATAGATTAGTCATGTCCATGTAAGACATCACTTTTCTCACTTCTTTTAGACACTTTCTTCAGAGTTACTGTTTCTTCCTATGCCCCAATTTTTCACACCTTGTTTAGACTCATGTTTACTGTAACTACTGCTTCAGGTTTCTTACCTCCTTAAGACCACAAAGCACTTCAAGAAAGGATTTCCATGTATTATATTTTGTTCTGAAAGCTTATCTCATACAGACATATTTGCCATTTTCTTTTTTTTCTATATATATAAAAAAATATGTTTCAAAGCCATTATATATGCAGCATTCTGCTTCCATAGCCTAGGTTAAGATCTCTTTCTGAAACTGCAGACAATAAAGCATTTTACCTAAGAAAAGTTAACAATGTAATAAATACTGATGCTGTGTTTCAGCACATTTAATTATTTCTTTTTTCATTGTTTATTATCATTTTGTCAACTTTCCATATCATTCCCCACAATGCTTTGTGCTAGATTTTCTTTGAAAATTCCTTTCCTCTGAACTTACCATGAACTTCTCTGTAAAATATGGCCATAAAATGCCACCAACAAAACAAAACAAAACAAAATCCTCTATTCACTAATAAAAGAACACCCCATCTCCCTCTCATCCCTCACTAAAAAAAAAAAAAAGACAGAATTTGTATAGAAAAATAATTTGCAGTTGCAAGTATGAAGCAGAATGTGAAAGCTGAGTAGAAAACTGAAATAATAAGTTGTGAGGATGTGGTTTAAGCCATGTGCAGAGTTTGTGCTTCATTCCATTTGTTCTCACTGTACTGATGGCTATTTAGCGGGTAATGTCAGAAATGTTGGGATTAGACTTGGTGTGATTGAGGGGGAGGAGGAGGATTGTGTTTCTTGAGATGCTCTGTGGGAGGAGAAGGATTATGCATGTGCCTTATGTAATGAGGAATAGGCTGGAGAACTTGCGTGCCTATGAGAAGGAGGTGGGAGGATTAGCTTTTGATGTAAAGGCGAGGGAACGGCCCTGGTCCTGATCCCTGGAGAAGGAAATCAGAAATACATCACTTTCCTGTACGTCCCATTTTGTATATTAGAGGGGAGGGGTTGTTTGGATTCTTTTCCAAGGTGGAAAACAGCTGGATTATGGGAGAGGCAGGAAGGCAGGGGTGGTGTGGGGAGGCTGGATTGTGCCAGTGCATTAGGTGAAGGTTTACAACGGAGACCTGGGAGAGGGCTGGAGTTGTGACTTGAGCTACCTGGAACACTGATCTCTGAGCATGGGATGTCCTCATGGTCCTCCAGTGGAGCAGGGAGGGGGCAGGGAAGTCCCAAAGTCTTGGTTTAGGTGTGGTTTGGCTCCTGTAGCGATGCCCTCTGATGAGAGGTGGCCAGCTGGTGGTGCCGGGAGAGGAGGTTTCTCCAGGAACCTCTGGGTGCCCTGCCCCTGCCCAGGCCCTGCACTTAAAGCGGCAGGGCCCTCTGCAGGGCTCAGCAAATGCCATTTGCTGCCCTTTGAAGGGAAGGTGGATGGGGGGACTGAGGCACCGAGAGATTGAGCTATGGGAATTCAGGAAGGAAGGGTCATAGAGGTGAACCCCCCTGTGATCTGAGACAAGATCCTGGGCCCCTATACACTGTTGTCCATGCTTTCACCTTGTTGGAACAAGGCATGGTGGCATGGTTTTGGCCTAGGCCAAACAGCCTTTATGCCAACAGGACTCAGAGACAGTTTAGGAGTTACCACAGGCCAGGCATAATTCCTGGTTGGCAGTTTGGATGTTTAGTATGGGTGCGATCAGCATCCTGCCATTTGGTTTTAAGGCCTGTTTTGTTAAATAATGCTGATGTAGCCCCAGTGGCTGGATCTGTACTAACAGAAGTGAGCAGGACAAGGGCAGGGAGTTGGCACTAACAGCCTGTGGTTTGGGGTGGTTGCTGATGTGCGCTCTGGCGTGGCTGTGGCCCATGGCAGCAGCCACCATCCCAGTGAACATCGGGGCCTCATTTGGGAGGCAGCAGCAAGCAAAGACATCCCGTGAGGCATCATGGATGTCCTGTGTAGAGAGGAAGGAGTGTCAAGCCATGGGGCTGCAAGCCATGTTGTGCTGAAGAGCAGGCCCTAGCCCATGTTTGCCAGTCAAGGTGTAGCCGGTGATGCTGGTACTCAGGCTGCAAATTCTTGTCCAGCTTCCCTCAGAGAGCTTGTCCCTGTGGCCTTTTGTCCTTCCCTCTTGGGGCTCCTGCTGGTTGGAAAAGCTGTTTGGGGGAGCACTGGGGGTCCCTTGTACTGCTCTGTGGCCTTTGAGCAGGCCTCAAATTTGCTATGCAGTGGCACTGAATGTCCTTCACCTTGCTGATGGCTGCTTACTTCTGACTCCAGGAAATCCAGTCTCAGACAAATGTGGGAAGAGTCATAGGAAGCAGCATGGAGAAACTGGGTAGGATTTTTGCTTTTAACTCTGCCTCTGCTTCACCAACCAACAAAAAGTCTGTCATTTTGATGTACAAGTAAGGGCTGAAGCACATCCATCCCAGCAGACGAATTATGAATTAAGACTCCACAGTCAATGAGGATTCTGGCTTTGAAAACTCAGGCAGGAGCTACTTTTTCAAAGTGATTGAGTTATCACAGCTTAAAAGATTTTCAGAGGCAGTTGCAACAGCCTAAGAGCATCCACACAGAAAGTTATGGCTCAGCTGACACGTGGTAGCCCATTACGCTGTGGTAAGTGTGTCTCACCGTCATGTCTGCAAATGCTTCATAGATGCATTTATCCTGAACATATTAACATTCAATCTCTGTAATGTTGAGTTTATGCTTCGTACAGCTGAGTGAAGAAGGCAAAGATAGTCTGAAAGACTAGCCTCAGGAACTAAGTAACAATAAATCAGAGCCTGGATCCTTTTATATTCTCTCTATTTTTGCCAAATGCTACTTAGACTGTAGTAACACCTAATTATGAAATTCAGTTGTTTCATAGTGCTTTTTACTCACAGATTTCAAAATACTTTATCAAAGAGGTAAGTTACTATTATTCCTATTTTATGGGTAGGGAATTGACAACAGAAGTAGTTAAGATCACCCACCCAAACAAAGATCAAGCTGGAATAATACATGTGTATGTTTTCATTCTGGGTCCAGTATGTTACCCATTGAATCCTGATACTGTTTTCATAAACATGAAATGTTGAAGAGTTCTGAGGAAAGGACTAAGTTGAGGATTTGCTGATTGTTCAGGAGATCAGAGCTGAACCTAAAGATCTCCAAGAGTCAGTGTTGGCTTGCAGATTCACAGGGGAGGAGATGCTTAATAGGCCTATCACCTTGCCAAGTCCATCCTGTCATCTCCCCTGCATCAGTAAGCATGTCTGCGCGAGCATATGCAACGTGTGGTTGAACAGTTTCTCCCTTTCTCTTGTACTTGGCCCTGCTTTCAGCGTGAGAAAAGGAGAAAAAGGATCTTAGGTTAGGCTCAGGTTAAGCTCACCTCCACTTCCTGACTTGGTCTAGATTATTTACAAAATCTCCACAAGACTCCATATTGATGTTTGTGGAAGCCAAACAAAGCCCTAAGAGATATGTACATTATAAAAGGAAGTGTTTTCAGTGCTTTCAAGTGTCTTGAGTTTTGTGCTTGGACCCAGGTTTGGAATTATTTTTATTTTCTGCATAAACCCAGCAATACTTACAGTTGAGAAGTTGTGGAAGATACCTATTTAGAGACTGGAAGAATTTACCACATCAACTTTGTGACGCAGCAATGATATTTTCTTTAAAGAAGTGGAAATATTCCTGGAGAGCTATCAAAAATAAAACAGACTTTACTGCATCATTTATGTAACTCAGAAAAGGTGTCATAAGTAGTCAGGTCCAAAGTGAGGTCAGTGATGAAACAAAGAGATGACAAAGCCCACCACACACCTCTTAATGCCTGCGGAATTACAGTAGCTTTTGTTTTCCTGCACCATTGTTTTTTCCAGCATGATCATTTCTCTTTCTTCACCCACTATTGAAAAAAAAATTACAAAAGGTTTCAATATACAGTAGTTAATTACTATATTACAGCTCTAATTAAATTCTTGGAGACTCTGCACAGTATGATGTCCATGCCAAGAGGGACATATCCTGTTCTTAAGTGAATACATGTTCCTGTCAAGTTAACTTATCTGCATTTTACTCACATGAAATATTCCTTATCTCTTGCTTCTGGACACACGTGACTGATAAATGTTTTAAAGGCACATTTAACATTGATATTTTTGTCATATGAAATGACAATGGCTTCAATAATTCCCAGATTTTATTTTATAGAAAGTGACACATTATGTGATGGCAGACTCCCCAGACCATAATGTAAGCCACACACTGGTAGGAATATATACTGCATCAAAACTCAGTCTTTGTGTGACTTCTAATGTTTTAGCCATATGTGAGTAGTTAAACCGAATGAGTGTTAATATTACAACACATCTTAGAAATACCATGGGCATTTAGAATAGTCAGAGTGCAGGTTCCTCTATCAGCTATTCAGTTTTCTTTGAGGCATTTAATGAAGAGGGATTTTTCCCTGCTTCTTTGTAATCAAGTAATCTGAGAAGGGAGATGATACAGTAGAAAGATAGCTGGATTTTTATGAAGTCATTTGAAGATTTAATTGAAGTGTTACTTAGGATTTTGTTAATTCTTCTACACTTTTTATCACACATCTGTCAGGGTTATAGGTAAAGTTTTTGTTCAGATTTTTAGACAAATATTTAAGTCCTTGCTGTATGTGTGGACAAGTATGTCTCAAACAGCTTTACTCTTGAGAGAACTTTTGTATTCACAAACCAATAATTTTGTTTTCACATTGAAATAGATGGGAACTATCATTCTGCTTGACTTTAGAGTTCCATTAGATCAGATGTCTCCAGGAATTGTGTGTGTGTGTGTGTGTGTGTGTGTGTGTGTAGCCTAATGACAGTGAAATTCAGCTGAATGAGCTTTGTGTTGGCCTCATTATTCATTTGATATTAAGCCTTTATATTATACCACATCAACACTTACTCTGACTTTGGCCCTGATTCAGATTAGTACTTAAACACCTGGCTAACTTTAAGGACTTCAGTAAGCACTTACTAAAAAGTTTAAAGCTAGGCATTTGCTGAATATGGGCCTGTTTATGTCACAACTAAATACTAATGCAGTATTTAACAAGTATGTTACGTTGGCAGCAAGCAGATGGACTAACATGTATGGTAGCTACATCTATATCATAATGTGCATCTTCATTTGGAAACACTACAAAGTACTGCAGAGCAGCCAAATACCGAGTCTTGATGATGGCCATGACAAGCGGGAAGAAATAGTTCATGCAGTTAGAATAGTTTATCCCAGGCTTGGTTAAAAGTGTAGTCATGTGCTTTGATGCTTCAGTTTGACTTTTTACATGAATTGTAAGTAAGCTTTGGACTTAAATTGCAGTTCAAAGCTGCCAGAAATTCCTTTGTTCAGTTTATGATGGTGCATAGTGCTGACCAAAGCGTCAGCAAGAACTGTGTACAATAGTTTGAGGGTTTATTTATTTATTTTCCTAAGTCTGTCTGTCTTTTCCTGTACTGTTAGATGTGCATTTTTTTTTTTTTTAGTTTAGTTTATATTTTCCTATGTGGGTCAGTTTGAAAGAGACAGGTTCTACCTCTGATGTTAATATTGATGAGAACGTCAATATATAAAATACATTGAATTCCAAGCTGATGACGTGAGGCAAAATAGGCTTACCATACTGCTGTGAGTAAACAAGTGGCAATTCTGTCATAAGCAAGTGAAGCAGAGTTTGGGCTTTTTTTTTTAATGTATATGCTATTTATGGAGTGAAATGTCCTCTTAGGTGAGGAAAAGCTATCACAGACATCTCTCAGGAGCCAGTGAGAATTTAGTTTGGACATGGAACATGTCTAGGACATGGAACTTAAGTTTATAGCTTTGAAAGGACAATTTTTTTGAAGAACTGGATGTGGGTTTTG
>JANZLQ010000025.1:11235339-11259253 GCA_026212715.1 Elanus axillaris | reverse complement strand
TTTTTTGGGGGGGGGGGGTTGCTAGGCCATGGAGTTTTATTTAGGCCACTGGAAGACTTAGGTATTCATACTCCCTTGTGTGTTGTCAGATGTTTAAAAGGGGAAGGCTGCCTCATTAGGTAAACTCCAGATAATTCACTGTGGGGGAAGGCAGAGTAGAAGGGAGTTTGGAGTAGTGTGGTATTTACCCCAGGTAAGCCCAGGAGAGGTTAATGCAACTTCTTTCTGCCCTGGTGTGGGTGCTGTGAGGGCCTGACCTTGCTCCAAGAGGTAACTGTGCTTTTCCCATCTCCCTTGTGGTGGATGCTGGGGCTGACCAGGCAGCAGCATGGGTACAGCCATGAGCAGCTTCTGCCCCAGCACTCTAGGAGCCCTGGTATTCCCTCCTTTCCGTATTCCTTCCCTCCTTTCCCTAGGCTTGCTGTTCGTGCAGAGTCATTTGTTCAGCTGAGCAGGCAGGGCACTGTGCAACAGCAGGTCTAGGTATCAATTCCCCTTTGGGTAGTATTGGAAAATTCACTTTTCTTGACAGCTGTGTTAAACTGACAGTTACTCAAGACATTACTCACTAGTTATTTTATAGGATTTTTTTTGCTGGTTTTGCCATCCTCAGGTTAGAAGTTTATCTTAAAAAAATAAAAAAGTGTGGGGTAAATCAGTGGTGTGTTTAGCTGAGCAGCATGACACTAGGGTACCTAGATCTCAGTTGGACTCTGCAGCTAGCCTTGAGAAACACGGCAGGATTGTGTGTTTCTATGCTATTTTGTTCTCCATGTAGACATATATGTGCCCTCTCATATAAAGGAAGGGCAGTAGTTCTGTCCTACTGAAGAAACAGTTTCTTTCCCATCATTGGGCTAACAGCAGAATTTACAAAAAATTACTGAACCTGAAAGAATTTTTTTTAATCTTGTTGGAACATTTGCTATTCTGAAAATTCAGAACATGCTGGTACTTACAGCATAATTTAATATTTACTTTATTACTGAATGCTAAACTATTAAAATTTAGGAGGTTTGTGGAGAAAACGAGTATTTGCATCAAAGTGAGAGGTCCAGTGGCTATAATCCTGTAGCTGAAATCCTGAGCAGTTCTTTTCCATATTAAAGAGTAATTACTGTTGCCAAGTTAAGTGGACTTTTGTGACACTTTTTTTTTTTAAACATACTGTAGTTAACTTTGAGCTGCTGTAGCTTCACTTTAAAGAAGGAACACAGATCACTTATGGTGTCAATACAAGACTTAAAATAGTAGCCAAAATCTGTGCTTTTTGATTCTGTCTGACTACCATCTTTTCTTTTTCCTCACTTTTGGTTCCAGAAGGGAGTGTAAGCAGTCACAGGTTTACAGAATTACAGATGTATTCCTTACACCATCAGAAAACAAGGTCTACTATTCTTGAGATGCAATTCACTGGCATTGGTTCAAGAACTAACACCTCTTCAAAGAGAGCAGTCACTAAAATCAGCTCATCATTGAAGTGCAAGGGAAAAAGACAAGACAGAAATTGGACTACAGGGATTTTTAAGGGTCATCTGAAACACCATCTCACAACTCACCTTTCTGGAATAATGGTGCTGACCATCAGCTGGGAGTGACAGATTACCAGAGGTGCAGGATGTAAGTTTAGATTCTTGCAATTTCACGAGATTGCCCTTACAGCTTCAACTGAGGGGTTGGTGATCACTTTATTAAGCTTATTTCCTTAAAAAACTACTCAGTGCTATTCATGCTATAAATAGCTCGCATAGTTCCAGTTCTAGAAACAGGCATCATGCCTATCTGCCTTTGGCTGGTGCCTAACTGGAGTTAGGTACCAGATGAATAACAGGATATGCCTGTCCCCTCACAGCCTTTTTTTGAAGAAGGTTCGAAAAAAATGTATGAGAAGTAAAATAGCAAGAAATGCATCTCTGTACAGCTGGATATGCATTTAGCCTTATTTCAAGTAACTGGAGCCCCAGTGAGTTCTTAGTTTTTAGAGAGATTTATCTTGTTGGATCCACTTACCCCTTCCAGACCAGGTCCTCTGTCTTGAAAACAAGACTGTGATTTGGTGATGTCACACAGTTGATGGTAGGAAAGGATGGACTCTTTTCTGAAGAAGTGTGATCTCAGGTGCTTGATGGGAATATGATTTGTGGGCAGGTGAGCTTCTTCAGGCTCCCTGTCCTTATCCTGGGGCCCAAAGAGTGTGAATCATGGAGTGTTAACCCCTTCTTGGCCTGCATTTCTGTAGGCAGGGAAGATGTAACATACTGGCCTTTGTATTGGAGAGTAGCTTTTGGATGCTAATACAAGTGATTATTAAAAAAAATCTCCTTTTCTGAGGATTACTAATCTGTCTATTAGATGTATGCTTATTACATAGTTATTAAACCTGATGAATGCATTTTTAACATGCAATAATTATCTAATTAAATACGAAGTATTAGATTAAGTAGGCTAGCTCTCATACTAAAATGCTGTCTATTACAAGTAGATTTATTGAGGATTAACAACTACATAATAGAACTGTATCTATTTCATGATTGTTAATCCTCAATGAATGTTTTTAATAATTAATTGGCACTTAACTAAAGGATTATGTTCATTGTGATGGAGTTTATGAAGCAATAGAACATTTTTTTGTGGATGATTAAGTGCCAAAGGGAGTATTCCTATGATATGGCTAAATAATTGGGGAGGGATGGGACACCAAAAAACCACAAAACCCAAGAAACCAAGGGGAATGAGCAAATCACATGTAGTGGCAAATTTTTTATTTCTGTTGTTACCTGATAAGTTTGAAAGTTTTGTTTGGTTTCTTGTATAGTATGTCAGAGAAGTAACGAGCTACTTAAGCAGCAAGATGGTTAATGCTGGAAAATAGTTAAATGGGACTGTTGTGGCTAAAGATGGTGAAATATTTCAGTGTGGCTGATGAAGATCCTTCAGTATTTAATTTTCATTCTTTAAATCTTTATTACGCATGTGAATTAGTGAACTAGGACATAAATGCAATATACATTTTGATTAAATGAATTCCAGGAATGTCTCTCTGTGCCAGCCGTTAGAGGATACAGAAGAAAGTTGCATGTTTTACTTGAACACAAAAGTGCTGTGAATTTTTCATAGTCAATTATGGAAGCAAACAGGAGAAAACGCATATTCTGTTGGTTTAGCTGACCCCAAGAGAAGACACTGGTCCTGACATCCAGTTAAAGTTTCAGCTGTTAACAACTAGAAAGGCTGAGTCAGTGGGATTAATCATCAGCTGTTACTCTAAACACCTAAAGATTCTTTTGTGGATGGAAAAATTCTAATGCAACCATGAAGCTTTGAAGTGAATATTTAGTGAATTCCTGTAATTAAGGTATGTACACAGATCCATACATGGATATATGCAGCGTGTTGCTTCAGAAAGTTGTTCCACATATTGCATATTTTCAAGTGGAAACTGAAAGATAAAATATTTACCATTTATTTCAATTTAATAATGAAGGATATTGCTAAGTAAACATTTTGTTGACATTAACAAACTTAACAAGCTTTACTGTTTGAAGTCCTTTAAGAGAAATTGTTAAACTTCATGAAAAAAATGCAACGCCTTTTCAGGGGAGTTGCATGGGGGAAAAGGGAGAGCAAGTTTATATCTGTTCATGTGAACATACATGCATATATATTTTTCTGTTTGCATAGCATAAATTAAATTTTCCTTACATGAAGTCATACTTACTAAAATTTGCTGTAGTTATTTGGGGGGAGTTTGCTGGGATGCTTTGTAATTCAGACTTCTTACAACAAATGACTTGCTGTGATTTGTGCTGAGTGCTGTTGAAATCTGATCTTTCTGGATTGGAATGTGTTTGAATCGGGTCATTTTTCTGATGGGTTTTGGAAGTGAAGGTAATGATGCTGTCTCTTTTTGGCAGTGTTGGAAGTGCTAGGACTATATGGAACTCAGAACAGTTTGGGGGTGGGGAGGAAGGAAGGTATGTTAGATATCCAAAAATCACTCTTTATTTTTGAAAATCATGATTTGAAGTCACTTTGAGAGAAACTTTAGTAATAATGAGGAAGGTGGATTGTAGAGCCAGATCTCCGTCTGAGGAGAAGTCCTGGTATCCTCTGAAAGCTTAAGGTCTCTGAACTCGGACTTTAATTGGAGAGACCCTGGCAGCTCGGAAGGCCCTGAAGGTGCAAGTTCTGCAGATTCCTAGGACTTTAGAGTGTGCTGTGCAGGTGACCATTGCCTTCATACACAGCTCTGCAGGCTTTTTAAAAAATAAAAATTAACAACAAACAAACAAAAAAAATCTTATCAGGTTAACTGCTTTTTCCAAAGGGTGGCAACCCTAGCTGTCCACAGGATTTGGCAGACTATGAGACAAAGCCAGGCTTTCCCCCTAAAGCTTAACAGCAGTTGTGTTGCAGCAGCAGCTGCTGCAGAAGGTGAATGTAGTGACGATATTGATGAGATTACTAATTTGTTTAGTAGACAGGGAATGAGGATTTGTCTGTTGGCTGTCATCATCCATCAGCCGTATGTTGCCCCAGGCTGTGGGTATATGCTGTTAGCCTGTTACTAATTTTACTTTGTTTTTTCTCAGCTTAGTTCTTTTCTTTGGTTCATTTCATTCATTTGTTGTGACTGAAAACTAAACAAGAAGGAGGAAAAAAAAGCCCATTGCTACCTCTTTTTGTTTGACAGAGCAGGTACCCTACAGCTCCTGCCTGCAGCATCTTCTGTTTGATTTGGTAGAAAGCTGTTGGTGAGAGATGCGGTGGCCTATAAGGGAAATGCCTTTCAGGGCATAGGAAGTTTTCTCTAGAAACTGGGGTCTTAGCCATATTTACCCTTTAAAATCAGTAGGTGAGACCTACCTCATCATTACGTATTATTTCATCAGACTGCAAATGACTTGGTGATACCTTGATGTTGGCTGTACCTGTGTTGACACACTGCATTGTTGCATGTGCCATGACTTTTTTTAATATCTGAGATGGTTTAGATTGTGCTAATCAAACTTTCAGTTCTGCAAGGGGCAGGAAGTTTGTGCAAAGGAATTTTAGGGTCAGCAATATTAACTGGAAGCTCATAGAGGGTTTTATTTCATACTGATTATAATTTCCCGTTAGGTCAGTTCTAAAGGGGGGGGCTGTCTAATTTGTAGCTTGAGCATCCCTGTCAGAAATGATGTTTAATGTTGTACTGAAGGAGTCAGTTCCTACTGTTGTCATTAAATCTGTATTGTAATGTTGTCACACTCTTATGCAAAATGTGCTTAGTGTTATGTTTATGAGTATCTTCAGAATCTTTTCCAGGTGGAGATGAGAGGTGTAAAGGACTGTAAGGCAGTCTGAATTTCCAGGCTTCATTGTAATGCCTCATTTTTTTTATCCTAATACTTCTAGTACTGATTTTGAGTGGCACTGACTAGAGCATTAGGTATTTGGTGAGCTTTGTAGCAGCTTTGAAAAGTACTAAGGAACCATCCACAGGGAGGTGAAGTTGGTGGTACTATTGTTATGGAAGACATCATGTGTGAATTTGAAAAAATGTAGTTAAAAACTTAACAGGAGGTAGATGTTGGTAGGTAGTGGGGAAAATGTAATGTTTTGTGGCTATATTACTTTTTCTCTTTACTCCTGTCTATTTCCTCTCTCAGTGAAGAGTAATTTATGACTCTCCTCCTTCAGTCTTCATTCATTCAGAGTGAGCATGTTTTGATGATGACTATCCTGTTAAATAGCATTGGTCTTGCAGTCAGCGTGGAGTACACAATTGCTTCCTACCTAAGTGGATGGCAGTGGTGGGAAGCCTGTAGAAACCTACCGTTGGTGGCTTTGCTGGGCCGTGTTGAGCTTCTGGTTCTGAGGTTGGTCTCTGCTGCTCCTTCCCAGCCTCTCTTCCTCTAGCCCACTGCAGGGCCTTGAGCGACAGCTTCCCAGACCCCTTTCCTGGCTTCCCACCTGTTGCTGTGCCCCAGCAGAGGCGAGGTGTCCCTCAGACCAGCTCTTGGAAGAGTTTGAAGATGAGATGCTGGGTCTGGGTGGCTTTCAGTAGTGCCTCTGGGTACAGTGACTCTGGCTGATGAGGAGTCTCTTCAGTACTAGTGCAGACATGTCTCTTCCTTACAACCCCTGCCCTCCTCCAAAAATGTCTTAGTTATAGTACAGTCATCACACAGAGCAAGTGCTCAGTATGATCTTGTGGTAGCAACTTCTTTATGAATTTATAGGTTATATAGGCAGAGTAATATTGGACATGCTCAAGGGGATTTCAGGGAATAAACAAGTGAATCTTGATAACACCTTTTTGTTTGTTTTTTTTTAAGATGTGACAGTTTGCCTACAAAACAAAGGAATTCTACTAATGTCACAGAAGTGCAGTTTTCTAACCAGGTCTTTCTATCAGGCCAGTGGCTTGGTAAGCCTTGAGTTGAGAGATGACTTTGGGCAGACTTGAGAACCCTGAGATCCTAACTTTTGAAAGCTTGTTAGTTTAATCAGCTCCCCATGTGTAAACAATTTCAGCATGCTTTCTGGGTGGCTTTTAAATTTTATTTTTAATTTTTAGATACAATTGTTGATGCATATCTAGCGTAGTTTTATTTTGGTATTTTTAACCACTTTCTTTTGCTTGCATGAGCTTTGCTTGATGCTTTATTCCAGGTTATATTGAATCTCAGACAGGGGATAAATAGCTGCAGAAAATGTTTCGGGTAGCAAAGTAGCAAATCCTCTCAAGGATCAGTGGGGCACAGAGGAGCATAGAGGGGGGGCACAGAATGGCCACAAGAACTATGTTACAGCTTGTAGGTTAGCATTAGTGGTCATTGAAACTTGCCTCTTTATTGAAGCTGTTAGTAGCAAGTTAGGGGGATGAGACATGCAACATGGTCCTCCTTGAGCAACAAACTTCCCTCTATGTCCTTTGGCCTTATATTTGGGAAAGTTTGATGCAGTTTTCAAGCTCAGTGTAACCATTGCAATGCCCTGATATATATTTATTTTTTTAAATGGATAACAGAAGGAAGTCTTACACATGCACGGTAGATTTGTCAATGTTTGTAACATTCAAATCAGAGATGGAGAAGCACAATAATAGAATCACTTAGGTTGGAAAAGACCTG
Organism: Elanus axillaris; assembly: GCA_026212715.1. Classification (NCBI taxonomy): domain Eukaryota; kingdom Metazoa; phylum Chordata; class Aves; order Accipitriformes; family Accipitridae; genus Elanus; species Elanus axillaris. The sequence goes on along the minus strand of JANZLQ010000025.1, from coordinate 11,252,135 downwards.
TAAGATTGAGTCCAACCATAAAACTTTTCAACGTGTCACAAGGATAAACAGCATTCCTGGACTCTATAGGGGAAATTGCTGGCTTTTGGGTTTGCCCTTATCTCTTTATAGTCATGAAAGTGTCCAGGTACATTGTGATTTTCTTGTCTAAAGCTTCAAATGGGAGCTTTTTCAGCTGAATGTGTGGTGATGATTATGATGAGATCCTTTGTGGTATCTCATAAATTCCTGAGGTGAAAAGAGGTTTTGCTGTCTAGGAACTCATCATGATAGTTTGTTTTTCAATAGGCAGGAGTAAAGTTGGTGTGTTCTTCTTTCTTTTCGACTGACTTCTGGGGCAGAGGGGGAACTATCAAGAAGTGATGAGAAATGTGAGAGCCCTTTCTGTAAAATACCACTGTTAAAACATGGGAATATTTTGAGTGCTTCCAGCTAGTTACAAGTCTTTTATCAAAGTGTTGTTTTTGCAAATTGTTTCTGTGCTCTGCCTGTGTGTCTGTGTACTTACAGCAAATCATAACAGTGAGGGAAGAAAGGCATCCTTCAGTAGGTAGCAGCCCGGCGCTGGCTGCGTGTACATGCTGGGGACTGCAGGGTCACATCCTGGGCCACTCGGGGAGGTGAGGGGAAAGGAAAGCAAGGGGTCAAATCAGTAGAAAGAGGAAAAAGTAAAATCAAAGGAAGGGAAGCGGGGTCAGGGGCTGGGTTTGCTTCTGTTAGCAATGCCTGGAAGAACAGTGCTTGTACCCAGAAGATCCTGGGTAGGGGCAGTGTCTCTTTAAAAGCAGTAGGGGGCTGGAGCTGGGGGAGTGCTCACAGCAGTAAGTATAACACAGCTGTGCTCTGTTTATGCTTAGGCTACAATAAAAAAGCTATAAAATGTGAGATGTCATAGCTCCACTTTGCTTTATTTATACTATTTCCTCTGAGCTCTGTCACACTGCACATTCATCTGCTAAGTTGCAGCAAGAATGGAGATTAAAATATCACAGCTCAAAATAGGAGTCAAGCGGAAGGAGATTCATCATAGCCCTATTAAAAATATGTAAATATGGGAATGAAGTCATTTTAAAGCTGTATGGCTCTCCTCCTCAGTGGGCTGGGGAAAGCTGTGAGTGATGTGCTATGCAAGTGACAGATTTATGGGACTTGTTCTTTCTATTTTTCACTCCATTCCACCAAAATACTTTTAAGATTAAAAATATCATTTGAATTGCAAATTTTCCCTATGCTATATATATATTTTAAAAAGGTTTTCTTCTTAACCATTGCCTAAACTAATAATGGAAAGAAATATTATTCCTGATTAAAAAGGGTCGGAAGCATGGTCTGATGTTGAATGTGCAGTAGATGAGATTTGCCCTTCTAAAGTGCTTTTCATCCGGGGTCCTTGGAGCACTCTGCAGGCATTATGTCAAGCCTCTCATGCCCTTGGAGATGGAGGCCTGCCTTACCCTCTGTACACAAAAGTACACTGAATACTTGCAGCTGCAGTTCTCAGAAATGCCCTGTGGCACCCAAACAACAGTATTTTTAATGGAGGTTTGTTCCTTTTCTCCTGTGGAGCTATTTTGAAAGCAGAACTGGAGTAAGAACTCTGAAGTCCAAATTTCTGATTGCCTTCCATAAGCACTGTGCGAAGAGAGCCGCTTCCACTAGCAGGAGCAATGCTCTTTTGAACTTAGCAGCAAGTCTGTGGTCTTTGATGTGGTCAAATTTGGGTACACGTTTTCGCTTGGAAGAACAAAGCACAGATGTTACAAGATATTTGAGAAATGAGGGATTTTATTAATACCCTGCAGATACAAGAAAGCCACCAAGGTTTTTCACCCATGTTCAATTCTGAAGCCTAGTTTGGTGAAATGTGCTGCCACTAAATGAAGCTGTGTTTTGTAGGTCAGTGTGGGTAGAGTGCAAGGGGAGGAAAGCCAAAGGGGAGCCAAGGGAGAGGGCTGCTGTGCTTTCCTGACATTGCAGTGTGAGCTGAGGGGCTGTAGGAAAAACTGGAGACTTCTTGATGCAAAGTGACCAAGGCAAAGCAGTGATTGTGTCTGCATGACCTTTGCAGCCATTCAGTTGGCCTGCCCTTGAAGAATTTTCTATGTCTGTCCATCCAGGTAGGATCACTGTTCAGCTTTCGATCAGCAACTAAACAGTATGGGAAATCTCATCCAGAAAAGGGATTAAGATTTATCATTAAAGGTGGTTGAGAAATACTAGCTTTCCTCTTTCTTTTTTCTTAAATGATGGTATACAAATACTAGAAGTTAACCAGAACTTAACTGACTGACATCCTTAGAAGTTGGTGCTTTGTGGATAAAAAAAGATTCAGCTGGGCAAGACCAGGTGACCTGCCTGTCCTGTAACCCTGTCAAGTGCAACACTGAGAACTGAATGAGTCAGGCTGCAGTTTAATCTCCAATTATCTTATTCCTGGGACTGCCAGCATGCCTTACAGCTTGTGCAAACTGAAGCACTAGTGCGAGAGGAATATTGCCCACTGAGAATGGGGCTAAACTAACCTACTTCTCATGGCAGTTGGCTTATTTCCTGGCGTGGTGGCTTTCCTGATCATGACTTTTGCCCTATCTTCTACTTCAGTGTCTTGGCAGGAGTAAGGAGGAGTGCCCTTGGGTTTGGGTGTCTGGTTTTTGGGTTTGTTTTTCCTTTTTTCCTCTGATGCTATGAAATTCAGGGAAGGTCAGTGATTTTTACTACTCCAGTATGCGATTCTGGAGTAGTCCTGGGATATATTCATTAAGCTCTTATTGCAAGCAGAAAAGACAGATTTCCTTGATAAGCTACTTTTGTGCCATGCATGTTTGAGCATTGCTGCTTTTTTGCTGAGGGCAAGGCTTTTGGTACTTTTGAGTTGTTTAACCTGAGAAAAGCTGTGGGCATGGGATGCTAATGCCCTTAAAGCAGAAGAATAATTGCTTGTCTCTTTAAGAAGGTGTTGTACTCAATCACAGCTTATGGTATGAGTATCCAGGAAATGCTTTAGATCTATAGCCTTCTCTATACTGGATGCATTGGTACTCTTCTGTGTTCATCAATGTGGTGTTTATCCCAAAGAACCTTCCTTAGTATGGGATGAGAGTAACATGGCCTTGTGCAGGGTGTTAGTTTTTGTTTGTGTGCTGTTTTGGCATGACAGTATAAGCCTATTGACCCAATAACATTAATGTGTATACCTGTATTTTCTTAATGCAGCTATAATCCTGTAAGCTAAAGAAAGCTATAAAAATGTGAGCAAGCTTGACTTACTCACAACTCCTTGAAGCACCTGGAGGTTGTAGTATACTCCCAAATAGCGATCCTCCTTCTTGCAGGTCACTTGTCCTTTTTTCTTTTTCTTCTGTTTGGTTTTGTTTCAATCAAATGATGAATTATTTGGCAGAGGAACCAAGAGTGACATTTTTCAAGACGTAATATGATTTATAAGCTCAAATCCCATTTCAGAAAAGACTTGAGAACAATTTAGGAACCTAAGGCTTGTTGGAAAACAATGGATTTGGGGGAAAAAAAAAAAGTGCTTTGTAATATCTCTTTTGTAAAATTTATTGCCTAAGCTACAAATGTTCAGGATGTATGTGTTATTTCATTTAGATAATGTTTCACTTGATCTATATTTCTTGAAAAAAAGGTATTATATATCATGAGAAAAGGTAGTAATTTCAATACTGTGTTATCTATTCAGCAGTGAGTGTTCTGGTGGGGGCCTAGTAAGTCCTGTTCTATTTCAAGGTCCGGACAGGTTTGGAAAAACATGTGTCCTTTCATTAAGATGGTGGCGGGGAGAAAACTCATGAACTGAAATTGCATTTCAGAGGTATTCTCAGCACTCTGAAAACCAGACTCAACTCATGCTTTCTCAAGTTAATCAAATTCTTAGTTCCTTACAAAATCTTATCCCTTGCATTTCTGAAGTACATGTCTATGTACGTAACCCACAGTATTTTATTTGCTTGGTATGCAGTGCTGTGAAGCTTAAGAACTGTAACTTTTTTCTTGTAATCAATTTCTTTTACATATGTGACTAATTTTTAAGAATAAAATACTGGTGTTACATTAACATAGCTAATAAATTTTATTGCAAAATTCTAAGAATAAAAGTCTTAATCTTAACAGGTTGAGATTATAAATATACATTATAAATATCAGTGAGTTCTGACTTTTAGATTTGTCACATACTTTTATATACATATATACTTCATAGGGCTGTCATTGATTGATTGGATTTACATATGAAATCATCAAAGTATTATGCAAAGTTTAAGAAGAGTAGCATGATAAATTTGGTTAAAATTGGAAATTAACTTTGGAATTAGTTCCTAAATTTGAACATTTTAGCCCAGGCAAGAATGTGATTTAATTATTTGGGAGCCTTTTAAGAAAGTCTCAGAACTGTGAATTCAGTTGATTATGAGAACCTAATTTGAGACTAAGCTATATTGTCAGTTTTTATGATATAACAGAGCTCTTGGTTGCCCACAGTAATCTGTCTATTTGATATGACCCACAGCTGTTTTCTTCTTTGTTTGAATCCAAGCAAGGAAGTATTAGGTAAGAAGTCAGCATTGCTGCATGTCTCTTTTTTGCTAGCAATGTCAATTTTCAGCTAAATACAGTATAGCTGGGCTATGCTGCACAATAAAATACAGGTAATCCAGTTAATCCACTAAAGGATTAATATTTAGAAAACATATGGCTCTCCTAGGCGTACTATAAGTTTGGCTAAATATGGAAGACTATTAAAGCTTGACAAAACAACAGGGCAAGTCATTTGCTATCAGTTACATTTTAACAAGAGTGTTTCCTAATACCAATTGGTTGACACTCATGCTTCACAGCCTTTATAATTTTTATTCAGTATATTTAGTAACAGTCTTAATACTTGCTAGACTGAGTATCAAAATTGCTACTAATGCTGCCCTAATTAGTATTTTATAAAAGCAAACAAGAATACTTTTTTAGATATTTTTACAGTCAATTTTAAAGTTTTTCCAAAGCAGCATATTCATACAGCACTGTTGCTCCTGTGGATGTTTTTAAATAGACAAATTACAATGTTTTGACCCACTTCAGTGGCTTCTCGCTCTAAAGGAATAAGCCTTTAAAACTATCTAAACTATCATTAGGTTAATGATTTTTAAAAAGGTTGCACTGTTAAAATGCGTATACACGCTAAAACCACAAAAATAACATTATAAAACTTTCATTGTTTACAGACTTTTTTGAGACAATTGCTAAATCTGATCCCCCCCACCCCTAAATACAGTTGTGTCAAAGGATGTGGAAAAAATTAATGAAAGGAGTTTTCTGATCATTTTGACATAGGTACATTAGAAATTAAAAAGGTCAAAATTTGGTTTTGACTTTCCCAAAATAAGCACCAGTCAATTATGCCTGTAATGCTGCTTTGTTTTGACAGCACCAGAAAATCTGGTTCCCTCTGTTCTGTTTTGAAGGCTGTGAGATTTCTTACTACTGTCCTGTTAGCATGTGTGACTTTTTTGCTCTGAACCAGTTGTATAAAGCATAAGACTGTTCTGACTGTGGACATACATCTTCCTCGTAAGAACCAGAATACCTGTGTTTACTGCTTAGTGTTTTATTCTTGTGGCTGAATTAAATGTAAAGTTGAAACCTTCTGTTTTTCCTTTGAATCACAAGCACTTATGACTCCTCGGAGGGGAGGAAAGAAGGTTGTCTTTTGTCATCTCATTCTCTGCCTCTAGGAATACAAGTACTTTTGTTTTGGTAGATTGTATGTTTGGCTGGTCATGAGGTGGAGACTATGCTCTCTCTTTAGTTAATCTGCATCTCTTGCATGGCAGATTGCAGGTCAGCCCATCTTTGTTCCTTCCTGAAGTCTTCTGTGGTATCAAAGGTGGTGGCCTCTCATACTTAAAGTCATTAGCGTAGTCTTTCACAGAATGACAGTTACTTGCAACCTGTTCTCTTTGGTTCACCTTTGGTTGTACTAATTAGTAGCTTACATCTGTCTTCATGTTTGCTTAGTTGCACTGGGATCTCTTCTCTCTTCTATTCTGTCAACCTGTATAGAAATGAGCAGCACTTAATGTACAACTTCTGTTTTCTCCCAGCCCTTTTTTGTGCAGCTTAGATGTGGATGGGTCAGATGAGGGACTCTAAGTGCTTCCCAAGCCACTGGACATGATCCAGCCCTATATATTTCTGTGTCTTGTGTTGTAATGCCATAATTACTTCCATATTATATATTTTAACGTGGGTCTCTGCTGGCTACCCACAAAAATTAATTGAAGAATAAGAGCAAGCAAAGAAGCTGAACTGGAAGCTTCAGGCTTAATGTAGAGTTGGCCTCCAAGTCAATAAAAGGGTCAATTTTCTTTTTTGATGTATTTGCAGCTCCTATAAGCAGGAAGGAACATGCCTCCCTCGTTAGCTTTTGAGGTAGGCTTGCTAGCCATAATTGAGGAACTGCAGGCAGTGGTAGAGCAACTGGTAATAAAAGTGGATGGAATAAATTCTCATGGTGCCTGAAGCTGCCTGGCAGCTGTCCCACCACTGCCCAGGAGCACCCTTGTTTAAGTTATGAGATTCTGCAGTGGCCACACATCATTTTGGGGACCACACACATGTGGGTTCCTTGAATGCAGCAAGTGATCTTCCTGGCCAAACCGGAGGGGTTACAGAGCAGATCCAAACACTTAGCAGTTAGTGAGGATGATTTGGGGGGAGGATGATCTTTTAAAAATACAGTTCTACAAAAATCAGTAGAGAAAATGGAGTAAATGACATTACATGCTACTCACCTGCAACCCCTGCAGAGACAATGAGTTTACACTTGAATTTACAGCTTCCAAGGATAACGAGGAGCAGTAACTACATGACTGTGCCCTGGAGAAAGAAAGAAAACCAAAGATAATGTACTACTTACTAGCTAGCCTAATGATGGCTATGAGACAGTACACTATTAGTCTGACCATGTGCAACAGTTTATTGAGAGAGAGGCTCTCTGCCTCTCTTCCTTTTGCTCTCAATGGAGTTGCAGTTACATTTTCTCATTAACTAAACAGGATAGATAAGAAGATAGATCCTTCCTTTGGATCTGGTGGGGTTTTTTTTTCGTAGTCCAGCAAACATCACAGTTATGTTTCAGAGAATAGACTGAGAGTAAATTTCAACTGAATTTATTTAGCTGGAGAAGTTTTCACTAGCAATGTGGGAACACAATGTCAGTCTGCAAAAATAAGCAAATAAATAAAAATAAAGCTGCTATTCTAGTTCAGCAATCATATTAAAAAAAAAAGGTGACTGTGTTTAAACTTTAAATATTTTATTGACTTCTTTCCTACTGCAATTTTTGTGGTATAAAAAGATGAATAGGAAAATATTATGTAAATAGCTGGGACAACTTTCTAGTGTTGTAACAGGTTATTGACAGAATATCGTGATGCTAGATTACCATGTTACTGTATTTCTTAGATTACACTTGTTACTTGGGTTTAATACCTTTATTCAGAGAATCCCTAATGCACTTAATTGTATTATTAGGAGTAGTAACAATGATAACATATTTCTTTGAATTACACTAATTACTTTAAGTCATTGTCTCCAATTAATTAAAGTCCAAAGACTTTTAACATCAATGGGAATCTTTTCACTGACTTCAAAGGTTTGGACCCTGCCCTATAAGAATATTCAGATATATTCTTAATGCTATTGGTTATGCTACTGTTCACTCTGATAATCTTCATAATTTATAGATTCATCACACTTGCCTATAATTAAACTTTATTTTCAGAAGTATGATGATAATTGGATTTCTCAGTCAAGACAACTGCTGACATCAGTGCAAGAGTACCAGCACAGAGTGAGGATCCTTGAAGTCAGACAACACATAAGTATAAGTTAGGAGCTAAATTTCAAAAAGGTCTGAATGTGACAAGTGCAGCGGCACTCAGAACCCTGTGGAAAGCACGGACAGAGTTGTTTGCCTTAAAAAGGAGCTCTGAGAGAGACCTGCTGGCCAGGGAGCAGTCTGCAGCAAATTAATGCTGAGGGTGTGGAGTGTTGCTGCCCCTCGGTTGGATGCTGTTCCCTTTTATGGGGGCAAAAGCCATGATTCACTGTGACAGGAAAAAAAAAAATAGAAGTAGCACTAGGGTTTAATGGTAATAGTGATATTTCAAGGATGGTGTGCTACATAGTGTTTTTCTTCCCCAAATTATAGGTTAAGCACCCAAAGGACAACAACCAAGCATATTGTGAAAGCACATGGGTGCTGGGGGTCACTGCCTCTTGCAGAAGCCAAATGCAATCCATCAGCTGCTTAGTGGTGCTTTGCTTTTTGTGTGACAGTGGCTTGCATGGAGTTGCAGCTCTGTCCCTGCCAGTGGGACGGAGCCCCATGTCCCTTCTCAGGGGCCCTGTCTCCCCGCTCTGGGCTGGGGCTCTGGACAACTGTTCAAAGGGGTTCAAGTAGATTTGCTAAAGAATGCTAGTTTGCCTGGAGTGAACATTTTGTAAATATCTTTCAGTCACTTGAGAAAAGAAAGTAGCTCAGGATTTGGATGTTGTATTGTGTTTGTTCTGGTCCTGTTTCTTCTTTGTGAACCATCCAGATTGCTTGCATGAGTGGACTGTGGGCAGAAGTGTGGCCTCAACAGTGATCACTGCTGCTTTTGTGAGGAATCGGGTAGCACCAAATCTTCTTTCTCCTGCTGGAACCATCAGCTTTAGGGGACAGTAAATTGCATTTGCTCAGAACTGCAGTAAACATCTTTGGCAGGGAGTGAAAAGCAGGGAAGAACTCAAACTATGTGAGTCAGGATTCCTCCTTCTTGGGTTTGCTGGGATGAGGCAGCTTTGTGCCACCCGTAAAGACTAAAAATTCAGTGTAAAGGCATTGCTAAATTGGGAGGTACTCTCTGCATATCAGTCCACTGGAAAAAGAGTGGAGTGACTGAATGAAGTTATTTTATATTGATTAAGGGAAATACATTTAAACTAATGGTGTAACAACTGCTTAACAAATACTACTTTAAATAGAGATTTCACTACTAAGGGGTAAAATACAGTTGTCACCTTTTCTGCACTATATATATATATGAATGAAGAAATCAATGTGTCTTGTACTGGTTTTACCATTGGTACAATAAGCACCTCAGGCTGTATTGTATTTATGATGTTGCCACATCATCCAAAGTATAGCTGAACATTTGGCACATTTCTTATTTTATACTAATAAGCAAGACTCTTTTCCCTGTCCTTTGATATATGTACAGATATAAAATCTCTAATAAAATGAGGTTCATGTAGGTGAATACTGTATTTTTAGGGGTAGACAAGATTAAGAAAGGATTAAACATTCACATATATCACGTTAGATACAGATTTATAAGGTGTGTTTTCATGGTGTATGCCAGCCACTAGTTGCTTACAGTCAGGAAGAAGTTTCCCATATGATAGGCTGTGACATGACTGCAGTATACCTGATACCTTACACTTCTGAGGTGTTGGGTTCTGGCTGCTGTTAGAATACTGGACTGGGAGCTACTTGGTCTAGTGAGTGTAGCACATCTTTCCTTTTTCTTTTAATTTCCTCAATAACAATATTGTTTCATGAGTTCACATAGAAATCTTTCTTAGCATTAGTTACCAAAGATATAACAGTATTACTATTATTAGCAGAATTTTATCATGGGTTTGGTTTTTGTTTGTCTCCGCACGTGTTTGTGATCACTCTGTCATACTGAAATACAAACAATGATAGTGTCAAGTCTGTTTGCACTTGCCTGTATGGATATTTCAAATATATACTGAGGAACAGTGCTTGTGCATGTGGTCTTCTTGTATTGTCTCATTAGATGGCATCTGAGATGACATGAACTTTTCTTCCATCTTCTGCTAATTACTTGCTTTTAAAAGTGGTATGTATATTGTATATAGACTGAGAAAGTAAAAGCTGTCCTATGAGAGTATGGCATCTACGCATGTTAAGTCTGACTGCAGGCATTTAATCTGAGCTCCTAATTCTCTCTGGCTCTTTTTGAAAATCCTACCACTAACTCTTTATAAAATACAAAGCCTACAAATGGTAGGTGTGTAATAGCAGTGGTTATTCAGCTTTCAGATAGTATGCTACAGTTTGCAGGCAGTCCTCAGGATATCCTTGCCTTCTGATTATGTCCACTGTTAAGTGTGAAGTGGTACCAGCTAGGCTGCATTTTTGGCTATTCCCTGGGCAGGCTAAGTCACCAGTTCTGCATTAATGATAAATTATGTGATAGGGCAAGGAAGTGATATAGAAATATCTTCACGAAGAATGCTGAGGGGCCAGTTCTGCATATTGGGTTGCAGTCACCAGGGAAGTGGTAGCCTGACCCCAGCTTGTATTTCCCAGCTCCTGGTCCTTACCACTTGAGATACTTCTCAAAACTTAATTCTTGTGCATTGCTGTCCACCCCATTCCTGAACAGGAACACAAGCATTATCTGACATGTTTGGTCTTAGAAGATGCACATACTATCATCGCAACACTGCCTTCACTGTTACTGTACATACTTCTATGCTACAGAGAAGTACACTGTAAAACCAGAAGTAGGTAAACTTGTTTGGTTAAACCAGCAACCAGCATCTTGAATCTTTATGATGTCTCAAAAATGTAAATGAGGTTAAGAATGAAACTCAAAACCTTTCATTTAAACATATACCGCTCCGTTTGGAGCTATTCAGGAACAGAAGTAAAGGTGTCAATGTTAAAACTGATTAATACATTAACTAATACAACCCAGGGGCAAGTAAGTGTATGTTGTTAAATCCCACTGTCTGTGCTGATCAGGGAAGATATGAGCTGTTACAGCCTCCAAGCAAGCATTTTCTGCTCTTTGCTCTAAGCTATAGCTGCTCATGCTTTCTGTTTGAGATCCCTGGTCCAGTCCCCAGTGTGTCGGCCAAGAGAACAGCTGTCATACTAACATGAGGCAAGAACAGCATCTCTCGCAGTGTTTCTGGCCTGGAAATGGAGAGAGAATATTTAACATCTCATGAGAGAGCACTTGTCCCGATAAGCTCTCCTCTGTTAAGAAGACATGATGGTTGAGCAAGCTGTGCGAATGGACAGGCAGCTTTCTGCAGGAAGTCTTGGAACAGAAAATGTCTATGCCCAGTAGTGAACATGAGTTTCTAAGCCAAGGGGTGCTCACACAAGACCTGAATTGCTCAGAAGAGCAGAACCAGGCCCTTAAAAGAACATACTAAGATTGTGTAATCAGAAAATATGAGGAAATGGCCATAGCAGAGACAAATATCTTTCTGACTGCAGCCACTAGTAATCGTGGTATGCTGCCATTAAGTGTGCAGAGTGTTTCATTCTGGCCAGTGTTGCTGCCAGACCATTGCTTCTCTGGAACAATCCTCCAGGAGGACCAGCTTTCCTAAGCGGTGACCTGGTCCTGACAATTAGATCAGTGCCATTGCAGGCTCAGTTCCAATAACTTGTATTTGGACCAAATGCTGTGATTTTTATTTTTTTTTTTTTTTTAAAACATGCTTTACACTATGGCTGTGTATTTGCTAAAGCTGGGATGGGTTGGTGACTTCTGAATGCCTTTCTGGGGAACAGAAGTGGAGGAAGCTAATCAGTATGAATTTGGTGAAAGCAGAAGCTGGTTGTGCATAACAGCATCCAGGTACTCCAGGCAGCATGGAGACAAATCTGTGTGTTTGGGTATGCAGTCATCTGGCTGTACTCATTTCAGAGATTTTCTTCCCCAAAGTTGTTAATCCAGGGTGACAGATACAGACAAGTACATATTCTTTACCACTGACCTACCTTTTCTGTCAGTAGAGCAAAAGACGGGCAAGAAGTTGTATGCAATGTGATTCTCCCTAGCCTGGGATATTTCCCCTGCTATTAGTTCTTCTGTGATTAATAAGAAGTGTAATGTTAAAAATGGTAACATTTCTGGATAGGTGCCGGGCTTTCACGTTAATTTAAGAATGTCCTTTCATTATGAGGAAAGATTAAATTTCTTAGAGATTTGCTGCTGTCACCAGTACCCAATGTCAGTAAATAGCTGAATTCAGAGGAGCCTTCCCTTGCGACTGCCTTTTCTTTAAAAGCACATGATGTTCAGCATGCAAAATATTGTGGGAAAGTTGGCTTTCATCTGTCGACACTGTTTAATGTTCAGGATTTATGATAGTTTCTTGTGTGTAAACACAATAGGCATTTTATAAATTGGATTGTTCATACAGTAGTATAAGATGTGAATGATACTGATCCTACTGGTTGCATCATATAAAATATATAACCAGCTGTTGAATTTGTAGCACAGAGGTCTGTCGTACCATCTTTCTTATGTGCTATGGTCTAGGTGCATTAGTTATGTAACTTCATTTACTCCAACAGCTTTCTTCTGGAAATACTATTGCATATAGTGGCTATGAAAAGGAGTACCTATGTTTCCCAGTACCAAAGGCTGTAATGGCAATTTTCCAGAAGCCTTGAGATCTGCATGTAATTTGCATAAAATACAGCATGTTTTTCATCTCAGATAAATATATGCTAATAAGATATGTATTAACTAGGTGGATGTGTACTAATATTATTTGTTTCATCAATAGTAATTCTATAACTTGTGCTTTCTATCCAGTGTGCCAGCATTTGTAATCATCATGCAAAGTTTAATTCAAAATTATTTTGGGGGGGGGGAGGAGAGGGTGGTGATGTTATGGTTTTTCTCTGGTATTTTAAAAATAAGTAGCAAATACATATCTGTCTGACCAAGAAAAATCTGATCTGCAGCATTCCACTGTGTATGAGGAGCACATTAGTAAAAAGATGATGAGGATGTAGCTGACACCAGTATCTGTGAAAGAATCTCTTTCCTGTGGTACAAACCAGAAATGGCATTACTAGCCTTTCTAAAGGGCATTTTGTAACTATCCATGTTTCAAATCCTGGCTGAAGAGTGGATCAGCAAACAGTAATCAGCAGACATGGTTTCCGGAGAATGGGCCAAGTGTCTAATGACTAAATGCAGTGATTAGTGAAGGTAGGATCAAGACAGGACTGTAATCCCCAGAACAACCAATATAACTTTTTTCTTTCTGAAGCTAGTTAATACCGTGCCCTTTTAATTATCCTAGCATCAGAGGAAAGTGCCATCTTCTACCTGGTTCTCATTACTCCATCAGATGCATTAATTTAAATACTTGTGAACATATAAAACAGGCTTCTGAGCAAGAGGCTTCTTTATTTCTTTTATACACATTTTTATGACTCTGGGGTTTTATCTGTCTTAGAACCAGTTCTAAAGTGTACAGCTCTCTTCAGCTGCGCAGTGTGCAGAGTTAGGATCATTTCTGGATGTCCAGGGTGGATTTGGCAGCTCTTATGACAGTAGGGATGCCAGCACTGCTTTGGGTAGCAGATCCCTACAGGCATCAACCTGCAAGCAGATCCCCATCGCTGGCTGCTGTGATCTCCAAGGTCTGGTAGAGAACTAGTGGCTTCACCTGGGAGAAGGTTTGCTTCTTCCCTCCATCCAAAACTTTTAAAGAACTAACTGGTCCTACCTTTCTTTTTCCAATCCTGACCAGCAATTTGAACAACCTTGGGATAAAAAGAAGTGAACAGAAAAGAGGAGTAGAGAAGCAGCAGGGGTAAACTGTGGAAAGGGGGAGATAAAGCACTTGAGAGAAGTCCTAGGGAATAAGTGAAGAAATGTATATATGCTTGTTAAGCTCCTACAGTTTCAGAGACTTTGTTGTCTAAGACTCATCTTAACTTTGAGCATTGATTTTAGTTTATTTTACTCTACCCCCCACCCTCCTCCAATTGTATGGGTTTTGCCCCCCAGGCCTTTTGGGGATGATGGTAATTATGCTTAATACTGCAAATTGTTGGTGTTTGCTGTGAAAAGTAATGTTGATTTCAACAGGGATTGTAAAGCCCTGTTTCATTTCGCTTACCATTTTGACTTTGAAAATTCATTTGGCATTGATAATGTGAGCAGAGCATTTTTCCAGGAATGAGAATATTCCTCTTTGCATTACTGGCTGTGAGGAATTGTTCTTTCTGAATTTAATATTTGATTTCTCAAAAAGACTTGTCACTGAAAAGTTTGCTTATAGCTCTTCCTAAACAAATCTTAGCTGGATAATTCTAATGGGTTTAGTTATTTTTAATGACCTGGCTTTTGTTCTTATTGATGTAAAGGTAAAACTAGAAAAGAAAATGAATTGGAGCTCTTCTGAAAACCACGTACAATACAAACATAACAGTTTGTCGAGGCTCAAGATTTTGATGCATCATGGAAGGTGTGGTCTATGTAGGGCTCCAAGCCCTTAAAGGAAATGAAAGGCATGAGGGACACAAGTGACAGTTTTGCTGAAACACTGTAGAAGTATATTCAAGTTTAATTTTGTTTGGCTTTCTGCCATTTGGTGGATGGGAAGGGCAATAATTTGTGTTTCTGAGGCTTTTTCTTTGTAAAGTTCCCCATATTTCTAGCGTGCAGGGAAATAAATACCTGACTAGTTTTTCTCAAACATCCTTCCATAGATAGTAGTTTTAAGTCAGAACTTCCTTTGCAGGTGATGGGGGCTGGTACGGTCGGGGAGTAGGACCACTACTTCATGCTTATTTTGACTGTGGGAAGATAGCTGTTAACTTCCTTTTAACCTGAAACATGATGCTATTGGTATAAAATATATATATTTGTACAGAATAAAAGACTACTGGTCTTTAATAAATGCCCTGTTTGATAAGGTTTCCTTTTTTTCAGACAGTGGTTATATTTTAAATAGTTACTTCACTTATGGAGGGGTTGAAATAAGTGAAGACAGCTAGTAAAGGGTCTTACGCATTCAACATGTGCCTGTTTGTGATCCTCTGCATACTGATACAGGTGTAATCTGAAAGAATTTCCTTGACTACAAGATCAAATGGGGAGAAGTCATTTTTTGGCAATTTTTTTCAAGCATGTGCTGTAAATGTATTGTGCTTAAGGGGACAACTGCACAATGGCTTTTAATGTGCAGTGCCTGTCTGGTGGCACTGAATCATGGTGATAGGTGACCTTGTGGAAGATCACTTGCTATGGTCAGTTGTAATCCTTCTCCCACCCAGGACACTGCCCTGAGCCATAGTCTACTCTCCTGACGGGAAAGAGCTCCCTGCTACTTTCCACCTTCTTGCAGTCACCTTTTTTATGTTTCTGCATTGCCTTTGAAACACAAGGATAGTAATTGTTCATCCCTGAGCTCAGGTTCATTAATTTACAGGTGACTGAAGAGTTGCTGTATCTGATTTGTTTGCCTCTGAAGATACATTCCTAAAATAGGAATGTGAAAAGCATGTATCTTGTCCGTTGTGGCTTGCCTGATGTCTGGTATTTTACTCCAGTCTCATTTTTCTCTATTCACTGCTCTGTTTCCTTGCATTTCCACTTAAGGTAATCATATATTGATATCTAGTATCTAAACTCAATTTGAACAATGGAGGACTTGGTATCATTTTTAGAGGCCATGTTTAGAAGCCATGTGTGTACCTCACACTCCAACTTTTGAAGTTTTCATAGCAGTGGGTATGACACTTGAGAAACCTTGGGCAAAAGTAAATGTCAAGCTAAAATCTGAGGTCATTAATTTTTATGCGGTCCTGCAGAAGCATGTAAGAATTTAAGTGTGTTTGTTTTTAAATACTTCTTGCTACAAGGAGTTTGAAGAACCCTGGTAACCATAATCAGATGCAGTACCTGCTACAAACATATCAACTTGCAATTTCTTTAACATGCTGACAGGCAACTATATTTCTAGGAAAGCAACATGCTTGCATGTGCAAATATACACACAGGAGTTTTCACACAAACTTTGGAGAGGAAATTTTGCTCTACTAAGAAGAATGCTTTAATATCCATAGAGAGCAAGAGAGTTGTGCAGAAATCCTGCAGGAAAACCTCCCTGCAGAATATGTACAGGCCTTGCTTTGTATATGGTAAAGGGTGTACCCTCCTGGAAGTCTGGATAGTGAAGTTTGAAGGTGGCACCAAGGCACATAACCTTTTGCAGAAGAGTATTGCTAGCTTAAGGCTCAACCTGCATGCCCAGTATATACGCTGTCACTATTGCTTCACACACCAAAACTTATCAATGGTTGCCATTTACTTTTAGATGGATCTTAAGCTTTAGAGCATGGTTTCCAAACCTGCCTGAAGGACCTGTCTTGGTAGCAGAAAAGTCGTATTTGTTCTGAGGAAAGGAGCGTGAAGTATGTGCAGATTAATGGCAAAGCTGCAGGACACCCCTGTGAGTGCTGCCTCACCCATGTTATGAATGCACTGCTTGTATAAGATAGATAATAGTTCTTGAAAAGTTCAGACTTTTCTGTTCTGGATGCTAGTTCAGATGACTGTGATAACCACACATTTGCAGCTTCCAACTTAGGCAAGAGTCCACTGTTTCAAACCAATTCTGTCCTATGTATACAGGTTTTAAAAGAGAAGTATTTCCAGGTTCAGTGACAATAGCAGGCTTTCTTTCTGTAAGTAGGGTGCAAAGAGGAAACCTAGTGGGGGGGACAAGTTAATTCAGGAAAATAAAATAGTAATATTCTACTATTCCACAATAAGAAAGAAAAAAAATGCTGAGGAAAATTAACAATGGTAGTTGTGGTTTAACGCCAGCGAGCAACTAACACCACGCAGCCGCTTACCCCGCAGCGGGATGGGGGAGAAAATCGGGAAAAAAAAGTAAAACTCGTGGGTTGAGATAAGAACAGTTTAATAGAACAGAAAAGA
>JANZLQ010000025.1:11221123-11235239 GCA_026212715.1 Elanus axillaris | reverse complement strand
ATCCTTGACTTAGTCTAACACCACCCAGCAGCAACCGAAAACATCAGAGTGTTATCAACATTCTTCTCATACTGAACGCAAAACGCAGCACTGTACCGGCTACTAGGAAGACACTTAACTCTATCCCAGCTGAAACCAGGACATGTTCTTTTAAAAACTACAGAAGGAAATCAAACTCTTTTACTGACATTTCAATGTGTGTGTGTGTGTGTGTGTGTGTGGGGGGGGTTAATTAGATTTTAGTATAATAGATTTCATTTGTGGGTTATCTTAATTTTTTCCTTTTTTGGATTTTTTTTTACTGGGAAAGAGTAAGAGACCTTTTAATAAAAAAATAAAGGAGGCTATTCAGAAAACTAAAAGTTGAGTACTATGTGAAAAATTGAAATACTTAACCAAATGTAGAAATCTTTCATACAATCCAAAAAGCTACACTTGCAAAAGCAACCTTCTTTTACTCTTTTTCCACCCCTTACTCTTCTTTTTTTTCCTTTTTTAAATCTAGCAGTAAACAGAAATGCAAGACTGTTGATAGAATAAGTGAATCTGTGCTAAGACGTGGGATGGCAACGTATATGTCTGTGAAAAGTCAGAGAACATTTCGAGGAATAGTAGGTAGCTGAAAAAATTCACCAATATGCAATAATCAGTAGCTGATACTCTTGAAAAATATCATGGGATTTGCACTGGTATCAAGTGGGTGCGATCTCTTTTCTCCAGCAGTATGAAATAATGATAGAGGAAAACAATTGGTGCCCTCCAACAGTGTGATGGGAGGTCTTTATGGTATCCAATGATAAACCAAAGTCAATCTTGGATATTTTTAGGAAGTTCTGTGCATATTGTCAGTAAGAGTTAACAGTAGGTTTTGGTTGACTGCCTCTTTTATAAGCTTGTGTGGAGGAAGTAGTAAGGAACTTGTGTTTCCTCTTGCTTTATTGATGTTTTCTTTCATTTTTCATTCATGAAATTCAGAACCTCTCAGTTAAATAACAGCACATAACAGGCTGCTGCTTTTATTAATACGTCTTTGGAGGATAATGAAAGGAATGGGTGTAACCAGTTGAAATACTGCTCTTGGACAGTCAATATTGGAAGGCAGTACCGTCTCTAGAGGAGTAAATGGATTACTTTCCACTCAGGCTGTGCTAGCTCTTCAGGGGGACTGAATTTGAAGCTTTTCTGCTGTTTAATAGTAACTCTCAAAACATTTTTTTTCTGTTGTAAGAGAGAAGAAAATCTCAACAGCATCATTTATATGGACTTTTCCTTGTGGACACTTTTGTTGTCGGGTTTTTTTATCCTACCTCCAATTATATCTATGTGTCAGTGGAATTACACAGTTACTTCAAAGACTCTTTCTTTGGGTCATGATTAGAGATACCTGAAATAGCGAGAGGCAAGGAAGAGAGTAAAGTTCTGCAAGGATTTGTAACAGTGGAGCATAAAGGAGGTCTTTGTCATTTCTTTCAAAGGTCCAAAATGTGCCAACCTATTTCTGCTACATTTCTACATGCTAGCTGAAACCCTAGCTAACTTTCCCCATCAGCCAGGGAAAAAAGTGATAGTATATTCGAGGCTATCAATATATTTCTGTTTGTTAGACCTAACTTTTCAAGAGGGAATATCACGTGTCTGGGATTTCAGTACCCTGCTTGTCACAACTCCTCAGCCATTTGGGGATGGTGGAGATGTAAGGTCAGCCTGTTCTGCAATGGATATTGGCTGTCAGGCATCCCTGAGAGACTATGGCCACAGCATCGTGCTACTTTACATAGACCTTGGGAGCTACTGAAATTACAAAAAGAAGACTTTGTTCCATTGCAGCCTTACACCAGCACGGCAGATACGTATGAAGTGCTTGTGTTTAATTGGTGTGGAAGATGGTTGTAAATGGCAAAAAAATACCATTATTTAGTTTCTTACCAAGCTTTCCTTTTTTTCTGGTTGTATGGACCAGGCAAACTTTCTGGACATGGACATGTTTATAAGCTTCTGTAATTTTTTTTTTCCTTTTCCCTGCATTTTTCCCATAGGCTTGTTCACAGCAACACCCACTGGAGGTAATGAGCAGTGACAGTATCGCTACAACTTTGCCCTGGGGAGCTGAACATCATGGGCTCCTGTAAGCCAACGCTGCAAGCAGTGGGGGTTTTTTTTATATAAAGGGTGGGATGCCTCTAGTCTCCAGCAGCAAGTTTTCTGTCAACCAAGAGAAATGCTTAAATAAAGTCTAATAAACCTGGTCAAAGCAAAGCTGGATTTTGGCTTACTCAGCTGCTGTAATGGGTTATGAGAATGACACAAAGTTTAATGCAATATAGTTTATTTTATTCCTGAAGTTATCTTGTTGTAATCCAAGCAAGAAGTGGAGCTGTTATGATAATGTGAGCATGTTCAGTACAAGAAGCATGAGATTCTGTTTTTAAAAGAAATTCAACCCTAGGCGTATGAAAATGTGGTATTAAGAGTATAAATATAAGAAGCTCCTGCTAAAGACATGGAAATGGCCCTTGCATTGCCTCCTGATAGGAAGACAGATCAAGTGAACACACAAGACCTGAGAGTTGTGTTGCTGTGAGAGCTGGGCTATAATTTAGTGAGCTGACAGGAGGAGTGAAGTATCTCCTCAATATCTGTGTTTGGCAGAGGAGATGAATGCATACATCAGGAAACAATGTTTAAGTGTTTTATTTCCTTATTTCAACCTGTCAAACTGTCAGCATAGTTAATGGCCACCAAGAGAGAGTGAGGAGAAGGGAGGGGAGGGAGTAGGATGGTAAATGGAAAGAAACAAAGGTGCTGGGGGGTATTGAAGAAAGGAAAACTGGGAAAGATTAGCAGGGTGCTGAAGCATAATGGTCCCCTGGACACAAATGTCCAAACTCCCTCCATTGGCTTGAACCTCCTCTCCCCTCCAGCCCTCCACGGAAATATGTAGAGATAATGAATGTCCTGGTATGCTGCACAAAGTAACTTGATTTTGTTGTTCTAATTTTGGTGCACTTGTACCTAGGTCTACAGTCACTAGGCACTTCAGCAGGACTTCACATATATTTAAGTTGGGTGTTTTGCTGAAGTGGGATCCAAACTGAACAAGACTGAATTGGCTTGTCTGGACTTGGAGATCTTGGGATTAAGGCAATTTCTTTGTGTTGTTTTACAAACTGTCTGTAGCTGGACTTTTAAACAAACAAGGTTTGAATTTTTACTTTAAGTGTACAGGGAGATGTAAGTGTCTCAGGACTTAATTCTTCTGACACACCTATGTACCTTCCACTAAAGTCAGTACAAATGGAATGCTTTTCATAAGAAGTATTTTTAAGGCAAAACCAGTATTATGTATTTTCATTGCATGGAAACAAAATGAGAGTAAAAAACCCTCTTTAATACATAAAAGACTGGTTCGGTAACTGCAGAGAGGAGGATAATGCACGCTATTCCTGTATTTAGTCAAAGATGACACTTTGTTTTCAATGTCTTGTTAGTCATGGGAGTTGGCAGCAAAAGGACTTACTCTTCTGTCATGGGAGGTGGAGTTGGCTCACACACCTGGATGAAGCAGCTTCTGAACTGCATTTCAGAGGTGCGAAGCCCAGATAGCATGTGTCCTGAACTTGATAAATGACAAAACTGAAACTTTCTGGGCTCTGTGGGGAACATGCAGCTTAGACTGGAGCAACAAAAAGCCCTCCCCTTGTGCATCAAGGCAGAGAGCAGAGCCCTTATGGAGATGGGGAATAACTGTTGGGATTAAACCTTAGGATATGTAGTTTTGATTCAGAGGAAACCTTTGGGCATTGCCTGTTTGTGTCAGTTATGGGGCCACTATGATATCATGCAGCATCATAAGGTATAAATTTGAACTGGGTATGGTAAAAATGTGTTTTCCTTTGGTATAACATTGTTGTAATAGTGTTGTGTGTTCTATCCAAATATACAGTTCTTATTAATTATTCCAGTGAAAGCCACTTGAATCCTGTAGTTCTTGGGTTTGCTTATCTATTGCTTCTTGTCAAACAAACTAATGGGTAAAATAAGGAAAGAGTGGTACAATGGTATTCAGCATAGCTTTTATTATATTAATGGTCAAAGTTGTCAGTTTTTCTGTAGTCATTTCAATGGAGGAAGGTATAAGAGGAGTTTGGAAAGAGAATATAGTAGCTTTGTGAAGTCTTACAGGGTGTTTTTGTTCTGAGGGGAGCTATGGGGAATACCTGGTGTACACTTTCAAAAATATGGTTAATAGGTGTTGCAGGGTGGTACTTCCAGCTGCCTTCAGTGATGATTCAGCCTGGCTGTGCAGAATTGAAGAGAATTAGGCTGGGAGGAGCCTTGGAGGTCAGGACAGCAACAGATGCCTGCTGTGACAGAGAAGGGAAGCCAAAGGAAAATTGTAAAGGCAGGTATGTAATGAGGATGGCAAGGGATAAGAAGGATGACTTTTGCTGTGGCAAGTGGTAAGAGGGGGACAAGACTGCTTTTGTGGACACTGAAGCTGCTATGTCCTTAGAGCAAATTTTTAATGGCATTATAGTGGGACTCAGGCTGAACTCTTCATGGTATTAGAAGTGTTCTGCTTTAGCACCCTTAGAGAGAGATGTTACTTATTTCTCTCTCTGTCATCACATGGGCAACTGAAAGCATAAAGCCGAAACCCAATCCACAAACTTCAGAAACATTATGTCAGTAGAACATGGTAATGCTTTTTTAATGCAAATTTAATCAAACCCATGGACCCTACTTGGCATATGTACAATTGTGTCCCCAGGCTCTGTGGTCTCAAGAGATGCAGCAGGTTAAGAGAACAGTATCTGCTCAAAACCCGATTTAGGGATTTCCAGTGACTCAGGACAGGCAGAGATAGTGATTGAGTGATATGTGAGCTGAATGTGTCAGCCATTGCTGTGCTGGGGAGAACTGAGCTGCCAGTGAGCCTTTCTTTCCAGTAAGATGTGAAATCCATGGTTCAGTGAAAAAGCACATGCTTCATTTCAGACCTGTAGCAGCATTACTAATGTCCATCTGAATACAGAGACAAGTAACTCTATCTGCATATTTAAATTTTACATATGATAATGATGCAGATTTTAAGTTACCTTGCTCTACTAAGCTATGATAGGAGCAAGCTCAATATTAAATGATAACTGTTTCACCCCTGAATTGAAGTTCTTTGCTGGAGTGGACAAATGAGCCCAATGTGCAGGCTTGCATGGCTGGAATGACTGAAGAGCTGAAGCAGAACTTGAAAAGGAAGTGACTTTGTTAGTCAGGCAGTTTTTCAAAAGGAAAAAGAGTTTATGTGAATCACTGGAAACTACTTCACATTGTTCTCATTCAGGAATATACATAGGAGACACTTTTTGCCAATAAAAGCATTAATTCATGGGTAATGAGGAGTCCTTGCCATTCCCATGTGAAAGCTCTGCCAGATTGGCTCAGATGACTCCACCTACTAAAACTATGTATGCTTATGACATGCACTGCTTTAAGCCATAAATAAATCTGTGGCATTGTGCCTGTAATAATCTTTCTGCAGAGCTGTACAGCCTACTACCCATTAGCTGATGTATTTATCATGCTTAGTGTTCTTTTCCATTATTTCTGTAGTATAAGTATGATGGTATCTGGTAAAGTAATTTTAAAAGTATTGTTAAAATACAGAAATACAGATCACGTGAAGTACCTGTGAAAGTAATGGAGCTATGTGTGGGCACAGAAGTGATTATTGTGGATCAGCTTGCTGCTCATATAACTGAAGTTCTTCATCCATGTACACACACAGTGTGTGTGTGTGTATATGCACAAATGCATTTATCTGTGATATATTCAAACTCTCATACTTATGCATACTTGACTATTACAAAAGCAAAGTGAATATAAATACATAGAATTAAGATTCAATGTGTGGAGACATTCTTAGGGAGATGCTATTTTAGAAGCATTTAGAAGGGAGGTTATCATGTAATTAAAGACTGTTACAGTTCTCAGGGGCAGATGTAATCTATATACCTACATAATGTTAGGCATTCAGAAGTAAGGAAATACCAACTATGCAAGACTGTTCTGTTGTTCTTAATTTGCTTTTTATAGAAGTAAAAAAAAGAACTCTGCAATAAAAACATTTTGTAATTATGTTTTAATATTAAAGTCCTATGGTTTACCAGTTACTTTAAAAAAAAGGGGGGGGTGTCATTAAACACAAGTGACTGCCATCAGTGCAAGACTGACATCACAAACCCCAATCTTCTTTAACTGTGGCTGTTTACAGTCTTTTTTGGGGGGCATTTCTGCTGGTTCTTAGGATTAAAAAAAAAGGTCATAACAACTTAACTCTCTCTTGAAATTCAAAACTATCTTGAAGCCTTACAATTTTAGAAAACCTATTATTTCTGATTATAACTGGGAGTCAAAATCTTGTGTGTCACTTCCATGGTGTTATATACTCCTAAGGCAGAGGGGTTTTTTTCAGTTTTAAATCATAGATTTTTATGATAACATCACTCACTCCAAAAGCAAATACTCTATGAATTGTGTTTAAAATTTCAGGTTTCTCAAAAGACATTGTGAATACATTTCACCGTGATTGTGCTGGGAAATGCAGGGTGAATATTTTGTTTCTCATCCAACTAAGTTAACTGAGCAGTTGTTTGTATGGGTGTAGACATATTTGGAAAAAAAGACAACTTTAAGAGTGCTTATGAAATGGCAGTAAATGAAGAGCTGTGAGCTTGAGGATGTATGTTAGCTTGCACTGGATGTGTGTAACTGCTGAGACACCATGAAAAATTGCTGTGTTTCTGAAAGGCTTCGCAGTCTTCCTAGAAGTAAGTGTTGGCCTGTGTAGTAATACTCAATAATGCAGTCTCAAAACTGAAGAAATGAGAGCATTTCTGTATCTAAGTATTGCAGAGTGTCCATATACAGTGTGGCATTTTGGCATCTCTCTTCTGTCAGCAGCTGAATGCCATTAATTCCAAAGTAAAGAAAGGTTTCAGAGCTTGTGGGAGTTCCTTGGAGGAGGAGCAGTTCATCAGCATGGTAAGGAAACTCAGGAGGGCTCTGCTGAAATCTGCTGTCACCTGTCTAATACTGTGCTCCACACTGGCAGTTCTTGACAAATATTGTGATGCTGTGCCCACATCCCAAAGTTGCTAACGTAGAAGATTTGTAAGTTTGCCAAAAAAATAACTTTTGTTGTTTGGAGACCTTCTTTTATGGATTTCAGAGAAGGCACGTTCATGGAAACCTTTTAGAGTTTCTGATACAGATACATCTGGGGATAATTTTGTGCAATAGGAAAATACTAAGGTATGAGTCTTCTGGGAAACGTTGATATCTTTACATTAAAACTAAATCCTAGATATTTTGTTAAGTACTTTGCAGTTATAAAAGCATCCTACATTAGCATCAGTAGTCCTTTCAAAGTACTCCCTTTCTCCTGAAATGCCAAATGGAAGAACAACATACAGATTAGAGCAGGTTTTCTGCAGTGAGTTTCCGTCCTGGAATTTATTTCTTCAGGCTCCATCCAGAAAGCCAGTCTTCATCTTCTGAGTTCATTTTGTCAACTGTTGCAGTTGCTGTGGTACAAACTATCTCCTGGCCCTGCCACTGCCAAATATTTTGCCACTTGGCCTAAAAATGCATCTGCTGGGTTCTCCAGAAATCTACAGTGCAAGAAGGGGGAGCTGACAGGAGCTAGGACTTTCTGGGGATGTCTCCAGAAACCCAGGGGTGCCATCGGTGACAAGCTTTCAGATACACACCAAAGCTCCTCAGTGTCATCCACACTGGACCCCAAGATCAGAGTTGAACAAAAATTTTAAAAAGCGTGTGTGATATATATATATATGTGACTTTTGCACATGTGTATATATGTTAGTAATTACAAGTGTGTTTTGATCAGGTCTTTACTGTAACTTACTTGAAGTAGTGATTGGCTTAGTGTTTTTAGTGTTGAAAGGTGCAGAACAGAAGTGTCGGGGAATATATAATGAAATTCATCACAAGATGATGGTAACAAATATTCAGGGTAACTTGGGAATGAAAATTATTCTTTCGTGAGTTTTTTCTGTAAGAGATTGATCTTATCAGGTAATAAGTTAAGTAGAGGTGACACTTTCTGTGTGATCCCAAGTATGGAAAATAACATTCAAAATAAAGGCTAATTTTTCTTCCACCAAAAGTGATGAAAGTATTCCAATGGACTTAAAGGAGGACTATATGCTTTACATTATAGCAGCTGTCATGCAGGTGTTTTAGAATCAGAGTAATTTATGCTGGAAAAGGCCCTTAAGATTGAGTCCAACCATAAACCTAACACTGCCAAGTCCACCACTAAACTATGTCTTTAACTGCCATGTCGGGGTAAGAAAGGGCTATCTAAGATTTGTTAGAGGAGAAGGGGATACCAATGCAAGAGTTCTTAAAAGACTTTCAAACAAACTTAACCTTATTTCTTTTTATCTAGATTTTCAGTTTTTGTTTGTTGCCTTAGGAATTAAGTTTGCCAGTTGTGCTTCAAACAGTATATACAAATATCCAAAAAGGGAAGTATATCACATGCAGGAAAATGAGCACCACCTTTTATTGTTGTACTCACTAAAACATGTCTTATTTCTTGGAAACTTTTGTATTCGTTGTTTCTCATTCTGAGACCTTAACACCATTTTACTTTTGCAGTTCACCACATTACTTTATTTACTTGTCAAAATTCGGGAGAAGGAGGGAAGTATCAGGGTATATTCAGAGAACAGTAGTTTTTACGGTTACCATACTGTCTGGAAAGACTATGATGCTAGGTTTCAACTGTGCCCACTGTTTTTAAGCCTGTTCTGCACTTTCCCTCTTACCTCACGTGTATTGCTGAACAAGTATGTTAAGCAGCAGCTGCAAGAGCCCTTTCAGTCAAGCAGAAGTCTAGGAGTCCAGTTTTCTGGTTTCTAGTGCTGCTTCTGCTATAATATCACTGTCTTCTTTATTTATCCCTTATTTACCTATCTGTAAAATGGTAATAGTGATACTTGTCTTGAAATTTGCTGGAGACTTACAGCCTGATCCAAACTCTACTCAAGTCAATGGGAGCTTTCCATCTCCAGGTTCATTTCTGAACCAGAGCTTTGCTTTACTTCACTGGTGTTTTCTGAGTCCTGTGAGATCCTTAGAGGAAACTAGCTACGAAATATGAAAAATCACTGCTATTGGTAGTGTTAGGGTGAGAAGATAAAAACAAATGAGTGTCCTTGGCCCTGGCTGTGAACAGTCTAAATTAAGACATAACACAGTAAGAATATGGGTCGGTGGGTGTGTTAAGTGTGGATGAAGAATCATAAAATATATGCATTGTTTCTTCAGTCTTCTGAAAGTGCAGCAATAGGGTGCTTCTCAGTCTCTACCTTGTTCATAATTTTACAGCATTCTGTTCATTTCTGAGACTGAAAAAAACCCAAAGATCAAAAGCTCTCAGTAGCTAATAGCTGTGTCTGGTGCTCTGGTTTGTTGGAATGACTGTGTGAGCACTGACTCGATTTCTGCACCAGAGGCTGCGCATTGCAACCCTGCTGCTGGTATTTGTCCAGTAAAACTCTATCAGTAGCACAGGGGTTCCCTCTCCCTAGCTTTGGATTTGGCCTCAAATACAGCATTTAAAAAAAAGAGAGGGGAAAAGAAAGAGCAAAAAAAAAAAAAAAAGAACTGCCAGGAGGACCTTCCTTTTGATCATTAAGACAACAACAAATTATCCCCTTTTAGTATACATTTTGAGATTGCTTTGGTGCCAGGAGTTCTGCCACCTATTCCCAGCAGGACAAATGTGGGGATAAGAAAAGAACTGGTAATATCTGAGAAATAAAATATACATGTGCACTTAGAAAGTGAACTTTATCTCCTTCACTAAAAAGATTATCAAACCTTTTCAGTGTTACAAATCACTCAGAGGATGAGCTGCTGTAGTGCAGGCCCAGGCAGCCAGGGACTATTTGTTTCATTTATTTAAAGGAACCTAAGTAGGCAGTTTCAAACAGCAAGTCTTTAGTTTTTGTTTTTTTAAAAGACAAACAAAACCCCCCACCTATCATGGTAAAAGTTATGTATAATATTCTTCTCTTTCATCTGTGTTTTCTTGTATTCTGCTTTTCCAAATGCTTGCAAATGAGATAGTAAAATTAATTCTAAACCAGAAACAGTGCTGCTTGGTGTAAACCAAGAAGTTAAGAGTAGAAGTCATACAGCTTATAACTCCATGCACCTCAGTGGCCTGGAGCATGTGACCTGTTAGGTGGTGTGAAGGCAGAACCAAATATTTATAACCATTAATAAATTAGAAGATGCCCTAAGCAAAATTGAGTGCAAGAAAGAATACCTCTCCAGGCTGGGGTTGGGCTGCATCCTCAGCAGGAAGGCGTACTTTCTCAAAGGCATTTTCCGAGTCTTGCTTCCCCCAGCAGCTGTTCAGACAGACCCTCTCTCCAGCAAGAGAAGGGACAAGAGGAAGCAGGGAGTTAACCCCTTGCTTACAAGAAACTAGGCTCCTTATATTTGGGAAATAATCAGCAGATACTACCTCAAAAAAAAAAAAAAAAAGAAAATCTGCATTTGCTGTAATTAGAGGGGTCAGAGGTAGCAGATAAGAACATCCTGCTTTTGAAAATATCTCCCACTAGATGGCCACTGTTAAAATGGTGACTGTGGGGTCTTGGATTCTGGTAGCAATGAAGGGGTTAAATCACTTTTGGCAGCTTATTGATCATGTAAAACCATAAAGCAGTTCCAGTAGAAAGAGATATGTAGAGGTAGAAAATATCAGACCAAGTGCATGCTCTCTGTGGATAATAAAAATTACCCACTTTCTCACAGATGTCAAATCTGGCAGTTTTCCACTAAAAATTTGGATTGCATATCAACTATCCAAATTATTTTAGTGTCTGTTGAAGAGTGTGTTTGGCAGCGTTTCCAGTAGGAAAATAGGAAGTCGATTTGAAAACATTAATACTATTTGAATACAACTGCTTAAGCTGATTGTTCCTTAGATGAACTCCAGTGGAAACACATTCTACCCTGCAAGTCCCCAGCAATTCTCCAGGTGGAGAAATTGGAGATGTGAAATCGGTGCTTGAGAGGGCAGGGAGATGTCTACCCCCAGGGGTTTTACTTTCCTCCCCCCCGCTTCTGTTTTTCTCAATTACATATATAGCTTGGTTAAATAAGAGAGGGGGATATAATAGTTGGACAAGCATTTGAGAAGAATAAGAACCAAAAAGGAGGGGTATGGTTGTTGAAGACAGCAAATATGCAAAGTACCTGTATAGCTTTTAGGGTTCTGAATGACCTTCACTGATTTGGGAGAGGGAGGTGAAATCACTGAGGCCTCAGCTAAGATGTATGTGCAGTGGGTGGTTGCCCATGGGAATATTGCACTAATAGTGCATATGGCACTAATCTGCTCCTCCTAGAATAAAACAGGATTTCTGGGTTAGAACTAGACCTTGTAAGAGGATGGACAAACACTCAGGTGTTTAGCATAGGGTTTCTTGCATCTTTCTCTGAAGCAGAGACAGGATAATAAAGCAGAGGAGTGGCAGTACTGCTATTGTTAGGCTATAACTGAGACACAGTAGGATGAAGTCAAGAGAGGAAAGCATCAGAAGAAGAAACTGAAAATTTTCTGATGCTGAGTTTGGCTGGAAATTAACTTATAACTAACTATAGGTCATAGATATCATAAAACACTTGAAAACTAAGTAACAGGGCACTGATGCACTTATGAAAGGAAGTGATGTTCTGGCAGGCACTTCCACTGGCTTTGACAGCCTATTTTAATGCCAACAGAAGTTAGTATTTCTAACTGGGGATATAATCAGAGTAATGTTTTACTGAGCTTTTCACAGAACAAAAATCAATAGGAAAAAAATATACTCTGTCCTGGTATTCTAGACACCTTGTGTCAGATCTTGAAAAGGTCTCATTCCAATTGAACATCATGAAGGACATAAGTCTGATGGCTTGAGTCAGGAGAAGTGCTAGAATAGAGCCCTTGCACTAATGTGACTAATAAATAAAAGTTGCATCTATATAAAGCCAGTGCAGTGTTAATAGGGCTGCAGACAAGGTATCAGAGTATCTTTTTAAATCCTGTGGCTCTTCTGTTTTCCACTCCTATCTTTGTCCCCTTACTAGACTTAAATATGCTTTGGCAGAAATGCTCAGTCCTGACTCCCTATTTATTGTTGTTACTACACTGCCAGGAAGATTGGCGTATTGCTGTGGTATGAAGTGTGCGTGTTAGAGAGGGAATTTCTGCTCCAGAGAGCTCATGCTCTGTGGAGGTCAGAGTCAAGTTCTTCTCCTGTCTCTGATCTGTCAGTATGCTGATACACTTTGAAAAAAACTCCTCATAAAAATTCTCAGGCTTTACCACATTTAATCTTTTGTTCTGGTGCTTTGAGAATTATTGTCAAGCCCTACTGGGTCTCTGAAGGATAACAATGGAAATCGGATGGTTTTTTGGTCTGGTGAAATTCTTGACATAGTGAAAATGTTAGAAATTTATTGGATTTTAGAGAGTAAATCAGGATTTCATCTTTCAGAGGACTTCTGGGACTTTTTCAATAGATGGTCCGGTCTGGTGTGCCCATTTGCCTTAGGTCAAATCAGATCCCTAGAGGTTGCACCCAACCAATGTATTGTCTCCCAGTTAGTGTTATGCACTGTGGGAGAATAGGTCTGCTGGCACTTACTCTGGGGGCGGAGAACACAGCAGGGTCCCTCCACTGGAGTGGAGCATAAAGTAAGTCATAGAGGATAGTAAATACAGTTGAACTATTGGTCTGGAGCAGTCAGGAGGAGGAGGGGGGAAAGGAGAGGTGTTTGAAAAAGTTATTTGGTTTTGTTTGTTTGAAAGGAAAAGTGTACCTATCAGGTCATGATTAGATTTAATTTTTAGCATCTTTTGTTCATACTTAATCGATTTTTTGAGTTAGGAAATGTGTTCCCAGGTACTTAAATGGCCTACTAGAAGTCTTTTGAAGACCTGTGGAGTAGTTGAAAGATTTTGACACATCTTGTAAAATGATGAGCACTGTACCTTTGTAAACACGTGGTTTCTTGTATATATGTGCTAGAGCATTGTCTATTTTCAGCTGTTGTAGTGGCACATGAGATCCTGATTGTAAGATCCCTACATGCACAACTGACATGAAGTATTCAGTTTTTACTGCACTGTCCCTAGTAGGGAATGCCACCAGCTGAAATGTTAGGTTCTAGTTGAGGAGTATTTCTTCTTTTTGCCAGGGCATAACACAGAGAGAATAGGTGAGATAATTCAGTATGGGTATGTGAGACTTGTCAGCTTGCTGAAACACTATCTTATCAGTTTTGATATTTTAATAAGGTTAAGAGAAATTTAGGTCAAACCCAAAGCAAAGCTATACTTGCTCATCCAACCATTGAACAGGAAAACATTTATTTTTATCACCAAGGAGGACATCTGACAAAATACCTTTTGGGTCTCCTAATCTGTGTCCATAGTATCAAAACCTCAACAAATCTCAGTTGTGCCTTAGGTAATAAAGCTTGGTTTTGCATAAGTTCGGACTGTTTGGTACGTATCCTGTGTTATTTGTCCATCATGAAAGGATGGGTGAGTCAATCTGAATAAAAAAAGTCTCTTCTTCCTAATCTTCAGTGTCAAAATAGGATGCCAACTCTATAATAGGCCTTTTTGTCTAGATGGTTTGCTTGGATCTGCCCATGTGATTGGATTTATCTATTAAAGGCCTGTATTACATACTTATTTATCTTTCTGGGGGGTTTAGTTTTGAGAGAATGCTTTCAATACTTCCACTGCTTTCTAAGTTTTCTACAACTGGGAATTGAAAAAGTAAGAAAGTGAGTCAAATCCTGATGCTGTGGTGGAGTCCAGGTCCAAATCTAATCCTTGTGGCTTCAGCACAGGCCTCCTCTAAAGACTATACAGGAAGCTGCTTTTGACATTCCTGTCACATGAAAACAGGAAGGTCTAGGAGTTTCATGAGAGAGTTTTTGTAATATTTCAACCCCAGTTATGGGAATTGTTTTTGATAATTTACTCTAAGATTATAATGACTTTGATCCCCCC
>JANZLQ010000025.1:11192538-11221115 GCA_026212715.1 Elanus axillaris | reverse complement strand
CCCCCCCAGTGCTTCAACAGAACCAAGTTAAGTGTTTTGGTCACACAGCCAGCTCTTCAGTGCTCAGAAAAATGCAGTCCTTTAACTTTGGGCATACTTTTATATGTAAAATAGGATGATCTGATTACAGAGGCTTCCCCAAAGCCAGAGGCACTTTTTCTTCCTGTTCTTTGGACACACATATTTCTGCTGGTATGATAGGTATAAACGTCCTTGATCTTCACAAATGTATAGCTGGTGGGCGTTATAACAAGTCTCAGCTTGTTGGGAGAAGTCTGTAAAACTAAGAATGTTTTCCGATGTGGATAATAAAATACTTTCTTGCTCCTTTATATAGTTTTAACAGATGTTCAGGGTTCCAGTTCCTCTTAACCTGCTTTCCAGATTTCTTTCGAAATCCGACTTGAAGTTGTGAGGGCACAACTGACTTGGGTCCAGATTCTGCAGGTTGTAAGCCATCAAAGCTGGTCTGGACTTGCGGTTCTTTGTAGAGTTAAACTATACGGAAGCCTATTATCTGAGATACTTCTGCCATCAAAGCTTGGCTTCATCTCTGTAGGACTACTTACAGAAATGTCATGAAATCTTCCCTTTTGATCTAGCTCCTGTGGCTCAGCCAGAGATCCAGTTGTCAGGATTTTCAGTTTGTTTCATTTTTAATTTTAAAATGGGTTGGTGTATTTCTTTTTCTTTTTTATGCTGTCAGCCCCCAGTTGAAAACCTTATCACGTACTGGTGGATAAAGTTAACACTGGTCAATCCTAACATAAGAAAATAAAATGACCTTAAGTGAATCATTGACAACTATATAATGACAATAGGTAACTTTCTGATTCTCCTCTTGCTCCCCATCCTTCATCCAGCTTTAGGTGAAGGAGATAAGACGTGGACTCATCTGAAACAAAGGTTTTCTGTCTTGTTAGGTCTTCCTGTAGTTATTGGATTTAATTTTTCTGTATTTGAGTAGACTGTAATCTCAGCTCTAGAGTGTTTGTCTTGGTGGCTATCTGATAGTTTAGCAGGAATTTCTTATTGCTTTTGTCACTTAAGCATTATTAAGAATACTTTTGTAGGTCAGTGTTTTCAGGCTTTTCCTAGTTTTTGTAGCTTGGAGGAGTTTAAACGTTTCTTCCACACAGTTCTGCCTGGAATGGTGACTTGTAGGACCACAAGGTATCAGTTTCACATGTATTCTTAGTGACTGAGGTGAAGCTTGCCCCATTACTCATTAGGAGTGGTTTTGGCCACCTCTTCATTTGCAACTTAAAATTTGAAAAGCTCACTTCTCCAACATTCTGCATTTGAAAATTAATTAACAATTATGGTGTTGATGAACCAATCAATTTGATGTCCTTAACGCAGGAAAGGGGCTTTGCAGGAGAATAAAAAGAATAAGATACAGGAAAAGATTTGTGGTTGCTGAGTCTGAAAACTGGCACTCACAGGATTGCACTGAATCCCAGAGTGCCAGCATGGAGTGATGGGTGCAGCAGCGAGCATTGTCGAGATATGGGTAGGCTTGTAGCCTGGGCTTAGGCAATAATCTGATGGAAATGTATGGGTGGATAGTTGCTTCTGTATGAAGTAATAGCAAAGTGAATACAAAGCTGTTTCAACTCTCAGACCTGTTTATGCAGTTAAATGGTGAAATGAGATCTGTATCAGTCTGGTAAGCAGCCAGCTGGGTCTGCGGAGCTTTCTGGAGCCTGTTGGTTGACTTACCATGTGTCATTTTTACATATGTGCTTTTGAAAACCATACTTATTTCTAAAAAATGGTATCCCACTTAAGTGAAGTCAACATAAGGATGATGTCTACAACTCTCCAGCTACCTTTGAAGGGAAATGTTCACCAGCTCCTTTGTTGGTTGGTCCTTGTAACTGGAAAGTATATGACTAGATTTTCATTTACAACTTTTCCTTTTTTTGCAGTTAATTTTTAGAAGTTTATTTAAATGCCTATCAGAAAAGGAGCTTTATCCTTTTAGCCCTTTGTTAGGCAGGGAGGTCCCTACTAGCTTTTGAACAAGATTTGTCCAAGAAGATTAAGCAATTTTAGCAAAAGAAAATAAAACCAGCACATTTTAAATGAAATGCATTCTAAAAGCAAATTTTTTTTTACCCACACCACCCACATATATGTTAACATACAGAATTAGTCCTAACCTGCCAAGAGAAGAAAATACACAACACCTTTCAAAGATGCAAATTGACAATTAACAAAACAATAGAGTTCTAGCCTTCCTTTGCTGAGGTGCAAATTGATAATCAGATTGCAATGAAAAACTGGTGGCTTCTATTTAAGATTTAGTTTGAGATGAAGGCTCCCTACGGAAGAATGGGAGGGAAAGGGACAAAGTAATGCAGCCAGTTCTACACTGGGGAAAAGCTGCATAAGGATACCAGGCTCATGTCAACTGTGTAGTTTGCATGTTGTTAATTATGACAAAGGGAATGGGAAGGGAATGGTAAAATTTGCTGATGTTGTAGAATTGCAGAGGGCAGAATCTGAGGGGCAGCAACATCTTTGTTCCTGTCCATATCATATGCCCTACACTGATGTTGATGAGAGAAATTGCAAACCCTGTGTGATAATTTTTTTCACTTTGGCAGTCTTACCTTCCATCTGCCCATTAAACTCCATGTCTTGTATTTATCCTAATGTTTCATGTACCCCTGAGCTGCTGCAGGTAACTACTAGTTTATTTTATCCTGACTTGCCTCAGATATATTTTATACTTTCCAAATATAAAGTTTTACATAATGATTTCTACTTGAGTTTAAGAGCAAATAAATAATGAGAACCACCATCAGCTCTTCTAATAGTAAGTTTTAGCGCCCAGTACTTGGGAGATGGCAAAATAGGCTTTTGTACTGTAGGAAGTGTCCATGTTGTGAATTACAGAGGATGTAAGGAATTGGAGATTTGTTTGGAAGTTGTAATTTGGATGCAAATTTTGATGAAACGGTTGTAAACTTTGTTTTGGTTTTTTTCTACCATCTGACTTGTGTGTGTTCCATTCTTTTGGCCAACTCCAGTGAAATTGGTGCCTTAAATCATGTCCCTCTATGGCCTGTAGTATTTCTGCTGCTACATACTTATGAATGTTGCTGGGTTTTATTGGGATTTTTGCTTATTTTGACTTCAGTTTACCAATGACTTGTTCCCAATGCTGTTTACTTTTTAACATCTAATCTCTCTTGAAAGCTCTGTATTGTAGCATGTGTACACTCATTTGAATTTTGTTCTTCTGAATTCTTTTTTCTTGAAGTTTTGTTACTATGGGAGCTGAATTTTAAAAGTAGAAGAGTAATTTAAGGATAAGACCTTTTTAATAATCTGAATAATTTATGACATTTGACAAATATATAGATGTATAGTCTGGGATTTTTAAGACTGGTTGGAGTATTTGAGACTTAGTTAATTTGAATCCAAGCCGTATGATTAAATGGGCTAGATATCTTGGAAAGTTTCAGCCATAATTATATAATTTAAATGAATTTGTTGCTCTTGAAAATGTTGAGTTGACAGCTGCTTAGGATGAAGTCCTGGATAGTTGCAGCACATGATAGGTAGGGGATTGCAGAGCTCTGAGCATGCTGCGCATTACTCGGCACTTTCTCAAAATGAAGTTGAAGATCACTTGGTAAATGAGCAGCTGAACCTTCCCTTCCTGTCAATAGAGCAACTAGATTTTATTTTGTGGACAGCTGGCTAGTAGCAAATACTTGACAACTTCCTCTCATTTGTGGTTGGCATGTGTCAGTGCATGTCAGTCCACCCAGGGTGGTTGTCACAGCCCTCGTCATGTGAAGAGGAATGGAGAAATTTTGGATGCTGACACTGGCAGTGACAGTACTCTTGAACCTGTATTCAGGGAATGTATTAATCCCTCTTTCAGGTGTCAAGATTTACACTTCTTATGTATTTTGATTAGCACTGAATAGGAGATTTTTATCCTTAGTGGTGTAGTGGCTTGTTGCATTTAGATACCATTTATTATGAATTAGATCCTGACATTGAATATTATCTGACTTCCCTGAAAGCCAACCCCTTTTGAGTGAATGTGGTGTTTGACAAGTAAATAATAGTGTATAGTGCCCTATGAACATGTTTTAGCTGGCTCCGCATAAGTTTTCTTAGGCTTGATGCATGTATTTAAAGTGTAGTATGCAAGATATGTAGGGATGAGAAAGTTTGTTTATGTGTTCAAATTTCTTCTTGGGCAATATTCATGTTGATATCACTCTATGCAGCATTTTATTATCCTGCCTCGTACAAAGGGGTATATAATCTGAAGTATGGGGGGTAGACTTATTTTTCAAATAAAAGCCACTAAGGCCAGCACTTTTGTCCCTTTTCATGTCTTGTGAAGTCTGTGTGATTTCTAACCCTTTATTTCTTTTTTCCAGGCTATTCAAGTTTGCTGTTGGGCAGGGCAAATCAATCTTTTCTAAGCACTCTTTAATCATAAATCTAGATGTATTAAGCTTGCTATTACCTAGCCAGTGGTAGTCAGAAACAGAAAAATGCAGGGGGGGAATATCTAGTCAGTATGGCTGAACTGTGATTGGGATCACGGGGCTTGCTCTGTGCACCTTGACTCTTGACTGCAGCGATGCTTTTGGTTTTGTTAGTGAGCTGTCTTTTTTTTTTTTTCTTTTTAATTTTTTTTTTATAGAGGCTACTTTAGTATTCTAATTAATGTGCTTTGCCATGTCTGTTTTGTGTGCTCTGAATGTTCATTTCCCTTAGCTTACATTTCCCCTCTGGTTTTCAATAAATCTTGGTGGACCTTTGTATCCTGCTGTCTTTTTTCTGTTCTTTTTCCCTAGAGTGTTAATTCCCACCCCCTGAATATCTGTAAAATCAGCATTTTATTTTTTCCCTCCCAAGCAGCTATTGCCATCAGCTGTTATAAAATAATGGCTTTAGATGTGTCCCTTACAGTACATTGACCCCTCTGTCTGATTTATCATTAATTTCTAGAGACTTGTTCCAGGCTTGAACTAATTCCTTCCCCCCAGGGTCTTGAGTTGAAAACCACACTGAAACCCACTTCCTTGTTCTTTTGTACCTGGGATATTAATCATATTGCCACCAGCATCCCTGGCACATGGAGTCATCCCACTACAGTTAACAATATTCTGAGTGTCTTCCATTGTCGTGTTACAACAACATTCAAGCTTCTTAAACTTATTTCCGAGCTTGTATCACATCTTGCTACTGTTTATATCTTGCATTTTACTCCCCAGTGCCCACACTCTTAGTAGAAAAGTAGTATTTTTCTCCTCCAGGTTCTTGCCTGATTACTTCTTTCCACTTCTGCTTTGTGCAGTTAAAAGGGAGTGTCCTGGCAATATGAGCAGAAGATACATCCATTTGCAGTGGAACTTGGCCTCTACTCAGCAGTGTAGTGATATATGTAGGCTATGGTTTTATGAGGCTTCAAAGAGTTTCTATGTGTAATTAAGAATATTGGAAGAGGATAATCTTATGAGTGCTACGACATGGTCAGTCAATGGAAAGTATTGTGTCTTGGGTTCTAAGTTTTCTTCATTTGAATGCATTGGTCTTAGAGCAGGATGTGTTTGGAACTAGCAGGAAGAAGACATGGTCACTGGCAAGGCAGGGGACAGTATTTGCTTGGCACTACTGAGCATAGGATGCATAAATATTGGGGTGTTCACCGCAGGATTGTTGAGAATGAAGGTAAAGGAATGTTAAAAGACTTCTGAGCCATCACAGTGATGACATCTCCTAAGTTACCTTTTCTAGGCACTGTGAAAGTTATGTTGCCTCTTGAAACTTAAAATCATAAATATCAACTAGTCTTTTGGAGATAATTTCCATCTCAGAGCACATTTATTAATGTCCTGTTTCTTCTTAAAATTGCAGTCAGCTCTTTCTAGGAGAAGGACTGAAAAGGTTGCTGTGCAAGAACCTATTCCTTCATAGCTAAGGCTTATCAATACCTGGCAAGCAGTTACAAACTGCTTCTTAGGATAAGATTGCAAACATGGTGTACCAATATATCTCCCTCAAGACAATAGGAGCTGTCAGTGCTTGCTACTTCTGAAAATTAACATCCCAGAAAACTAAATCCACCTGACCCCATTTTGAATTTTATACCTCCTGCTATTAAAAAAGTTATTTTGACAATGTGAAAATCTTGATATTGAATCGCTTGATTCGGAAGTGCTTTGTACAGCTATGGGAATGGTTTAGTAACCTTTGATCATATAAATAAAGTACACGACCATCTATGTATATGAAGCAACAAATAATGAAATGTATGCTCTATGTTGCTTCTTATTTGCAAACCTGACGGGAACTAAACTCAGTTGTAGACTACAAGGACCCACGGGCTTGTTAGCCAGCAGAGCTAATATGTAACAACAATACAGACAAACATTTTGAAAGGAAAACATCAAGTCCTTACTCATCACAATGTTTATTGAATTAGAGACTTTGAACATGGGGGCTGTAGCATAGTGTACAGCTTGCTCCCTGCCTCTGCGCCGTGTCAGAAGGACATGCTGCTTCTGATGCCTGGAGTAAATTTGCCCAAGACCAAAGTATGTCTTGGAAGTTTTGTTTCTTGCAGGGATCTGTGTATAAAGACTCCATTTGTGAGGCAGAAGAACCTACAAATAGTATGTTGTAGTATGGTTAACAAATGGTATCAAGAGCTGGGGAAAAGTCATACTGCCACATTTTCAGGTCTGCTTGCCAGATTGGGGGCATATGTGGGGGTAAGACATTGCTAGTCATCCCTTTGCATTCATGCCTGCTATGCTTGGTTGTTTATGTGTGAAGTCGCAAATACCTGGAGAATTCTTCTAGTAATACTAGGCCAGAATTTTTTCTTAAATAGTGCCTAGCCTAAAAAAATTCTAAGATTGATTTATAAATGTTAAGATGGGGAAAAAAAAAAAAAAGCATCCTGATGTTTTTGTTTTACTTCAGGCCTTGAGTCAGAAGTAGTGCTTATGCCAGCTTTCCCCAGGAACAGGAGGGATAGAGACCTAATAAAAATGTAATGCAAGCTGAATTCTCATGTATTCACAGATGTCTAGGAGATGGAGCTGTAAGAGAAGTGCAGGTGCAATGGCTTGTGTGCTAACATCATCAGCAGTCTTGTGGTGTGTATAGCATTATCAACCATTGGTGTGTGATGATAAAGCTGCTAAAGTAAAGGCAGTCAGTTAGCCATATACTATCTGCCCTTAAGTATCACTAATAGTCTGGCTGTCCCTACTTTGGCTAATTTACCCTGTGTTGCTGAGCTCTATGTTGTGGGGCATCTTTTGGCTACAGGGCAGATGGACCTGTTTTGGTGTTTGTGTGGCTTTTGGATTTTTTTTTTTTTTTAAACATATCTGGCAGGCTTTAGTGCCACATCACCATGGACTCCTGCCTTTGCTGGCTCATACACAACAAACCCAAGTGAGTGGCATGCTGTGAGCAGCATCTTGCACTGTTGTCTCTGTGGGCTAGAAGGTCCGCTGCTGGTAGTGAAGCTTGTTGCTGTGGGTGATCTCAGGTTTCACCAATGACATCTTGCCTTCAGCTCCCCAGTTGGGGGTCACTGCCTTGAAGCCATGACAAGGTGTGTGATGGTAGTATGGAAACCAGACACTGTGGTGACAGTGTTTCAGACAAGGAACTAGTATTTCAGCTGTCCTTTATGGGTCAGCTTTCAGTTTTTGCTAGTAGGAGGGGTGTGATGGGTAGCAGCTGTGTATAGTGATGGAACAGCATACACAGTATTTCTACTACAGGATAATATCCTATGGTGCTCTATTACTACCAAATAGTTCAGACAAAAGGGTTATTTGAGGTTTTGGAGGGCTGGGTAGCTGTTTCCTCTCTTCCTCTTCTCTGTGTTAACTGCTTCCCATTTGACCTGAGCTTGTGAGGACACCCATGGTCAGTCATCGGAACATCTGAGTTGTCTCCTTCCTCATCACAGTTGCCCATTTTCTCTCCTGGAAACCTCACCCATCACATTTCTGCTTTGAAACAGTCATGTCCTGGGCAGAGGGAAGTGCTGCCAGCTGGCTTGTCCACAACAGCACGGATGGGCAGGAGGGGTGACACTTTGCAGAGCATGGGAAGAGGTGTAGGTGGTATGATGCTGTGCCAAGCCAGCTCCAAGGCTGCATGCCTGAAGCAGGACCAGGCTGCATCGGCCAGAATGGCTCAGGGCAGGCTGCAGGGAACAGTATTTTGGGCCTCAGTGGCACTGACACCTAATAATTTTGGCATTGTTTGGGACCACGTACATTTATAATCAGAGTCTTACTGCTGGGTCTGTGCTGCAGAGAGATTTACAAATAACTTCAAGGAGGGGAAAGTCTACTGGAAAGCTGCAGTTTCTGCCTATTTTGGTTAACTGATTCAGCCTTTTGAGGTCATTTAGGGTGGATTGATATGTTCTCGTTCTCCGTATGTGTGGCAGTGCAAGGATCCTGCAGATTGCAATAAACAGGGAAAGGGAAGGAGCAGATTGTCCTACCGGAAAGTAAAAGACTCTTTCAGGATTGTGTAGGTTGTGTAATTTGAAGATCAACATTGCTTATGGTGAACAGATGGAGAGGATGATTAGAAGCTACAACTGCCCTCCTGTGCTATAGGCCCAGTGTCAGATAAACTACCTCTACAGTAAATTATCACTTTCTGAAATTCTAGGACAACTGTAGGTTGCATTCTATGAAATTGAGAGAGAAAACTGGTGTGAGGAGGAGGAAAGGATCTAGACTGTTAACTGTGTGAGACTGCAAACTGCCTCTTGGGAAGCTCAGATTCAAGGTGGGTTTAGTGTCTGTGAGTGCTCAGCATTGTTCTATGAAACTGTGCAAGAAGAAATACCCATCATTTCTGTGGCTATCATTAGTACAAATCAGGGTGATTTTTCCCTCAGTGAGGGCATTCTCACCTGTCTCATGAGGTCTAAGGATGCAGTATTTATTGTACGCCAGAGCACGGATGCTAAAACCTGACCAAACGATGCATTTTTGTCACATGTCGCTGTAGCAAAAGTGTGCCTGAACTTCTGATTGAGAGCTGTAAACCAGTGTGTGTATATTGCAACATAGTGTGTAGTTAGTATTTAAGGTTGGTTGTGTGAAGCTTTTTGTTTTGAAAGATGTATATAAGGTATTAGTGAACAATAATGTTGTAAAGCAGTAGACAGTGATTGGGGCATAAATAATGGGCATGCACTGAGTTGACACATCTTCTGGCTGGGCTTAGCTGGTGAAACTACCTGTGTGTCACAAGGATTCCAGTTAGAATTGATACTGTGAGAACTGGGAGGGCATACAATGGCAGGCTGGAAAATCCAGTAACTGGGTAAGTAAGCACTAGTGTCTGACCAGAGCTTGGCAGACAAAACAGCCAGTGTTGGAGCAAGAAAGCAGAGCAGAGTGTCTTAATAGAACTCTTTCTGCCAGTTCTTTAAGGGCTGGGATGAAAGTTCTGCTCAGTAAGTAGAAAAAAAATACTGACATTAGAAGAGAGGGAGAAAAAAGTGTATTTTCCCAAGGATAAACCAAACTGAACTACAACATGTAAAAAGGAAGAATTTGGTCGTACTTATGGTTGAATCAATGGGAGTTATGCCAGTGAGTTAGGAGGGAAGTTGGTCAAGCTGTTTGTCTACCTCTGGCACCGTTGGAGAGCAGTCCTTTCTCCAGCCCTAGAAGCCAAAGTTGTCTTGGGCACCCACAGCAGGCTGAAGAGCTCTGTGTAGCACAGGGCCAAATGCAACATCTGCTCTAATCCTCCCTCCTTAAAATGCCGAGGAGTGGTCATTTCTGCAGGCGCTTCTTAACAGGGGAGCCTCTGTTCAGGACCCAGGGCAAGAGCTCCACATATTTGTGTACGTGTGCTCTGATCCGCAGAAGGCTCATACACAGTAGATGCTATTTAAAATGTTTTTTTTTTTTCTTAGCAGCACGTAAGAACCTGGAAGCATTGACACATATTCCATGTACTTAAAATTAAAAGGTAAAAGAACTTTAACTGCTGGCACCCATGAGAAGCTTATTCTTGATGGTGGTAAATATAATGGTGAGAATATGCTGCAGAAGGGAAAAAGGGCAATGGCCAGAATATGACTGTGTATTCTTCTGCTTTTGCAGTATGTGTATGTTCATATGTATGTAAACATACCTTTCAGAATCAGAATATGCAGCAATATGGAAGATGTTACTGACGTGTATATAATGTATGGTATTACATACAGAAACTGTTTGTTAAATGAATGCTAAGATTGTGAAGTCAGGCACTCAAAGCATAGGAAATGCCAGAATTAGATTTGCCTGCACAACCTTAATTCAGCCCGTTTGTGCATATGCATTATGATACAGTCTTTAATTACATGATCACATATCAGACCACTGAAATGATGATGCTGACAGAATGGAAGATATTCAATTTTTTTTTTTAATCCTTATTGTTGGTGTGGCCCTGTGGCAGGCACATTCTGCATACATTCAAACCTCATCTTAAAAACAGCAATTCCATAATGTTATTGGTATAATAAATATAGGTAAAAAAATTAGTAACTTCCTATAGACTTACCTGTGATGTTTATCACTGTACCTGTATATTGTAAAGTTGTTAATTGATTCTCACAACATACATCTTTTTGGTATTGTATCCATTATACAGACGGGGGGAAAAGTTTTTGAAGGGGAAGAAAACAGCCCAATTCACTCAAATCCTACCTATGTAGCCACAGTGGACCTAAATCCTGGCAGCAATCCAGTTCATTTAAGTCTGCCTAATTCTGTATATGTATTTGTCTGGAGGGTTCCTGGACCACCTTAAAAGTGTTTGAACCTACATACCTCAAGAGAAGTGCCCTTGCCACCTGGCTTAGGGGGAACCCTGAGGAAAAGAATTTTCCGCCCTTCTTCCAAAGTGAAGCTACTGTGCATCCTTGAGGCAAGAGCCATATGGCAAGCCAGGCACCAAGCTGGCCTGGCGGTAGGCTACTAGAGGGACTTGGGCTTTCAGTGGAGTGGTTGATCCCAGGTAGACAGAGGCACTTAGCCTTTTCTCTTGGCTTCCCATGATGATAACTGAAGAGAAGGTATCTAGCTTAAGCAGAAAGGATGCTCTTTGAAGGCTTCTGTTCAGTCAGTGGAGAGAGGGAAATGCAGAGTTTTGCTGGACTAGACTTTTCGCTGCAAGTCTTCAGAGGTACCCTTCTGCCTCCATTCAATGTACAGGGAAGCTAACTGCTGTGATAGGCTTCTAAATGCATCTGGGTCAGATCTGAGTTTTCAAAGTGTTGTTTTCACTTTATTATAACTGGTTTATCTTTAAAATATAGCATCAGTTGGCTGCAAAATATGGCATCCACAAGTATATGTTCAGGTGTACCAGCTCAAAGTGGGGCATGTATGACTAAGGGCTTCCTGCAAAGATTTTGGATTCCTGCAAAACTGTCTTCCTTTTGGCTTGCAAATCTCTGCCACCTTCAATTCTCTTGTTCCCATACCTAAACTGAATGAGTTAATGGTCCAGCTTTGTCTTTAAGTATGCAAGTCATGTTCATTCCCAGAGCTGGCTTTTCTTGGGTGATATCCTTCTAGAAAAAATTGTAATGTGATCATGTAATTAAAGAGTCTTGCAATGCGTATGCACAAAAACTGAATCTTAGCTCATGATGTCAATGACTAAATTGGGGATGGTTGTACAATCGTAAGTATAGT
Organism: Elanus axillaris; assembly: GCA_026212715.1. Taxonomy (NCBI): domain Eukaryota; kingdom Metazoa; phylum Chordata; class Aves; order Accipitriformes; family Accipitridae; genus Elanus; species Elanus axillaris. The sequence continues at coordinate 11,209,386 of JANZLQ010000025.1, read as the reverse complement.
ATTTTGTAATTTAGTATTTTGTTGGATGCTCACTTTTATTAATCCTTTTTTAACAAGAGGATTTTTATAATGTAATTCTGAAAAATAAGAATATCCACTGCCCTGTCCCTCTCACTCTGTAGTGCTTTCCAGTGTAACACCTGGGAGCTTTCTGATGACTCGGAAGAGCTGCAGGAGGGGGAGGATTGTGAAGCCTTTGGGGTGAAGCAGGTTGGTATAAGAGGAGCTGTGTAGGATGGAGCATGCTTACTGTACTATGCCATTCACTCCGTTACACTGATTTTCAGCAGGTCTCTTCTGCATACATGCAAATTGAGAGCTCCCTCTTTCCCAGACTTGGACAGTGTTCAGGTGGGTGGTAGCAAAGGGCAAGTCACAAGAGTCACATTCTCTCAGACACATTTCAAGGTCATTCAAGAATGGTTTAAGCTATGTCACTTGACAGCCAGGGTGACCTAAGAAAAGACATGTGGCTCAGGTTGTGAATGGTAATGCATTTAGCCACAGCAGTTCAGTTTTTCAATTTTTATACTCACTGTTTTGGTGGTATTGACTGCTGCATTTGTTTTCTTATAATGTATATTACATTAGGCCAACCACAATTAAGAGTGTGGTAATTCTGATGAAGTGGTGGTAAAGGTTTGACCAGTCATCGTGCGCTTCCTGATGATACCTATAGAAGATATTTGGGGAGAAATACAAACTGTGTAACAGAGGCTTTACAGTGTAGGTTGGTGAGAATTCTGTTCTCTGAACAGGACTAGTGCAGAGATTTAGAGAATAACTCGCAATTTAACTTTGCCATTTACTGTGGGGTTGCTTGTGCTGACTGCTTGCATGTACTGCAGTTGCTAAAGTAAAAAAATATACTGCTTTGCATTCAAGAAAGCAGACTTTCATGGCTGCATCTGAAAAAAAAGTCATAGCTGAAATAAGCAACATTATCAGCAATATGAATTTACAAAAATAATCTGTAGTAAACTGTTATCATTCAAGTTTGGGGTATGTAAGGTGCAGCCATATTTGGAGGTTCTAGTCAGCCTGTTGTATTGGTAATTACATACTGCGAGAAGGGATGAGGATTTGCTGCTTTACCAGTTTTAATAGAGGCGAGGTTAACTAATTCGATTCTGGATACTCTCATCATGAGTTGCTTGAAGGTGTTCAAATCTGCTTATGAAATAGTCCCTTCTGAGCTAAGGAGATGGAAATGAGACACTAAAAGGCTTTCTTGAAGTGCTTCCATGTTTCTCAGCTCAGAACATCACATTTGATATTAATATTAGGTACTGAGGCAAAGTCATCAGGTAGAAAAGGGAGGAAATGTAGAAATAGTCATTTTCTTGTGTGTTTCCTCAGGATGCTATTTTGAGGCTTTAAAAAAAATCATGCTTTGCTGATGAGGCTGCTGTAAATCGGGGAAGTGGCAGATGTAATTTAAGTCCCAGGGCCCTGCCCTAGAAGAGGTCCAATACTGGCAGCATACATATTGCTTATATGAAAGCGAACAGATGGATACATTTGGTCAATTCTGCTGAGTTCATATGGAAACCTTCAGAATTTTTTCTTACTATTTTGAGTGGAATACTTAAATCTGTTATCTGCTGAGAGTCTGTAGTTGCCCAGGATAGGGGCTTTTGTAGCTTTGAGCAGGGAGCATTACCTTACTGTGGATGTTTTCAGATCATATATATTTATCTGACTGTTGGAAGTCTCCCCCCATTCCCCTCCCCACCCCCCATACTCCAGGACCAATTCAGCTACTGGAGGAGGGAGCTGGATTTTTTTTCAGCTTCTGTGGCATGAGAACTGTCAGCTGAGTCTTAATCATGGAGTTATTACTGGTAGTGAAAATCAAGAAAGAGAAGAAATCCATCTTGCTTTTCAGATGCTAGACCGATTGCAGAGGCATGTTTTGGTTACTGTTGGGGTGGGGATGGGAGAGGAAGGAGGAGATGGGGAGAACAAAACCATTGTATTTTCTTTAATTAAGAAAACCACTATTTTTCTGATTCTAATTCCTGCTAAATTCTTGCTAACAGTTTTTGATGTTTCCCAGTTCAAAACAACTGGAAGCAATCAAGTGAAGGGAGAAGAATGGAGAATCACAGAGGAGGGGGTGTAGCTGTATTAGAAGAACATAGCTTGAAGTGTTAATACTTAGTCAGGGAGTGGGAAGGTGGGATTAATCTGTAATGCCTGAAATTAGTCTGTTTTGAGTGTCCTCATAGGTTAGTCTCTGTGTGCACGTGTGTAATAATCTAATAACATGTTATCTATAGCATCAAGGAAAGAACTGGTGTATGAGTAAATCATTCTAAAAGCCCTTCACACAGATGTGCCACATCTGTATTGTCATCTAGCTGTCTTTTTACAAGTGTATAGCATATAAAAATATATACATCAAGTATTTAGACACTATCAGTGACAGCTCTGTTCAGTATTAGAGATCTTAAAATCACTCTTGCCTTTGGAATCATGTAAGAAATAACATGCTTTTATCAGGAACTTTTAGCTTTAAAGCTTTCCAGGAAAGCTGTAAACAAAGCAGAAAGAAAAATGAAATCTCTGATATTAAAAGCATACTTCTATGAAGACTGCCATTGTGTGAGTGCTCATTTCTCTTTCTCTTTTAAAGAAAAAAATTTCTTTGAACCATTAGTGATGATAACTTCCATTGAAAATGGGGGTTAGAAGAGTAGAAGCCCAGCTCATTGGGAGAGAGAAAGAAGGCTTGAATTTGACAAAATAGTTTACTCTCTATTCCTATCTCATCCTCTTGAGCTCCATACTTCTCACAAAAACAACTCCACCCACTGTTGTAGAAAATGGCCATCTCTTGGTGTCTTCTTTGGAGGTTTTGTTTTTATAGCGCTAGTGCTAGTTTTGGGGATTAACGTGAATAACCCCATCAAATTTTGTTAAAAGACATGGTACCAATACAGAAAGATCCATGTATACTATTTAAAATACACTTGTTAACAGAGATTTAACAGTCATTTCATTCTCCACTGTTCATCACATTCACACATGTGGGATGGGCAGTAACAGATTGTGCTACATCATTTCAATTCTGCAGCAGTGTCTCTTTGCAGGAATATTTTGTGTAGTAATAATTTTCTTCCTATTACAGACTTTCTAACTATGTTAATGGCCATAGACAGGCCACAGAGACACACGTGAGAACTACCTTTGCAGTGACATTTAAACAATTTATTTGATCTTGCTTTAGCATACCTGCTAATGCCTTTTCTTACTCTGTTGTCGACCTTAGGAGAACTTTGTGTATAATCAGGGGTCTCTCAATCACATTTAACTTAACAAAATGATATGCAAATTTCTTTGATGTGTCATTTCTGAACTCTTTGGGATTTGCAGTATGTATGCTACCAGGCGGATACCCCTTGACTGCATGGGCATGTTTGAGTAGTGGCTGCCCAGCGGCTCCAAGGCCAGTTGCAGAAGGCGGTATGTTTTAGCTGAGGATGCTCTCTTATGTGTATCAATGGTTGGATGTGCCTTCACTTATACAGAGCAGGAGGTGCTATCAATATCCATTTTTTTGGTGTGTGATGATGGAAAAAGCACAGCAGAGACAGGTTGATGGCAAAGGGGAGTTCTATGTATCTCACGTTTACCATGTTGTACTGATCATCTTTATTGTCATTTAGAGAAATTGAAAGTTGTGGATTTGTGGCTGAAGTGTGTTACTGGTGTGGGAGTGCTCTTGGCTAAAAGCCTAAAATAAAGACACTTGCTTTGTGAATGCATATCTTGTCCTGTGATTGATGTAGCTTCTCCCATCCTGGACCATGTGTAAGAGTGCTCTTACGATGAGAATAGTTAAAACCAATTACCACTGGCGCTATAGTTGTTAACACTTGTATCAGTTTCTATCAGAATCATAACTCCTAGTGTAAAGCGGTATTATACAACCATTCAAAACCAGGGAAACTGAAAGGCAAGGAATTAACTGAATTAATTGGCAAAAACTATATTTATCAGCTTGTTGATTTTTAGTATAATTCATGGAAATAGATTCCATGAAATTTTCATTCTGTGACAGCTGATTGGGTGGGAAAAAAATAGGATCACTGTTGAATGTTTACATTGACAAGAACATTCCCATTTGTTAAAATCTTGGACACTAACATCATAGAAATGTATGTATGTGGGTTACCTGCTGCATTATGTCCCCTATCTGGGAAACACTTGAACCACATGATTAATCTCTTCAATTTCTGTTGAAATAATAATTTTATTTTTTCAAACAAAAGATAAGCCCAGATGTTTTAAGTTTGGCTTTTTCATAAACATTTGTAGAATAAGGTGCATCTTACTCTGCTGGCTATATTTCATGCCTTTCCATTTCCCAATCCTGGTCATGAAAACAGAGTTACTGCCTCAAAGTTATGTGAAAAGAAAGCTGGTTGCTTGGATGGGTCATACAGCTGGCCTTCGCATGTGTTTGCACAACGTGTTGTTACAGTATTACTGAACTGGATTCTTTGTCCACATGTAATAGCCTCCCTACAAACGATAGTAATAATGGTACGCGTCACAGTCTGTTCTCTACAGCACTGAAGCTCTTCTGTTGAAGGGGAAAACTCAAAGCAATCATCATTTCTCCTAAAATTGTCAGTTTTGGTTTCCATGTTCATACCAATTTAGTGTCTAGGTCTGATTTTTCCATTATCCTGCATCTTATATACAACTGTGGCTTGCTGTCGGAAATGAGTAGTCCAAGGATAAGACAAGGGAAAATCAAGCTTTCTGTCCTTGGGGTAAAGGAAATTATATGTAGTTCAACTTTCTCAAGTGACAACGTTCATTAGGCTGTTACTACAGACATCTGTATGTAGGCACAATAAGTTGGTATTTTCTGGGCACTTCCAATAATAAAATCGTAAATCAATGTTTACAGAAGATGTTTAAGCTTTTTTTTCAGTGATTCCTTCACATGTAGCTTTTCTTTAAGAATCTTTGACAGAAATGTGCAATTACAGAAAGCTAAACCACTGAATTTCCTCAGACATCCTTCTTTTGCCCCCTTTCTTTGTACACAGGTGTGGGTCCCGGTTAATGTGTACTCAACCTGTACATTGTGGGTGCTCCCATCTGGGGTCCCTTAGTACCAGTTCCACTGTTGCTGTGCAAAGAGCACCTTAGCCATCTCTCTACTGAAAGGAAATAAAACCAGAGTTGAAGATGAAGTGTGGGGAGGGAAGACATAGTCCTTTCCATTTATTTATTTCCTTGCATGATTTTTGTTTTGCTTTTTTTGGTTGGGTTTTATTTGTTTGGGCAAGTTTCTTGCCATTTACCTTTGCATTTGCATTTCCTATTGATTGGCAATTTTCGAACTGTTTATTGTGTTCTTTTGTTTAGCTGTTGAAGAGCTAAAACAAAAGCCACCAGGCCCTGTGAGGGACACATTTGCATGCGGCGAGCATTGCCCGAGGAAAAAGTAATTGCTAATGCATATTTATGTGGCACAAATTTGCCATTTGTTTATGCATAAAATTATCAATAGTGCAGGGCGGCCCAGCCGTAGAAAATGGTGACCTTTTTAGCTTAATAAATAGAAATCAGCTGTTATTGTGAAGAGATCAGCCATTTATTCTGTGTTGAGGGACACTGTCGGGAAAATGTAGATTGGTGCTGGCAATATCATTAAATGGAAGGCCAGTGACCCTTTCGGTATAGTCTATTATACTTTATCTAATAGGGGATAAATGACTCTGGTTGGCAAATAGATTAAAAAAAAAAAAAAAGTGGGGAAAAAAAAATCCAACACACCACCACCCCTCCAGACTTCTCTCTTACTGCTCAGCTGTATGAACAGGTAAATACTGAGGGGGTAATTGTGCACAAGCTGGCTGGTATTTTTCTAGCAGAAAAATGATGTTAACAACAACAACAAAAACCCAATGCCAAACCAACCCCCAGGCCCACTCTGTTTAGACTAGTTTTGACTGGTTTGGAGTGGGAACAACATCTAGAGCCAGCCTGTGATTCTTCCGAGTTCATGCTGTCAAAAGCAATGTTCTGAAAGGTCCATACAGGCATTGGATTTTGGCTTGTGAAATGAGAACTCATAGTTTGAAAGTAGGAGGTAGGGTCTTTTCTGAAGACAACAGGTTTTCAAAAACAGTTATGCTTTCTTCTTATATGCATTAATTTTTTTAAGAGCAGATAAAAGTTTGCCACATTATACCCCAAGATACTGTGAAGACCTTATCTGTAGAAGATGTAGCAACAGAATTTTCTTTATGCTGCTCCACTAATTCACCTCAGCCTTCATGGGCAGACCGTAAGACTTGAAGAGTTAAAAACTAACAGCCGTAAGCCTCAGGAAGTTCTTGTGAAAATGAAAGTATATGCAGAAAACCTCATTTTGCTCTCTATAGAGCACTGTGCTGTGCATAACTGGAAGCAGCTTTAACCACCCTACAGGTGAAATGTGAGTCATGGTGACTGTAAATGGTTGTGGTTTTTATGCACACTGTGTGGTGATTTTTATTTTTTTTTTTAATCACTGAGAAAGTTCCAGCAGCTGTTTGCAATGGCAGTGTTTTACTTAGCAAAGGCTATGTTAGATAGCCTTATCTGCATACCCAGTCTGGTTAGGTGAGATGAGGCCATACCCATCACCACCGTGGGACTGCCCACCTTCAAAAGATGGAGGCTGGCCTCTGCCCACCCTTCTCCTTTGTGCCTTCAGAAAGTCCTGCTGTTATTCTGGAAAGGCTGATCAGAGTAACTTTGGGGCTTTGTTCTGTTTGCTTCCTTGCTTCCTAAAAAAAAACAACTATCGCAAGGTGATGTCATTGTCACAGAAGCCACTACAATGTTTGTTACTAAGTGATGTCTTTCTGGTGGCCTCAGTAAAGAGGCAAAGGGTTCAATAGGACAAAGGAACTTGCAGATTGCATCAGTAGGAGCCTCTTTGAGGCAGGGTTGTGTGGGCATGATGGTGTGGAGGTTGTTGTCAGAGGCAGGGCTTCTGTCTTGAAGAGTGTTGATCTGTTCACCGCTATTAAAATTCAGGGAACATTTAAAAAAAATCATTTTAGTAAAATATAATACAATACATAAAACTTAGTATAGCTATATTACACAGTAGATGATATATTGCTCTCTATAATAATGTTGTAGAAGTCTTCATAAGAATGTGTGCCTACAGTTTGAGACTTATTCATACCTAAAATTTTCTCTCATATTGGGACAGGTTTTGGAAAGGGCTTCTTTAATCTCCTGTTTGTGCTTTTCCATGCATTTAACTCCTGTGCACAGAGCTCTTGCCAGCTTCTGGAATGCTGCCCTTGTAGTCCTCCCAAATAATGGTCCCCAAACCACGTTGCTGTAGAAACCAAAACATTGTAGGACATGTTATGAAAACAGAAGTTCAAAGAAATAGCTAAAAGTATAAAATTTCTTAGATACATCCTATGGAAACCATAGTTAAGATCAAAGTGAATTTAATTGCAGAGTAGGATCTAGGTTTCTTTATATGGCAACAGGTCCTTTTTTTTTTTCCTGGTTCTGTCACTCAAGACCATAGCCAAGAACCACAATTTCTGAAGTCTCTATTAATGTTTGGGGATTGCCTCACCTTGTCGTTAACAGTTGTAACTAGGTGGTATTTTACCTTTACAAACACATTTTTATTTTTACTTCAACAAATTAATTCTTGGCTTATTCCAAGTAGATCTGATTTTTCCAAAGGGTCTTTTCCTACACAGGTATCTCCATCTCTGCTCCTGAAAAAAATCTTCGTCTGCATGTCAAAGCTCACAGCCAAGTTTTAGCCTCAGTTTTGCTTTTTCTTTTCTAACAGTTATAAACAACTCTTTTGAAGTATGTTGTTTGACACGAACTAGAAGGTTTTATGTAGATAAAATTAAGTAGAAAATGCTTAAGTCTTTTGCGTGGGAATGAACTGGGGGCCACAGCGCTGTAAACTAACCTGGATCCAGCTGAGATTCTAGCTCAGGATATTATTATTATTACAGCTACTGTTGTCATTAGTACATAGTTCTTGTTGTATCTGTACCTGTAGCTGTCCAGGTCTGGTTGTGGAAGATACTGTGCTAAGTACAGACAAATAAAAAGCAAGGCTTCTTCACAAATCTAGAAATAGCTAGGTTTATGGGAAATCACAAAGTTTTGTAAAGAGGAGTTGGTTAAGGGAGAACATAGGTCAGAGACAACAATAAGCAAGTATAGCTGATCAAAGTTGTAGCAGCAAACACAAGAATGAGCAAAATGAGTATTACTTTTTCCTTGTTTTCTGCTTATATGAAGAGGACTGGGAGTAGTGCCGTGCCTTGACTCCAGGTTGCTGGGAAAGACAAAAACGTGATGGGGAATATTTATTTACTGTAAACAAATGTTACAGGTCTGATTGTCCTGTGACCTGTCTTCATTGTCCCAGGGTCTCATCCTAAGTGGGAGTGAATTGAGTGGGGCTTGTTCTTTCTTCAGCTCCTGGTGCGTCTGCTGTATTAATAATGTGTTGGTTAGGAAAGGAAGATAAAGGACAAATTTTATATTATGCTAATTAGTTGATGAATGTTTAATAAGATAACCAAGTAACAAGCATTAAGCAATTTATATTTTCCGATTCTCTGAGATGCTGGTAACCAGGTAGTCTGATAGGCCCTGCAGATCTTGACCTTTCTTTGTAAAAGGAAATTTTGATGACTTGTCCACACTGAAGACTGACTTTTCCCGCCTTCTTCAACATAGGTTTATTTGAAAAGCTCACAGAGATACTCATCTTTCTAAGAGCAGAAATTCTGTCTGAGGAAATTTCTATATAAAATATAGAGGACACATTTCTGTTTGCTCATCTGATTGCTCAAAAATAACATAGGAAATTGAGATTTATCTTCACAAAGTTTGCCTGTGTGCAGAGCTCAGTGTGAACCAGGGACGGTTGACTTTTGAAACCTCATGCATCAACCTGATCTTGGTGGTAGTCTTATGTGCTGCCACTTTTCAGAGTGCTCTGAGCTGTAGGGCTGGCAAAGTAATTCCATCAAGTTAAACCAGTAGAGAAAGTGCCTGGTTTTATATATTGAGGTTATTGATTTCAGAATTTGGGTACTTGTTTTGTAGTTTATAAGTAAAACAATTTCTTATTTATTTTTATTCATACATACGTTTCCTACTACAAATTACCTGTTTTGGTTAGACTAGATTGATATTAATAGATTATAACACAGCATACGGATGCAAAACCTGACAGAGGACAGCTACTTCACACCTGAGAAGGTGTGGACTTTGGCTTGTGTCAGCTCAGTGTGTCGTATCACAAGTATGGTCTTAAACTTGCTTATGCAACTGTGTCCATGTGATCAATCTAAATAACAGTAGTACTAGAGGTTTTTTGTTTCCAAAACCCTGCTTTGATGTACACCTGAGTTGCATAAAAACTTGTCTAATTTTGCAACCGTGTAAACTGAGGCACAAAGCTAGTAATGGTGGGGGGAGCCTACGGCTAGGCAGGGCCACCTGGGTCAAACAGCCTAGTTGCGCTCTTCCATGCCTCTGCAGAGGGGTCCCAGGTCCTACCTCGTGTTCCACATATGTACACCTCATGCCACAAAACAGTTCTCCCCTCTATGCTGACGGCTTGGGCATAAACCAGCAGCAGTCATAACTGTAATTGGTGCCCAGAGGGATGTGGGGTGCATCCCAGTACTGAGCTGTGGAGGATGAGGTGGGGTTTGGGAAGTCATGCTATCTAATGTTAGTCATTGAAGCTCTGGGCTTTGCAATACCTGGGGGAGATGCCACTCTGTCACTCATACAGGAAGCTCAGGTGCAGCTCAGAGAACCCTGAGGCAGGGGTCTAAGTTGCGGCGTAAATGTGTGAGTAACCCTCCTCCTCTAGTGGTGACAGCTGAAAGCAGAGGCAAATGCAGAGGACTTCTTGCTCCCAGCGCCATACTCACACTGCTAACCATGCTAAACAGGCTAATCATGCAAGCATGTTAGGCTGGGGATATAAAAACAGAATCAGAGAGTGTAGGTTAGCTGTTTAAACACTCAAGAGAAACAGGAATATATAGTCATATCTTTCTCCTAGTTCAATCTTTGTATTGATTTATCATGATAAGAGGTGCCACTTTTTAGTTCTAATAATGTCTACTTTTCTTTTCTCTTTTTTTTTTTTGCTATTACATATTTCTTCTATGGCAGCTTTTCCATGTGATATATTTTGGGTCACACTTTAATTTACACCAGTCTCTGTTCTGCAAAAAAGAGTTCATGAACTAAACAAAAAGGAATAGGGAGGGGGATGTCTAGTAGAGCCCAGGCTTTTGTTTCATGTTTTGGATGTATTTTCTTTTTAAAATAAAATTGTTGATATGCATTTGCTTTTATTTTTCTAGCCTTCCTCTTGCTGATGACTGGGTTCCTGTTTGATCCTGTTTACAAGCTTACGAAGATTGAAAATAACCCCAACTCCTCTGCATTGGGTAGGAAAACAAAACCATATACAGACATATGGCAATTACTCTGGAGGGCTAGCAATATGGAAGAGTGTGGTATGAAGGAAGAGCTTGTGGAGAAAAAGAAGGTTACTAGGTTACCACAAAAGACATTAGTGTACACAATTTTTCTCACCCACTCTTTTGAACTGGGGAGGAGGGGGAGGAGTGAGCATATCCTCAAGTAAATAAGGATATTCTCCAGCACGTGTATGCCCAGTGTAAACATTTTAAGTTTATACTTTCTGTTACTCATTCAATCTGCTCTGCAGTGCTATTTCAATCTCTTCAAAGTCTCCAGAAAGATAATTTAAAAGATTTGGGGGTTTAGTTTTTTTCTTTAAAATTTACTGGCAAGATAAAGATTTTTCCCTAAATTACTATAAACTTGTGGATATATGTGCAATATTTTAGTAGTGTTGATGTGTAAGTATATATATCCCAAGAAATAAATTTTCACAAATACTTTATAAAATTACATTTCTTGCAGTTAGGGAGAGTGGATGGGGAAGAATCCTGTTAAATGTTGTTGTTGGGCTGACAGGAGACTCAGAGACAGGTAATCCCACACTTAATGTGTGTGCTTGATCCTGTAGTAGTCTTTGTGCTTAACGTGACTGCCATGACTACTAAATGTTTGCAGAATCAAGGTTTCAAAGACAAGAACCTCCTTTTGGTAGCATGGGTTTTATCATGTTATTGTGGACTTCAGGAACTGGAGTTGAATATGTCAAATGCTGTGTGGAGTGTTATGAGTTTGTTCTAGGGTTAGGCTTTACCTAGCATGACCAGGTTGTTATCCTAGTCATGTATTCTGGTGTAATTGTTGCCTTTGCAAGGGGAGTGGCAACTACTACCACATCAGGATTGGAAATGCAGCCACAGTGACAGGTAACACGTTCAGTTTTCATGGGTAGAAATGAGGAAAAGGCGTGGAAGGCAGTAGGGTGTAACTGAGGATTTAGGGCCAACTCTCAAATGAAACCCTGGGACAGCCTTCTTGATTTCAGTACGATTTTGTCCACATGCAGAGGGCTATTCCACTGTTCTTGTTGGGACAAAAATCTCTAATAAAGTTTGAATGCAGGATTGTATGATTGACTGATAATATTCCGGTGTAATGAGAGTCATAAGTCATGGTATTTTAAAATGATTGATTCAGATGTGAAAAAGTCTTATGATTCACTTTTCTCTTTATAACTGCCAGAAGTCAGTTGTGACATTCTTGTATTTTTTCCTCTTCTAAGTAAGCTTATCAAAGAAGAAATCACTAATTTACCAGCTAGTGTTTAATAATCAAGGAAGTGAAACTTCTACTTTAGAGAAAAAAAGAAATCCTTTGACTTGCTGTATGATTTTTAAATAATAAAAGCTTACCATCTACTGGGCAACTGATTTTTTTTTTTTTTTTTTTTTTTTTTAAGGCTTTCATTCTGAGAGGGGTCACTAGCCTTTTTAGAATTGAGCCACTTTGTTGACAAATATGTCCTCTAAATTGAACAGCATTAATTAGAACTTCATGTTGCAAATACTTACTTTTTAATGTGGGTGGTGGTATCAACAAAAATGTCTAATGAATTTGATTGAAGATGATTTTAAAAGGTCTGCCACCTGTAGATAAAAATGTGCATTACTACACATGGTAATTATCAAGACTGAAGGCCATGACATGATCCATTGACCTTTTGAAATCAAAACACTGTAAAGAAAAAAAGGCACTGTGTTAATATAGGACGTGTCTGTATATTCAGCTATATCAGTACACTGTAATATATCTAGGGGAAAAAAAGGTATTTTGGATTATGTTAGACCCAAGTTTCCTGTCTTTTCCTCTACAGGCTTGTAAAGCTCTCACTATTTTTGTATGTGTTGAGGGATCTTTTTTTGATCTAATGAAATAGATTGCTAAAAATATTCAGGTGTCTGAGACAGCAGCAAAACATCTCTGAGCCACCCTACAAAAATAAACTAGTTTTGTGTGTGCAGGATGAAAAAGAAAGTGTACAGGAACAGATTTCAGCTTCAGGCTTTCTATAGGGGCATTTGCAATAAGGGAGGGGAGCAATAACCCAGCAACTATCATTGTAAAAATTATGAAAAACAGTTTGATGGTCCTTTTTAAAGTCAGCTCACTAAACAGGGGCCAAAGCAAAAGCCTGAAAGGCAACTCGTACTTTGCCATTAACAGCCTCAGCCCCTTGCTGCTATTTGCAGTTGAGAATGAGTGCTTCTGTGTATAGTAATGGTGAGAAAAACTAAAAGGAAATAAAGGATGCGAATGAAAGATTTTCTCTTTTCATATGAGTACTCGGAACACCAAGCAAGCAAAGAAGCAGCAATTTTAGTTAAGCTAATGTAATAGAAGACCATTGCACCCAAACTGTCTCAGCAGAACTTCCTGCATAATTAGATTGTAAATCTTCTCAACTGAGGAAGTTTTGCCCAGGGTCAGATTGTCTAAGTAATAATCCATTCTACATAAATTAGAAGATTTGAACTGCTGGGATACATTATTACATTAGTTTTGGGTTTTATTCCTAATATAACTAAGGAGAACAAATGCAACAATTCTTTTTCTTTTCTTCTTTTAATTATGTTATGTCTCTTTAGCTTTTGATTACCTCAGAAGGCCTTTCCTGTAGGTTTTTGGAATTTTTCCTGAGCAATGATGATGAATTTGTCATCTAGGCAAATTAATACATTTTTAATATACTTTAGAAAGTGATACCACAGAATCCTTTGGCCACCGGATTCTGTGATATCACTTCCTTAGTGAAGCATTTAGTCAGAGATGCTGCTGCTCTTTTTGTGCTGCAGTTTTTGTGATGCTGAAGTTTTATCTCCCACTATGACTCCCTTGTTCTGCAAAGAATGGAATTGCTGTCTTCAGGGTAAGAATTAATGGATGAAAATTTACTAATAACTAGTTTACAGCAAGCAGGCTTTTAAGTTTTTTATTCGATTATTTTCTTTGAGAAAAAAGATTGTGGGTGCTTGACATGCATATACAGCTTTATGTAAAAGTGATGGGGTAAATCCTGAAGTTGTTATTCGGGCAAAAATTGCCATTCAAATTTCAGTATTTGATCTGCTTGATGGAAGTAAAGTTGTAGTGTGGCACAGATTAACTTGTATGGATTTGTTGTTGGTGATTCCCCCCCCGACCCCACCTTGCATTTGACTTTCACTATGAAATGGAGGAGTGGCCAACTTTTCAGGAGAGCCTTTTGGACTTAGAATTTTTGGGCTGGACTCCCAGGGTGTCTGTGTATACTCCACTAGTGCTAAAAAACAGAGAGAGGAGATACTGAGGGGCTTGTGGAAGTGCTCACGATGCAGTGGGCTCCCAGTTCCTGGGGCTACTTCAGGTGTGCGCCAATTCCTCAGTTTCCATTAGATGCACAGCTTAGAGATCTAGACCTGCACAGCAGTAGTAACTGGTGGCAGGACTGCAAAATCAACTTGATCCAGCTCCGTGATGGGTTGTATTTTGTTGTTGTTGTATGTGCAAGTGTTGAGAAAAAACTGTGATATGAGGAAAAGGTTGGCGTCTGTCATTCAATGATGGTTTTAAATACCTGACTGTTCTTACTGAAAATTCACATGTTACATAATTTTTTTGGAAAGAGAAGGAGGAAACTATCTGGGGTGGGGGAGGTACTGAACTCCCTATTTCCCATCTACTTCCTGTGTTCAAGGGTAGGAAATTAAAAAAATGGAATAGATAGTTCTCTGTTTTCAACTATAGACGTACTGTGATTACCTGATGCTGGTTCTGTGAGCTCAGCTGCCTGGTGAGTCTGTGGTCAACCTACTCTGCAGAGCACTGGCAGCTGAAGGCAAAGAATAAGCTTTGGTGGAAACAGCAAGTGCTCTCAAAGGTCATGGAAACAGGGGTACTCCCAGGCTCAAGGATGTGTGATCACCCTTCTCTCAACTGCTGGGCAAGAAGCAGACTTCAATATACGTCTTTATTTTTCTCTGTTGCTGTGAGACACCAGTGGATGTGAAAAAGGAGTAACAATTTAGAAGATACGATGAAAAAAAAAAAAAGAAGATCTCTGAAAGTCCTTTGAAACTGGTATTTTGGGGAAACACCAAAGCATTCAGGTGCCCTTGGAAGCATACAAGAGCCTTGGAAGTCAGGAGATAAAACATTATGTTTAATTCCACTTAAAATCCAAATATGCTCTCATTACTGCTATTATAATCCTTATAAAATTACTTTTACATATTGAAAATTTTCATAATCATTATTATTATTACTTATTATTTAACAGCAAGTAGCTGTGTCTTTTCTCAGGAACATCAGATATAAAGAAAATCAGAAATCAGACCTCAAGACTACTTTTCAGGCAGAAATAATCCAACCATTATTTCTGGTGTAAAAGGTTTGTGAATAGCATCATTTGCCTAGAAGCTGTTTTCCAACCTAATAATTCCCGGAATAATGACCTAAAACTGTTTCCAAGAGGATTAAGGCCCATATAACTATTAGGAAGTAAAAGTTTTTGGAAAAGCTTCATTCTGATTGGTGAAGAGGTGAGTTCTGATTTGGGTTAAAGCTGCTTGCTTAGGAGAATCAGTTTCAATCTCTCTGAAGTCAAAAGTATTGAAGTAATCCTCTGGAGAAGGATTGTCTGAGGTTTTTTTTTTATTTCTTTCTATATAAAAAATATGTATGTGTATATATAGATATTGCTATATTGACCTCAAAGATGGTCATTTACCTGGGTTTTTAATGCATTTGGGAGGGTTTTTTTAATCTTCTGCTTTAGTTTGCCTTGGGCAAAAAACGTTCAAAATGGGATGAGATTGCAGCTGAACACTTAGCTTGTTGGTTAATCATCACTTGAACACTCTTCATTTGAGACACTGTGGAACAGAGAATTTATTTGTAGTGATATTGGTGTGTTTTTAAGGTTGTGCACATACTCCTGTTAATTGCTTTTTTAGCTAGTGTGATCTGTAAAGGAGAGGGAGGAGAAAACATGGGCTCGGGATGACTCGGGGAATATCCACTTTACAGGGGACAGGCATTAAGGTTTAGAGGAATGCATGTATTTGCAGCTGAATCTGTTTTATAAAGAGCTCTTGCTGAGTTGCACTTTTAAATTGGCAAAACTTCCCAAACATGCATCAAAATACTGGTGACAGAAGTTCACTGCAGAAAGCATGTGAATTCACACTGAAATGGCTGGTAACCACGTCTTGGTTTTTTCACCTTTTTGAAATAACTGGAGCTAATGCTGTAGCTTTTGGCCAAATCCCAGAAATGTCTCAGCAGATCACACCAAAGACCTGAAATCATCAGTGAGTTCAGCCAGCTTTATCCTAGGGTGCCTTCACTGCCAGCAATCAGGATTGGTTTACATCTGTCCAAAGAGCATACTCATGTAAGAAGGTGAAATAAACATCGGGCATTAGCAAAGTAAAATAGAATTATTTATTTTATTTACCTGAGGAACTAGTATCACTGGCCATTCAGGCATTTGTAATAATGTGCATATACTGTATTAAATCAGACCTTTGGATAAGTTTGGCCTTGTGTGCAATTTAAAGGTGGTTTAGCAGACCTTCTCATTAATAAGGTAATAATAAGATTTGGCTGTCAACTGAGTTGTTATAAAAGACAGAGACAGTTTTGTGGGACACTGAAATCCATCTTTTTAAAAGGCAGAAGGGATTTAATCACTGATGGTACTTAACATGCAGCTGAACTGGGCCCTGTTTTGAAAAAAATCACTCTAATTCTTCCATTGGTTGACTATAGCCACAATAGAGAAAGGCAAAGAAGTGTTTGCTGATCAGATCTATGGCCAAATTCATATTTCTGATGCAGGATGCATAGTGCCAAAAAGCTGATGCATATGCTTATGAAAGATTTTTCTGCTTCTATATGTACTATAAATACATTCCACATGGCTTTGTATAAAGCTCTCTGTTATTTCAGTAAGTCACAAGCTACTAAGCCAGATCCAAAGAAGGTGAAGCTCTGAATAAAGTTCTTTAACATTTTATGACTTTGAAATCCTGTTTTTTAGAGTATATTTGCTTCATTAATATGTGGCTCTGATGTCAGTTGGGCAAGCATTGAAAAGATAGGCAAAATTTAATGGGGAGGAAAAAAAAATCTTTTCACAAAGTTCTCCTCTTGCTGTTAAGCTAGCAGACTGAAAAAAGTTCCTTTTCCTTTTCAGTATTCTAGGTTTTGTTTTTAAACCAGGAATATATAGTTCTGTTTAAAATAAATCATTTAAAGAAATACTGTTGCTGAAGATGGTACTTGATGTGACCAGGTTTGGCAAAACTGCTTGCCTAGTATGAATGAGTCTTTACTGGTATT
>JANZLQ010000025.1:11180064-11192438 GCA_026212715.1 Elanus axillaris | reverse complement strand
GGCGGGGAGGGGGCTGGGGAAATCTGTGCTCCCTCTACTTCCAGCTCCTGGACTGAGGGCGTAATTGCACGGTATGGTCTTCCTAAGCCCCTAGGCAGGTCTGCCCAGTGGCCCAGGAGCACCTTGGAGTGTCCCCAAGCAGCAGTAAAATGAAGTTTGGCTACTGTCTAGCTGTTTTTCCTTTTTTATATAAGAACTTTGAATTGCAGCATTATAATTAAAATGAAAAGAGTGGATTAGCTGCAGAGGTAAACTAAAGAGTGAGTTTGTTGAACCTAAGCAGTAAACTAAGAGTAGAACTGCAGAGATATTTTCCCTGTTGCAACACCATGTTGGTCTAGTTCCTCCCCATATTCTTTTTTTGTTTTTTTTTTTTGAACTACCAATATACAGTGAGGTGCCAGAGTAAAATGAAGTTAGGAGTGAACACTCTCCCTCCCCACCCTTTATTTTCCCCCCAGCAGCAGCTTGATATTTGATGTTTCCAATGGAAAATGCAGTTTTGTTCTCAAGATTGGCGATACAAATAGAGTGTCATCCTATTTGGTTGCTTTGTCTCTTGCTCATAATTATGCCTTCTTACTGTGCGTTTTCCACATACATGAGCTTTTTTGCTTTCCAGCACTGCAACCCTGGGAGAGTAAACAGAGTCCACTCCTTGCCATGCATCGTCTGGACAGCCACCAAGTGAATGCCAGGCATAAGGCAGTTTGTGGTCATCACTTATACCTGTGTAACAGTGGTGGAGATTACTGGGTTTGGGATTGAGAATGTTGGGACAGTTGTAGTGCATAAAATAACGAAGTTATGGGAAGCATGTTGTGGGGGAGCTAGCATGGGGGCAGCGATAGTGAAGCTCGGCTTTGGGATCCCGCACTGGGTTGTCAGCAGCTGCAGTCAGAACAAGCACTCTGCATCCCTTTCCTCAGGTAAGGGGGGGAAGTGAACATGAAGGAATACTGACAGTCCTGCAGCTGCTTTTTGGTGAACCTTTGTAAACTTAGATGAAAGAGGTTAAATGTGAGGGTGATAATTTTATAAATGGTCTGGTGTTTTGCGCCTTCCTCTTCAGAGTCAGGCACAAAATAATGTGCAGACTGACAGCTGGGGAGTGCTGAGTCTCCACCCTTGGAAAATTGGGCCTCCTTGCAGCATCTGAAGTGGGGTACCCCAAGCTGAAGCACCTGAAGCCTCCAGCTGCTCCTGAGTCATTGGATGGGAGCCCTCATAAGGAAAAGGGAAATGGGAGTTCAGCAGTTGGAAGTTGTAAGATGGGAGAGCCAGTGGCTTCCCATTTCTGCATCTTTGAAAGGGTTAATGCTGAGGTGCTCTATTGTATTAATGATGGTTGTTTCTTTGCAGAGCCCGTTGGGCTCTTTCAGGGGCCTCTCAAAACAATGAGTGCAGTGAGGCTGTTCTGTCTAATTACTCCAAGACAGGGATGCTAAAGAGGAATTAATGACAGTTGACAAGTGCAATTAATAATTATAGCAAAGCTGGGAGTCATGCAGCAGGCAGATGACAATAACAGGGTAACTGTACATGACAGCTTTCATCCGTTCCTCCCCCCGCCTGCTTCTTCTTTCTTTTACCCTTTAATGTGAGCTGCTGCATGCAGCCAGGCCATACCGTGTATGGACAGGGAATGAGAAGGTGCTGAGATCTAGTTGTTTAGGTTTGTCCAATTTCTAACCTGCCTGCCCCAGTCTTTCTGTCCTAAAAAAATAAAATAAAATAAAAAATTAGCAACAGCACCAACTTAGCAGCACAGGCTTCTGTTAGCTTTCATGGTCAGGTGTTGACAAGACTACTTAAAATTCATGTTGGGAGATTGGAAGGAGAAGGGGACAGGGAAAGGCAGCAGCAAGCTGGAGTTGAAGTGGGATTTCCATATCAAAGGCCAGGCCTTTGGCTCTGAATGGTAATTAAAGTACCCAGATTTCATCTCCTTGGTCAGCTCATGAAAAGGAAAAAAAAATTAGAGGATTTTTTCACTCCCTTTAGACTACAGTACAGCAAGCAGTAAATTAAATGAAAGTTGAGCTAAAAGGTGCCTAACGCTTCAATCTTTTGCATCTAATAGAATCTATGATGTTTTTAAAGCATTTATTCAGTTCACATCTTCATCTTGCTGTGATTATAAAGGATATCATGTCTGCTTACATTTATTGGGCACACATCTTGGCCTTCCCAGGGTTGTAAAAGGATTTCACTTTGCATTATGTTGCTGTTGTGTTATGGCCTTTTGGTTTAAAAAAAATAAAAAAGGTGGGGGGGGTGAGTGTGAAAAGGAAGAAAAAAGGCACATTTCTCTGTAATTTCTAGCTGGTCATTGTAGGAGCCACTAATAGTGAAAACCAAATAAATGCAAATTTAATGAGGCATGGGGAACTAGTAATGAGATATAACAGCCTCTCACCTTGAGGTTGCTGGTTCAAACTTAGACCATGGCACTACTGAAAGTGGCCACAAACCAGCAGTCATATGGCAGTAAATGTGCAATATTTTGTCACCTTGGTCCAGTTCCTCGTGGATACGTAATGGTGAAATGAAAGCCCTGCTTGCATTTGCTGGTAGTCCCTCTTCAGAGACAAGGACTGCTTGCTCTCTGGATTTCCTGCCCTTGGCATGGGTCATGTTCAAGTCAGAGTTATGCTGTAATGTGCCGTGTCTTGCCCTGAGCAGCTCCTTGGCTGTCTTGGTTCCAGGTCTCTTGTAGATGTGCTGTGGTCTTCAGTCTCTGGAGCTATTGGTCTGGCCTTTCACCAGCAGTGGGTGAACACCCAAAGCTTGAGAATTTTACCAATACCATTGGTGTCATGATGAGCCCTTCAGTTTCTCTTTAGATTTGTGCTGGCCAAGCAGTTTCTCAATACCTTGGGCTCCTGCCTCTGGGTTTGTCCCTCAGTAAATCCATGGTTGCACCCTATTTGGCTGAATGCCCTGAGGGGAAAAAGCAGTTTAGCTCTCTTCAATTCTGCTTCAGAGCTATGAAGGACTGAAACCTTAAGTCTCAGAGCTGTATATGTATAATTAAAGGTGACCAGGCTGGGTCTCCCTTACTTTGGGGGCTGAGTCAGAACCTGCTACAGGTCACTGAAACTCTCTCTCCTGACCCCACTGGATGCTGGATCAGTTCCTTGAGCTGAAACCCTGAAGTCTAGATGTTTTGGTACATTTTCCTATAGTTACATCTCTACTACAGCAAATGTATGCCTTTTGACATAACTGTTTTGGTATGAGATATTATAGATGCAGGCAGTGCTGGTGGTGTCCTGTTTGTATTAGTATAGCTGCTGTGATGGAAGGGGTAAGAAAAGCTCCTTGAAACAAAACATGGAATAGTTAAGATCAAAATTGAAAAAAGAAGGGAAGGGAAAAAAAGGCAAATTATTGTTGCTCTAGCAAATAGCAAGAACTTAGACATGAGCCAAACTAAATGCCCACTGAACACAAAACCACTGTGAACTTAAGGTTTGCAAATCTAGACTTGTATTCTAAATGCTGAGGTTATTTTTATTCCTCCCCTTTTTTCTTTCTTTCTCTTCTCCCTTGCTCTCTAAGGCGTGCTATCCTCCCCCCCCAGCCCCTAGCTCAAGTGCATCATTTTCTGCTATTGTGTTTAAAAAAACTCTGCTGCAGGGGCTCTGAAATGAATAAAAATGTAATCCTCAATGTGCCCATTGTGTACTCTCATTTGTTTTTGCTGTATCGATTTATCAGCGGAGGGAAATTACTTGCTGGAAGAGAGGATGCCAGTCAGAATGACATTTATTTCATAGTACAAGGAGGCTCTCCAGCGTGTTTCCATGTAACCCAGATATTGGAGCTGTAAAAGGGCTTGTAACAAGGTTTAGTGCTATGATTAGATCGTGTGGAGCACCTTGCTTTCATAACAACAGGCACTTGGCTGGAGCCAAGGCCTCAGGTTATGGTCAACTTTTTTTTTTTTTAATTCCTTTTTCCTTAACTCAGAGTATTTGGCTTGCACCCTAAAATATTCCTCTGTTCAAAACTCAACTGTGAAAACTTCTGAAACCTCATTTGGTATTTATAAGGGTCTTGAGCTTTCATGTCACTGAGTTAAAAAGATAAAATATTTACTTGTTAATCTTTTTGACTTTATGTTTCCTTGTGTTTCTAGTGAAATAACCTCATGATTTTAATTCACCAAAGCAAATCTTTTTCTCCAGTGATTGTAAGCTACACTTGCTCAAGGCAAACAATTACCTGTAAAAATGAAGCATATTCTTTACCCCAAACCTGTAATAGGTATATATATGCATTGCAAATAAAGGTGGGATTCAGGAGGCTGAATCCTGGCCCTGGGGTTTGTGTTTGGCTGCTGTTGTTGGATAGTTTGTGCTGAGGGCTTTGCTGTACCGACTTGTCAGGTGTCTGTTGAGTTCAGCAGCCCCTTTTCAACAGTGTCCAAGGTGAGGTGGTTCAAAGGAAGATCCCCAAACCCTAGACACAGTCTTCCTCCACAGGACTCCTCTTCAGCAGATGGATGTTGACTTATTCTCCACAGCATTTTATGTACCTTTGGAAATGTCCTGTTAGGAGATATTCTTAAAACTCTTGACATATTTATGGCTATTTAAGAACCCGTTTCTGGAAATAATCTTCTGGATTGTCAAGCTCTTCCTCCTAGCATGAATATTGATAGCATATAACCTTCATTAATTTCCTGTGATTTTATTTATTGTCATAGATATGAAGTTGTTGCTAACTTCTGTACATCTATAGTTATCCCTCTTTGACTTGCCTGATCATGAGCTTCTGTGGCATTGTATAGCAGGGAGCTTTGGGCGTGAAACCTGCCCCATAAGCTAGGAACTGCTCCTGACCATTGCAGGAACATGGGGAAATAGGTAATAGCAGGTATGGGAAGTTATGTCTGTGTTGAAGATTGCTTGATGCTTTCCATCCTAAAACTCTCTTTTCAGCTGTTTTTATCTCTGCCAAATTATTTCGGCTTTGGCTGATATTTTCCATTTTGGGTGTTTGCCTCAGACATTTAAAAGACAAAAAACTTTAAAAGAATTTTTCAGCCAAAATGGCTCAGCTGTCCCCAAGCTGAGAGAAAAAATAAGCTGTTTTGCTTTTGTTAAAGCCATTCTTCCTACTATCTTGATGGAAAGCTCAGCTCCCAAGCTACAAGCCTCTGAAATGCTGGTTTTCTTTTATCCAGTAGTATCTTTTGTGAGTGATAAAATTAACCAGGTTTAACTAACCTGTGGAGTTCTTTGCTAGACTGTGAACTCACTGGGTCATGTGTCTCTGCTGCCTTTCTCTTTGGGGTGGTGGCTGGAGAGTAATGGTTAGGGTTAGCTTAGAACCAGTTAGCCCATCTGCCTACATCACACTTTGTTTTAAACAGAGCATAATGCTGTTGCTGCAACTGTATCCAGCTGAGCTCTAGCTCAGGCTGCATGTGAGCCACAGAGTTGGCTGAGAGTCTTGCTAGCTAAGCTTGGCCTGAACTGAACTGTTCCTTTCTAGTCTAGATGTGTGTTATTTTCCTCCTAAAGTTCAGGTTGGAAATAGAGAGCAAAAGGGAATCATAGAATGGTTTGGGTTGGAAGGGACCTTACAGACCATCTAGTTCCAACCTTCCTGCCATGGGCAGGGACACCTTCCACTAGACTAGGTTGCTCAAAGCCCCATCCAACCTGGTCCTGAACGCTGCCAGGGAGGGGGCATCCACAGCTTCTCTGGGCAACCTGTTCCAGTATCTCACCACCCTCACAGTAAAGAACTTCTTCCTAATATCTAATCTGAATTTACTCTCTTTCAGTTTAAAACCATTACCCCTCATCCTATCACTACACTCCCTGTTAAAGAGTCCCTCCCTATCTTTCCTGTAGGCTCCCTTTAAGTACTGGAAGACCACTATTAAGGTCTTCCCAGAGCCTTCTCTTCTCCAGGCTAAACAATCTCAAGTCCTGTAGCCTGTCCTCATGGGGGAGGTGTGTCAGTTCTCTGATGATCTTTGTGGCCCTCCTATGGAACTGCTTGAGCAGGTACATGTCTGTCTTACACTGGGGACCCCAGAGCTGAACGCAGGACTCCAGGTGGGGTCTTACAAGAACAGAGTAAAGGGGGAGAATCCCCTCCCTCGACCTGCTAGCTACACTACTTCTGATGCAGCCCAGAATGCAACTGGCTTTCTGGACTGCGGGCGCACGTTACTGGCTCATATTCAGTTTTTCATCCACTGACACCCCCCAAGTCCTCCTCTGCAGGGCTTCTCTCAAATAGTAGTACTGAAATGTGGAAGAGAAAGAAAAAAAAGGAAGTAAGGCACTCACTTACTTGAGTAAGTGCCTGGCAGAAGCAGAGGACAATTCTATTGCTTTTGGTAAAGCTGGGAGCATGCATCAAACAGGTCTGATGGAACTTGTCACAGCAGCGGGCGCATGGCTCTTACCCGCTGTCATGGGTGCCTGTTACTTGCTTGAGACATCCCCCTCTGCGGGCGGGCATTGAACCTTTCAGATTTCCTCTTTCTGTCTCACTGAGGTAGCAAATGTGTGAGGAAATAGGAATGTTCATCTGGAGAGTAAGAAATGGAATCTGTGAATACCTGGACCTGAGGAAAGGAGGTCTCAGCACACCAAAACTGAGGAGGATGTGAGGTGGGTTGAAGTAGAAAATCATCTAGGCAGCTATGATGGCCTACATTCTTGAAGTCTCCTATGGTTTAGGAATTACCTGTTTTGTCAATACATTAGACAACGTGAAAGTTGATTGCTTCCCCCCCTCTTTCTGCATACCCAAGCAGCTATATTTGGAAGTAAATATGGATTCTGATAGCAAGAAGATACATGAAAAAAACTAAGTTTTATGGTGTTGTTACCTTAAAATAAATGCTTTGGTAACATACAGGCTAAAGCTATTTAAGTATATGGAAATGTATGTAAAATCAATATACTACTATGTCATTTTTTGCGTCAGAATCAGCGTGTGTCTGTGCTGACAAAATGGCATGCATTACCTTTCCCCATCTGTTCAAAGCACATTTAGTAGTGCCTTGAAAAGCTTTTGCAAGTCATGACATAAATACACAACTGGATGGTGCAGTATAGATAGAGCAGCAATCTACTGAAGCCTCCTTTAAAAGGAAAGTATTTTAATCCTTTTCAACAACAAAAAATAATTGGGTTTAGTATAAAAGTATAGTAGCATTTACCAGTCCTTATCCATGTTAAACATTTCTCCCCACCACTATATCAGAAAATAGCTTCCAACGTGGATATAATCCAAAATCAATTAGTTCAGTTTAAGTCATTTCAGATTTCATTGTTGGTTTTTAAAGAACATCTTCCAGATTGTCTCTAAACTTTGCATGAAAATTAATTTAGTTAAAAGTTTCTTCCTACTTGCATATTCCAGTCTAGAAGAGCTGAAGATTTGCAGAGATCACCAGTAAAAATAGTACCATTAATTCCCACACAGTAGTACCTGGGTAGTTCTTCAAATGTCACTTTTTTTGTAATTATTAACTTATTATTGGTTTTTTAGAAGAGCTTCTCATACTATGATATGTAGCAAAACCATACCACTCTCATGTACCTGATGAGTGTAGGTATTCATGCACATGACTTTACTGATGATTTTACATAAAAAAATTTCTTAAGTGTCTTTTGCTCAGAGATACACAGAACGTTGAGAGGTAGCTCACTGTCTATATGGTACCCTAAAATATAGAACTCTCCTTACATGCCCCAGGTGATAGCCATTTCTAGGGCAGAGTAGCCTCTATCTTTTAGACAACCCGCAGGACCACACTATTTTGAGCTTCTTATCTATGGTTTCCTTCTTATCTGTGTAACCTGATTATAATTCCATCCATCAACTCATAGTTTTCCTCTAGTAAAACTCCTGGTAAATCTCGAGGTACACCAGCTGGTGGTATGGGATTGTCATGTCCATCTACACAATCAGAAGGAACTGTAGATAGGCAGAAGTGACTGCCTTAAGTGAAAGCTGGTCAGAGATCTTAAAATGACTGTTCATTTGTGGGTTGCTTGTTTGGTAGACTGCAAGGCTGTAGAAGTTTTGTGGAGCAAACCCCTCAGGTATTAGATAGATGAATGCCTGTAGAATAACTGTTCCTGTTTCTGTGGCACCTGATAAAAGACTAGGAGAAAATGATGGAAGCATGAACAAGTAAATTACTTTGGAAAGTTTCTCTTTAAAATCACAGTGTGGTTTGAGAACCTCCAAACTCCTAACAGAGTTGGTTGGGGCCAATGGGAATCAGAGGTGTGTGTGTTTAATCCAGTTCCTCCTACAGCCTTGGAACAGACCTCACTAATTTTCTGCATCAAAACTAATGAAATGAAAAGTTTTATACAGGTGCAAATTAGTAGTAGCTATTATTGTGACTTTTATCCTCTTATTCTTTGCTTATTATAATGTTATATTTGGAAAGTATTTGGAACAAGAGCCAAAAGCAATGGAAATACCTTCCTTTTGAAGCAAAATTAGAACCATTAGTTGGAAAATCTCGCACTGCAATGTTTGTTAATCTCTTCACCATTGCTGAATTTTTGCTTTCACTTGCAAGTGTGAACCAGCAGATTAGACACTTCCAAGGGCTCATTCACTGTGAGGTTTTGCAGGTGATTTCAGTTTAATGCAACCAGATAATTGTAGCCCTGGGGCTTGGCTAGGTTATAAAGCTGCTAATCCAGACAATATTATCCGATCACATGTTGTGCTTATATGAGAGACCTCTGCCTTTAATAGTCTCTCCCTGTGCTTGTAAGTGGGGTTTTTGCTTTTTTTCTTTAGTTTCAGCAGCCCTATAAAAATAAGACACAATCTAAGATTAAGCTCCTGAACAAGTCACTGAAGTTATGCAGCACTTCATTACATGTACCCCATACATGAAATACACATACAGCATGTATCAGCTGGTTCATGGTGCTAATGTGTATGTTCACCTCTGGATTTAAGAGAGGGTAAGGTGATGGGTACTGACAACTCTGAAAACAGAAGTCTGTATTTAGCTCTAGGCCCGCATGTAGCTGAAGCAAATGTATGATAATGTTTCATGAGCAGCGTTGTCAAGTAGACAGAAAACAGATACTTTTGATAAAAAAATATGTATTTGTCAAAACAGACTTTTCATGGCAATACACTGGTTTGAAAAAAGCTTTTTGGGGGAGAGAAAGGAGGGTGAAATTGCATGTCAGCCTGAAATCTGGACTTCTCCCATTTAGCAATCTTGTTTGCTCACCTCTAATGAAATTTCCATTATTAAGTTTCAAGAGGGACAGTTCTTGTAAGTTTGTCATCCAGCTCTTTGAAATGTAAGAGATTGATATGGATCATATAAAAACTTAGATGAAAGCTCAGGCCTATCACTGTCTGTGCTATGGGAAAATAAAGCACACTGTCCCGATACTGATACCTTTATAGCATTGCTTTGGCTAAAGATATAAAGTGGAAGGGGGCTGTTGTCTGAATTAGCCAGCAAAAGATACTCATCAGGTTTATGTGAACTGCTGTGGCTGGAATAAATAATTTGGAAACTAGGAGTAGCATTGGTAAGACTTGCATCATACTGATTTGGCCTGTTACAGATGGAAAGAGATCTCTATACTGCTAATTTTATAAAGTGTGATTGCTTCCAATTACTTCTTTGTACTCTCATTTCTCTATGTTGCTTGAGCAAATGCATAGTCTAGCTGTGCAGGTCTGTATGCTGAGGAATGAGACGGAGTACTCAGCTTCTTGGAGGATGTCATCGGGCTGAGGATCATGCCCTTAAGATTAGGAGTGCTGGCTTTTTCCTGGAGAAGTTGGTTGTACCATTGTTCTCTTCTGCGTTGTATTATTAGATATTGCATATTTATATAGCTAATGTCAACTCTTTATCAAGAAGTGTTTGTAAGAGACCAACTATCAGAGTAAAAGGAATTGATTAGGATTAATCCATTTACACTTCTCCTGCTTGGGAAAAAGAAAAATAACTGCCAGCTAGAGCTGTGCCTCTCCCTTGAGCTTGCTCTGGTGCTCATTTGACCATGTTCTGCATCGAATCAACTTGCTGAACTTCAGCCCTTGACCTAGCATGAAGCTTGCTGTCCCTCCTCCTGCTTCCAGAATAAAGTGGAGCATAGAGTGCCTGTTTCAAAATGGACTGTATTGGGATGCTATTGCCTCAAGAAATTATGATGGCAGCAGAGAGTTACTGAGGTGTAAGAGAAGTCAAGTCACATGGCTCTTTCGGACTACTTCTAGGCTTGAACTAACTTCAGGGAAGGAGGAGATATGAAAAAACTAGAGGGATTGTGCTACAGTCTTGGGATATCTGTTTAGGTTATTTTTTAAAGAGAAGAGAGACCCGATGATTTCTCCATAAAATTTCTGTTACAGTCATTTTTTAAAGAAATATATTTAATTTCTGGCAGTTGTGACGAAGTCTATAGTGTTCACTGTGACAGTCTGGCTCTGATTTTGCAAAGGCTTGGCAAGTTCACGTGTTAGTTTATGCATCTAAATAGTCCCTCTAGCTTCAGCAAGACTATTGATGTGTGCAGAGTTTACAGGCTTGCTGAAGTCTCTGTAAGATGCGAGCCTAACAAGTAACACAGACTTCACACTGGGGAACACTAATGTCAAATGTGTAATTAAAAAGTCTTCAGGACAGGCAAATTTCTGAGCATGTGCAATATCCTTTTTGTGAACCTCAGGATCTCAGCTGGTTTTGGTGAAAAACACAGAAAGCAATTAGCTTGCATCTTGGAGGCTAATAATAACTGAACCTTTTGGCAGATTTTGTGATGGGATGATTTTCTCTCAGTGATATCAGCCAAATGAATTACTAAACAGATTTTTTAAAATCACTTATTCTAACACAGTCATTTTGCTGTCAAGGTGCATAAAAGCAAAGAATTTGCAACCTGGACTCTGTTACAAAAGGGTCTAAAGTGCAAAGTAAGGATTAATC
The DNA here is from genome assembly GCA_026212715.1 of Elanus axillaris. Taxonomy (NCBI): domain Eukaryota; kingdom Metazoa; phylum Chordata; class Aves; order Accipitriformes; family Accipitridae; genus Elanus; species Elanus axillaris. The sequence goes on along the minus strand of JANZLQ010000025.1, from coordinate 11,181,472 downwards.
TCATGTTTTTGCGATGTTAAAGCAGTTTTCCCTTTGGAGCTAAGATCTTGTGTGTTCTGCTTGACACTTGAACAAATTTCATAAACTCAGTTCCCTTTATTCTCTCTTTTTTTAAAATTCGAGGAGACTTCTTCCGTTTCAAAAGTAAAGGTCTAAACAGATCTCCTGGGGATAGATAAGATGAGTGAGATTTGGTTCTAAGTCAGGCAGTGGTGGTTGGTGGTGCTTGCTCTTGGAATTGATGATGTTTGTTTTCCCCCAAAAGACAGCACTTGTAAGCAGGTTTACTGTCAACTGCTGCCTTAACGTGCTTCAGCTCTCAGCCAAAGTGACCTCCTTGCTGCTGCGCCAAGTTGTTCAATCCCTATAATCACTTGGTCTTTGTAGTCTCTCTGAGCATCACCAGAGATTCAGCAATGCAAGGAGAATGGAGAAAACGGTGCCTACACACAAAAATGTCAGTCACCTGCATGGACAAGTCCAGTAGCTTTAAACAAGGGAAACACCAGTTTGTACTTGGAAGGCACAGGAACCCTATTTGTGAAGAGGAATAGGGATGCTCTGGTAATACTAATCTGGAGTTGAGGCTCAGTTCTCAATTTTGTCAGAAGCTTTCCTGGCTGACCAAAGGCAAGACAAATCATCCATGTGTCTAACTGCAAAATGTGAATAGCAGTATTACGTAAAAGGAGAGCAGTGAAGGTGGGGATGTTAAGTGGTGGTGCAGCACTTGTGGCCCACATCAGTGCAGCACTCATCAGGGCCCAGCACTCATCAGGGCCCAAGACAAAAATGATGCACTCGTCCCTGGGGTGTCAGGTGGGTAGCTGAACCTCATCGGTAGAGGACAATGTAATCACACACAGAAGTCGTGATGGCAGTGTTTTCCCAGTAGTGAGAAGCAGTCCTTGGGGGAAGAAGCAAGAGCTGCTGGAATGGAGAAGAGTGGAAAAAGCAATGAGATGTGCTCCTAGATCTTTTAGTTAAATTTAGTTAGGATTGAGTGATATGTAGGCAATGCTGGAGAACAGTGCCCGTTACATGAAAACTTAACTATCTGGCACAGGCATGAGATGCTTCTGGAAATAAAGACATCACTTTCCCCTTTGAAAGCATAGCCAGCTTCCTAATGCATCTAAACAGGGTATAAAATACTCCAACCCTCTGTTCACCTTATGTCTATTTCCTATCTCTGGGGTTAGCTAATGCAGGACAGTGCTGAGACAGTAGTTATGTTAGTAAAGGACCTTCCCTCAGTCATCCTGTGGTGAGTCAAGCTTGGTGCCCTGGACCAAATATTAGGGAAGTTTTCTGTGCTTTTCTCCTACATATCTGATGTGCAATGGGCTTTTTTAACTGTTGTTTTGGTCTTGTTAACTGTAAGCCTAGAAGGTTTTGTCTCTCTTGT
>JANZLQ010000025.1:11155608-11170388 GCA_026212715.1 Elanus axillaris | reverse complement strand
CCCACTCCCATGATATTTATTAGGAGAGAGCAAAAGCAAGGTTTTCTTTCTTAAGTCCTGGAGTCATGTTTTCATGTTAGAATTTCAGCTAACTTAGTTCTTTCCCCAGTGGATTCAAAGCTTGAATATGTGTTTTCTAATAGTTCAAAGCCAAGTAAATAATGTCCAAGAGTTCATGTATAAAATGTCACTGTACCTTATCGATGATTGTGTGATTTTGGGGGAGTTTGAAGTATGCATGACAACAGCACTTCCAGAATCTACTGCATCCTAAAATACCTCTTGTGGTTGCATGGACTATTTCATGTGTGAGACTTGATGGTACATATTTTGGAGGCTGTGTCCCAGTGGCTTTATCATAGAAGAGGAGGAGGTTGGGACTTATGACCACAGAGAGGAAGGGTCAGCTGCCCTCTTCATGTTCCAAAATGGGCCCAATTGGCAGCACCAACACCAAGTTAACTGGTTTAGGGTTAAGCTCAGGCATCTCTATGCTACATTGAAATATTTTCTCAGATACACAACATATATCTAACTAGTGGTGCAGCCAAAATGACTGTTATAGATGCTTCAGGATCAATACTAGAGGTAAGACTGAATATTCTATCAAATGATTTTTGGGAGGCAAAATAAATCTTAACTTTGCTGCTTCAGAAGGGTAGAATTGTTGAGATATTTAACTCTGCCAAGTGTCTTATCACCTCTCCATTGAAAACAACAGCAAAAATCCTGATTTCAGTACCGCAGGATCAAGCTCCAGGTGTTGCAGGGCACTTGCATGCTCAATGCAAAGACCTTTGGGTTCTTTGAACTGGGGAAAAATCTTTAATTTAGATTATATATAATCATTTTTTATTAGAGCTTTAACTTGGTTAAGTATAATCAGGTAGCTATTGTATAATTTAAATGGCCGGTGATTGTTATTTGATAATAACAACTTACATTTATATAGTGCTGTATATCCCAAAGGGATCCCAGAGGACTTTAAAGACTCAACAATAAAATACACAACAAAGTAAACATTAATTACAATTACACCATTACTAGAAAAAATGAGGATATTAAAAATCTGGCAGTCTATGGCTTGCTTCTGCTCTCATTTGAATTCATTAGCCAAGCTCACCCAGAGTGCAAATGGATTATTAGTGGTTCTGCCATATCTGATTTAAGAAATGTTATGTATAAGTATTACAGTGAGAGCAGAGGAGGGTAGAAAAGTGTATAAATACCCTTCTGAGGTTGCCTACAAAGTCAGCTCTACTCATACCAGGTTGCTTAAGTGGGATGTTATTTTTGAACTCTGAGCCACTTGAATTAATCCCTCTCTTGTTTGGGTGGTGGTTGTACTGCGTTTAGGCTCTATGAGGCTGGTTCCTTGTTAGATGGGAGGAGGTTAAACAGGGTGTCTTTCAAATGCTACATACCTACAACATCAGAGTGGGAGGTCATACAGTGCTTTGTACAGCATGGTTTTTTTCATACATGAGCCTTGAAATAGTTTAAACTTCAGCCCTGTTATTGTCATTCTTGGGTTATCAATGTTAACACCTCACTGAGGTGAACAGAGCAGTTTATACCTCTTGAGTTGCTCTTGCAGGCTTTTGTAGGTTCAAGTTCCAATTTCTTCACCAAAAGGGCTGTGAAGCACTGGAACAGGCTGCCAGGGAAAAAGGTTGAGTCACCATCCCTGGAGGTTTTTAAAAGACATATAGATGCGGTGCTTAGGGACATGGTTTAGTGGTAGACTTGGTGGTGTTAGATCGTTGAGTCCAACTGTTAACCAATAAGGGTCTTTTCCAACTTAAATGATTCTATGATTCTAAGTGTCTAGCTTTGTACATTCTTTCCTTAAATGCTTATTGTCAATGCTGGAGAACAAGATGAAAGTTTGAGGGATGTTAATGTGTTCTGCTGTAGCATCTTAGGTAACACTACACTGACACCGCAGGTGGGAACTGGAAAATCCACTGCAGCAGGCACTTCATGGACAAGTTGCATGAAGGCAGTCCCTGCCTTTGAGAGGTTGTTATTTAGGACTTGAAAAAACAGAAAAACGAGAATCCTAGAATTGTTTGGGAGGGGAATCGCTGAAGTGATGGGACTACTTTCAGAGTAAAGTCTTGCTGACCACAAAAATAGAGCCAGGAAGCCAGGTGCTATTTTTGTAGATGGTTAATATAGGTGGCTTGCTTTGTGTCGTTTCTTTTCTAATGCACAATGAAGTCTAGCCTAATTCTGAAAAATTTCCAGGGCCCCCTGAAATTGTCTTGAATTATAAAGTTTTTTCAACTGTTGAGACAAGTTATTTGTTTGTACCTGAACATAAAAAATACTGCTATTAAGCATAAATTTGGGGATGTCCGAGTGGGTATGTAAATTACTCTTATTTTTACTGGTTTGCAAGGGTTCTTGCCCATTGAGATGGCTTTCAGTTTCTGAAAATATTAATTTAATTTTCCCTGGTTTTTGTCCACAATATATGAAAATACTCTACTTAAAATATTTTTTTCTTAAAATCATAATTTGTTCTCAATCTCAGAGCTTTTCTTTAGTTTCTAACACTCTTAATAATTGTGTGAAAGTTGTTTGCTGATACTGTCTTGTTTTTCAGATTTGTAATGAAGCATGAGGGATTTTTACATTTTGTGGTGAAAGCTTTGCATGGGTCTTACTGTAAACCTTTCACAATGTCTTTAGTTTGTTTATTTTTGGGAGATGGAAGAAAGGGAAATGGTGACTTACAGAAAAGTTTTCTGCTCCATTTCCTCAATACAGCAGATAAATACGAATGCTGCTATGCCAAAGACACTGAGCTCTAATTTTCAATCATAGGTACATGCACTGGTAGCCTATTTACTAACCTGTGATCTGCAATACATTTGTTGTACTATAGTTAAGAGCCTAATCTCTGAGTAAAGGTGAGCAAACATGCTCAAATAAATACTCAGGTGAAACCTTCTGAAGTTCCATTCTGTAGTGTTTTGGATTATACCTTTCTGATCCCACCACAGCCAAGCATTGGGAATCAAAACACATGTAACCTCCAGGGAAGTGCTATAAAAATGTTGTTTCTTTCTGAAACTGTATTTAAGTGTAGGACGACATAATAATAATGGTACTTGTGATCATTAGACCTTTGAATAGGACCCAAGTCTTTTCATTCACCAGTGATACACAAACTAATAGAATAATGTTAAGTTGGACAGTGTTTTTTGTGTCATGCTATGTTCAACACAACCGTGTTGTAAATGCATATATATGAAATACAAATTCACCTTTTGTATGAGAAGGTGTAGCTTTCTGCTTACTGCTCCACAGCACTGTAGAAATCTCCCCCTTGTTCTGGTTGAAGTTGCCGTACATTTTGAAAAGTCTGGATAGATCCTATTAGAAGAGAATCCAGCTGACAACATTATCTTCTCTGAAAGGAAATTGGTATTCTCCCTTAAAAAGACTTTTTAAAACTATTTCATCTTTTATTAACTTACGTAAAAGAAAAAAACTTTAAACCTGCGTTTTATAATTTTTAATGCTCTGATTATTAGTTGGAATTTAAGGACTGAACTTGTAATTACTAATCAAAGTCTACCTGTGGGAGCAGGAACTACATAGAACGTTGTTTCACTTGTTTAAACAGAAATCTCCTCAATTTGAGATTAAATAGATTTCCCTGGGTTACTAGTAGTAGCCTTCTCTTTTCTGTGCCTGTAGGCCATCTACTAAAAAGTGGAAAAAAAAGTGCATATGTGGATGACAGAGATGTCACAAAATGTGGCTAGCTTTGTTGCAGATTATCATTAGAAATGGGTGGATTTTGTGGACTAAACATGGAAACGAAAGGCAGACTGGATGGAATAATATTTTTTTTGTAATAAAAACAGATAATGTTCAAGTAATTTGAAATCCCAATGGTAAGGACTTAGGTACAATGTGATAACTGCAGTGATTTTAGAAGGAAATAAGTAAACAAAAAGTAAGAAATATTAGCTCAAGTTAGAGCTTTAATCTTTATTAAGGTTTGTGTTTTTAGAACAGAGGCAGAATGTACATGACATGAAGAATGTCAATGCATTATTGAAAGCAGGTGTCTGAAAGATAGTAGCCTGTGTTTGTGGGAGCATGAAACTGTCGGAAAGAAACTGCTACTTTCACACTGTCATATACAGACCTTACAATGAGCCTAGCAATGAAGCGTAGAGAAAGTCTCCATTGTTTGTCCAAGAAAAATAGTGCATGTTTCATAGGATAAATGGCTCTGGGTTTAGTTTTTGTAGTGTTCGGTATCAGTCTGTAAGACTTAAAGAAGGAGAGATGATCTAAATGAAAACATGAAAGTCCAGGGATTTTGTTATGAAAACTTTTTTTCAAACTTTTTACATAGCACCTTTAAAATATTGAAGAAGTGTGTTGAAACTGATCTCAAGAGTGGGAAATAATAAGGAAATATTACTGCAAATTCTATAAAGTATCTGTTTTGTAGATTTTTGCAGAAAATATAAATAATAGCTGATTAGTAGTCTTGACTTAAAGCTCTCTGTTTCCTCCCCATATTGGATAAATCTCCTACTGATGGATCAATCATTTAATCAATCTGCAAACGTGGCCTTCAGCACTATAGTATCTGAGTGCCTCCCAGTGTTGGAACGCTCAATAATGCTTGGGTTTTCTCCAGTTACTTTGTACTCCTTAATTTGATTTTGTTCTTGGTTACACTGATGTAAATCTAAAACTACTCCATTGATTTTGATGGAGCAAGCCAGCATTTGAGCCTGAAGAGCAGAATCTAACCCTCCTTTTGCAATTCCTCAGCTATTCCTAAGTTGTACTAATAATATTTCTTGGAGTTATTAATCTGCTCTCTCATTTATTCTCCCTGTTCCTGCTGCATCTTTTTTTCTTCTGCTGCTTTGAGTATAATCTGAAGTCCACAGAAATTGTTGTCAGTCTTTCTATCGATTTGAGCTGACTGTGGCTCAGTTTTCCACTTGCCCCTCTCTCCTTTTTTCATCCTCTTGCAGACCCTGAAGGTTCCTGGGTGAGTTTGTGTCCATCTGAGTAGAGGCTTCTAATTAATTAAAGTTACAGGTATTTCTACAGTTCTGTGAATAAGCACCTTGCTGTACTGGGATCCTAATCCCCATCTTTTCCTTAATACCCATTGCTTCCCTCAGTTTAGTTTTCCTTTTAACAAGATCCCCCTCTCCTCTTCATGCTGTGGGTCTTGCTCTGAAGTTCAGCATCCTGTATTTTAGGGAGAGCTTTGCTAAGGGCCTGACCTGAGTTCTGTGGAAAAATGAATGGAGAAACTCCACTTCCTTGAGAATTTTGCTCAGGATAAAATGTTGTAGTAAATACAAAAAAGCTTTTGAATGAAATAGTTGTGGCTCTTCCTTTGATTTTTTTTTTCTTTTCTTTTCTTTCCCCTCCCTGCCTTTAGTGTTGGAAGCCGAAGAAAATAAAAAGAAGAGGAGTTGAGAATTTAAGCTGGGAGACTTGGCAGGTAAGAGGTGTGTTGTCTTACTTAGTGGCGAGGCGTTTCTGGAAGTGCTAATGTGACTTGGCAGTGGGTTGGCTCAGTGCTGGGAGACGAGGCTGGCCCAGGACCTGCAGAGTCAGGTTGAGTTCCCTGTTCCTTCACAGCCTTTCTGTGTAACTGCGGGCAAATGCTTCACTTTGCTGGTTCCTCGCCTGTGATGGGCAGAGCTGCTTCCCTGCCATGGAAGGGTGGCTTGAGGAGAAATGTAATAAAGGCTGAGAAACAATGAGCCAGTGTAATAGGTGGCAGCGCGTGTAAGCTACTTGGATAAAGTTGCCTGGTTCAAGGGTGACAACTGTGTTGTGTGGACAGCTGGGCTGGTGTTTGCATTATTTCAAGAAATGTTTTACAAAGGTACTTGTGTGATATCTGTAACTTCACTGCGTTCTCTTCTTTGAAGACTCATTTGATTACTTTAGTCTCATTTCCTGTTCTACATGGTTTTTAAATGGGGTGGAGTTGAAATATAGTATAATCAAGATGCAACTCTTGCTTTCATGTAAAAACTGGGCTGAAAGCACAATAACAACTTTAGAAAGCCAAGCACTCATTGTTGGAGAACTGCAGTTCACAGACACTTTCTAAGGTCTTACTTGGGACATATTTGAGGACAAAAGGCTTTTCTTGGGGACAAAAGTCATAGCCAGGCTGCCAGACTTCAACCCTTCCTCCAAAGCTTGAAGCACAGGAGTTTTCTTCAGAGGAGGAGCTGAAAAAAAAGCATAATATGTCTTAACCGTGTTCTTGGAAAAAGTTGCACCGTTTCAAAAAAGCTCAGCCTGAGGCACTCATGCATCATAAATAAATTAGCCAAAATGGTAAAATATTGGTGGGTATGAACAACTGCAGGTAGTTGTTTAATTGCTTGTGTCAAGTAATCTTAATGTCGCTACTGATCCAGTCAGTTATATAAATAGTCCTGCAGTCTTTCCTGGCTTCTTACTGAGGCAAAGCTATTGATACATAAGATGTGTCTGAGTGAGACAGCAGTACCTGGCCCTATGACTCTGTCTTAAAAGATAGAACTTACCCAAGCAGGGATTGACTGATGTATTTCTGATTCTCTGCCTCTTTCTTCATAGCACACTGTAGCAAGAATCCTTGATTTTACTCCCCCTCCTACAAATTTGTGAGAATACATTTAAATTTTAATATTTGGACATCCAGAATATGTAAATAACATCAAAATAAGTATTGCCTGTTTGAAATGCCCTGCTGGGTCCACCTGTTGCACTTTGCCTGATGTAGGGATAATAAGCTCTGTGGGATGGTGAGTGCCTCCCTTACTCATCCGCACAGCCCTGAGCATAGCAGTGTTGTGCTGCTTTTTGGAGGGTCCTTCTAGCAACACATCACATGAGAAATACCCAACTCCTGTGACTGAGAGTTTGCAGGCATGTCGAGCAAGCTTGGCTCAAACTCGGAGGTCAGAAGTTCGTGGCTGATAAGAGAATAAATCATTTTCTATTCTGAAATAATTTGGTCCTTAGCATTTATGAGAAGACTCATCAATACAAACTAACTGGCAGCATTGTATAAAAAGATTTCTAGTTGCAAAATTTTTGGTCTGGGAATGAAGTATTTGTGTTTTCACTATGTCACTAATAGACCTCTAACAAGCTGTACATGAACATGATTAGGGATATGTTGTTTGCTTTGGAAGAATTTATCTTCTGGGTTTGGATGTTTGGTGGTTTTGTTTTGGTTTGGTCTTTTTAAATTTACAAGTGCTTTCTTGGTTTCTTGAAATTTTCAAAAGTGTATATTGGCATGTGGTTTTTGCTGTGAAGTTACATCATCTCTGAGCAAACCAGTGTAATGCATCAGGCTGTCTCCCTATATGTGCTGGGTCATATGTTTAGTATTAAAGCTCAGTTTCTGTGCTTTTTCATAACAGTTTAGTTGTCTGCTAGGAACTGGTAGTTAAAGTACGGCAGATTTCAGATAATTCTTCAGGCTCAGCCTCTGTTTCCACTGCCTTTGATCAGGATGCATTCAACTCTCAAATATTTATAATTACTTTTTCACATGCTCCTTTTGATTTTCAGAGATATGCCCTTCCACACAATAGGAATAGTGAGTGATTTCTTATTATAGTTCCTTGGCATATAAACATTATGTTACTATAAACTGATCAAATTTGGACTGTAAATGCAAGTAAGAATAGAAAGACATGGATCCTACAACAAAGAGTTTGCAGTTGAAATAACAAGTGACATGGAAAAGGTGGAGAAGACAACTGTCAAAATACAGCATGTTCATGGATATACAAATACATGTATAGACATATATATCCTTGTTTATCCCTGCAGTTTAATTTAACATCATATTAAAAAAAAAAAGACAGTAGAAAGATTAATCTATAAAAAGATTTGAACCATGTGGCAGAATTTGTCTTACTGATGAAAATGAAAAGCAGCCAGAGATTGAAAGAGGGGGGATGTTGGTATTTTTTCTGGATAGGTTGTTTTAAAGTAATTAAAACCAAGTTATTCAACCTTCTCCCAAATAAAGTATAAATTTTTATGACTTTTCCCTCTGTATGATTTTGATGAGAAAGTGGGTGTTGGTACAGTTGCAGAAACTTCCTCCACACAGATGTGGTAAAGCACATTAAATCTGTAGTCTGCAATTTGGACACCCATTGTAGGCTGAAGAGTGTAGCTCTGTGAAACAATGAAAAGGAGTTTGTCTGAGGTTGTATGCTTGCCTCAGATTTTGCTTCTAGTTTGGTAAATAATATAAATGTTCTCAGACAAATTCTCATTATAATCCCATTTTCTGTTGCAGATATGGTTTTGGTCAACCTGACAATTTGAGTCTGTGTGGCGACGGTGGGAAGTGGGTTGGGAGGAATTGCTGTTACTGTATTACTTCCCCTCCAAAAAGGTCTCAGAATGAAACTAACTGCTAAATTGGTGATCTGCAAGCTCACAGTATTTGCATGCATTTCTGTGTGGCTGTGAGAGGAGGAAGCCCCTGTTCTTGCACACATTTGTTTTCTGTGTCATCCTGAACTTTGAGATCTGAATCTTTTATTTGTGTGGATGGCTTTAGTTTTGGTTTGTTTTGTACTGTTTTTTTGTAAAAATCCATGACTGAGACTTGTTTGCAAGGCTGGCTTGTGAGCGGGTAACTCTGTGTGATTGAGCGTTAGACCCACCAGGTCTGACGAGTATCACGTTTATGTCAAAGGAGCGAGTCCAAATTGCATTGTGATATTTTATTAGAGTGTTCATATGCAAGGGTGCTTACTGTTATGTCTTCGTGGATTTCAGCTGCAAGAACTGTTGCCCAAAAAGGAATTAGGATGATTTTATAGCACTGAAGAGGCTTAGGATACGGTTCATTCTTGTCCCTTCATTTTGCACCCAGCAGTTGCTCAGGTAACTGAGAATCAGTGGATGACTATTCCCAGATGACACAAGTTAAAATCATGAACACCCTCCACTGATACATCCATGAAAATGGGGCCAAATGGGAAGTAACTGAAGCAGCTGAGTGCACCAGAAAACATGCATGAAATGTCCTTTCATGAGTCCTGTTCTGACAAGCAGAAACTATTGGTTTCTGTCTCTCTTTTTAGAAGAAGTTTCAATACAACCAAGACCAGATTTTTTAAAGTAATCTTGATGGGTTTGGGTATCACATGAGTAGGATCGGTGGTGATCTCTTGCCTAAATATCATGAGCAATGAAAATCATGTGGCTCTAAGAAACAGCAGAGTAGATGACTGATCAAATGTGACCTCTTCCTAAAAGAAGTGTTGCTAGGGCAGCTGAGATGACATTGGGAGAAGGTGGCACTACAGTCTTGGAGAAACATCATAAACCTAGAAATGCTTTGGATCAATCCTTTTGTGATCTGAAATTATAATCCAGTGTTTTATACACTTGTTTGTGACTTCCTCTGTGAGCAAATTTTGTGTGTGCATGGCTGGATTCTTTTTCCTACTTCAGTTTACATCAGACTACTCCTGGTCATTTTTTCTGGTAATGATTTTTCTTGCTCTTTAGAAATGTTTTTTTTAAAACAAAAATTCCCACAATTTAAAAGCATTGCTAAGTTGCCCCTGAAGATAAGTGATTCCTCTGCCTTCCTCCTATAAAAACCAACTTGTTCATATGTCCCCTGCACATGAGTACACTGTGTTCGGTGCATCATTTTTCTTTCTGAAAACTGGATAATGGGAGTAAGTGAAATGGTAGTTAAAAGCTCAAGTATTTCATTCATGCTTCCCTGTGGGAAGTCCCATCACTGTTTCCAGTCCCAGACTGCGGGATCTAACCTGCCCTGGTGTATGCAACTGGGCCAGCTGATGGGCAGGGTTTCTGAAAAGCTTTGCCTTTCTTTGGCTTTGAGGCTTATGTGTGTGTGTTAAAGTCTTCTTCATTTTTTTCTGAAAGGGGAAATGCTCTTTATTTAGGAAAAGAAAATAGGCAAGAGCTTTATCTGGCTTTCCTGCTTTCTGTGCATGTTTAATAATGTTGCTTTCCACTGGGAGGTGTTGGTCCAGCTTACCTGGAAGCAGTGTACAACTGGACTGTTTTTCAGAGGTGATAAGTAAGTGTCCTTCTGAAGCTGACATGGTGGTGTGGGCACCTCTGAACCTGTGAAGATCAGCTAGTGAACATTTTTGTGTCATTTAAAAGTTAGTTAAAATTCTAACAAATATCAGCTCTATGGAGCTGTTAAGCTTCTCCAAAATACGGGGTCAATGCAGTGGACAAATCCTCTTTCTCTGTTTGGCCAATATCTTGATCATTTACAAAACTTCAGAAAGTTTTTGTCTCTTCCTCTGCTTCCAGTCAGATACCTGTTCAACAAAGGAAAGCGATCATCTCATTTAGCAAATTGAGTTCTGAAGTGTAAGTAGCATTTATGGTGTTTGCTCCTGTGAAAAAAATCATAGTTTTTCATTTCTAGAGTTTTAATCACTTTAAAGAAAAAGATGTTAAACATGGATTAATTTAACCATCTGAATAAGTAAGCGTATATAAGTATAGAATGATTTAATCAAGCAAATTAACTTGCATAATGTCAGGATGTAAGAATGTAGATGCACATGCTTTTCACGTGAAAGGTTTGGTGGTGATGGAAAGGAGTGACCAAACCAGACCCCTAGTTCCCACGGGGCAGGTAAGACCCATGCCCAGGGCTTGTAGCTGCAGCCAGAGGTGCAGGTGTACGCTTGCTCCATGGCTCCTCCAGAAGGAGGACTTCAGGTTTCAGTGCCTACGCTTTGTGGATCAAAGTGCGTTTTGACTGTGGCTTCCTCTGAGAGGAAACAAGATCTACCAGAGTTATCTGGATGATTTGTGTTGGTTATCTGTCACATAAACTCACCACAGAGTAGCTCACAGTTGTTACACCATTTCCTGATACAGCACAGGGAACATCCAAGGTTGAGCACGAGAGAAAGAGAAATATTGGGCAAGAGCTTACAAAATCACTTTCCGTTGGGAGACTTGATATCAAGTGAAATGTCAGAATTGGTTGTTGCTGCTGCTGCTGTTGTAAGGACAATTATAAGGTTGCCGGTTTAAGTCTGACCCATCGTCCTGAAATGCTGTTGCCAGTTATCATTAGGAAGGCAAGTGTTGCTAACATACTCAAATGCACAGCAGAGTTCTGGCTCTTAAGTATCTGGACAAACTCCCAATATTAGGAACAGGAGTCAAATGGCATCCTTTCTCCTGTGCTAACACACACCCTGCCATTAACAGTCTGAAGGCAATTTTAATAAAATACATAGCCCCGCTGAGCTGGTCTCAGAAAATAAATAAGTGGTGTAGAAAAGAAGCTTTTGTTTAAAAGTAATTATTTAAACTATGCATTACAGGTAATTTTCCTTTACCAGTAAAGCAAATGCTATCAGAATTTCAATAATAGCTTTGTGTTACTTATCTAGATAACATGATATTGTCATTTCCAGGAGCTTAAAATGCTGTTTTATTTTCATTTGTGTCAAATATAAGGGTAAATGAGATCTGAATATATATTTAAAAAAAAAACCCATGGGTTTTGTATCATTTTCGAAGAGCAGTATTTTGTTTTCCAACCTTTTATAGTAAAATAACAATCTAATGATAGCTTCATAAAGTGTGGACTTAAAACAGTAGGGTAAGGAGCATCTTCTTACTTTCTGTTTTGTGTAAACATGCTGCATTTCACAGTTGAAAGAAAACACTGTTCTTTGAAGAGGTTTGTCAATAATAATTGCAACAGTGTGGTAACTTTATAATGTACATGCAGATGTAGCCAAACACTAAGTGCTGCTACCCATATATAGCTCAGAAAAAGCAGAGGTGTCATTTTTTACCCAAGATTTTTCACTTTCAAAAATTAAATTAAAAACTTAGCCTCTATGTTTCTTCCTCCCAGCATTATTTCTACAGTATAAACCTCTGTAATGATCACAAAATCACTTCTTACGAGAAAGACGAAGCCGCTGAAGGAGCAAAGCAACTTTTTTTTTCCTTGAAGTAACCTTTCTGTATTGGGTCTTTAACTAAGAGGATGGACATTTTGTTTCAATGAAAACTTTTTTTATTATTATAATTCCTGTTTCGGATATTTGTATATTTTCTGTGTCAGTTACGGATGAGGAAAGGTTGCTGTTTTGAGAGTTGACAGCCTGAAGCCCTGATTGTGCAGCTGAGCCCATGTGGGGTTGTCCCCTGTGATGCTTGGCGGCAGCCTCCGTTTCTAGCCGAGAGCCCCACGACATGCTTTGGCTACAAGGAGGTAAGGCAGGAAAGACACGAGTGCATTAAGGGCAGTTTTCAACCCAAACTGAGGCCTAAATTCTGTCTAATCCCTAACCTAGTGTTTTCTTACTGGATGTCTCTAGGCCTTTAGAGATACCTAGCCAGTTGAAAGTGTAGGCCCAGGGATTAGGTGGATTTTTAGATCATTTACATCTAGCCATAGGCTGTCTGCGCTGGAGTTTCCAATTACCCAAAATGGAGAAAATAGCATTTGCCTACTTCAGAGAAGATTTGTGAGGATCAATGTGTTTGAGATTGTGACAGTAGGATATATCTGTAACTTACATAGGTAATAGATCAACTTAAATACTTTTAATAAAAGTGGGCACAATAATTCATTTCTCTGTCACGGGAATATTGTGACACTTAGTGTTTGTGATCTATGTGAAAGAGGTTGAGATCTTTTGATTAAAAAGTGATACTGATATAACTGTGAATTATGATCACGCCTGCTTCCATGCTGAATTTACTTCTTGACCTAGCCAGGCTGGAGTTTTAATTTGCAGCAAGCGAAAACTGTTGTCCTCCTTCTGGAAAGTTTCACCCGTTTCAAGCCGTGCTGACCCACTCCCGGCTTTCTCCCGTTTCTGCTCTTCGGGGAGAAGGATGGTGCCAAGGCAGAGGGCAGAGCAGGCAGCCAGTGCCACGCAGGGGTCTTGCTGCTGAAGAGCCTGGCCGATAGCAAGGTAGCGCTGCGACTTGGAGCTGGCAGGCAGAAATCAAAATGCCACCCCTTGGCTGTGGAAAGAGCTAAAGATTTGTCTCCAGCAAGTGACAGGCGCCAAGGTACTGTCGCCCGTTTTCTAATTTTAGCGGGAAGGCTGGCAGGGATCTTACCTAGACAGACAAGCGTTGTTTCTGCCCGGGCTGATCTGCTGCCGTGGGTCCTGTTCCAAATTGCTCGGCTCAGTGCCTCCCCGGCAGGAGGGAGAGGGGAAACCCCTACCCTTTTCTCAGAAGTCTTGTGAAACTTCTGAGCCTGCTTCAAGACAGTAAAACTCATACCTTACACTAGCTGTCTGAAAAGAAGCATTTTGTAGGATTGTTATTAGTAACACAGCAATTCATTTACGAAGCCTGTTCGAAGTGCCTGTGGCAGTACGGGTGGTTGTGTGTGTAGGAGAAGCTCTGGTCTGTCCTCCCATCTGGTGACCTGGCTGTGGTTCCACTACAGAAGCAGAAGTGGTTAGGGGAGTCCACCAAAGGGGAAAGAGTGGGTCTTCCCCCTTCCAAAGTGACTGGGGCTTGTGTGATCATTACACAGCATTTTCTGTCAAATTGCTGTGGTTTTGACTTAATTTTTGAAAGAAGTGTCTAGGGAAAGGTATGGAGGAGTCCTTGACTCGCAAGTCAACCTCACAGCTTAGAGTCTGTGCGATGCATCCACCCCTCTGCCTCTGGCAGAGTGGTGTGGTATTCACGGCATCACCAGAAACTTCTATAGTAGGGAGCTGTCTGGCTGTTTCTGGGATGGGCTTTATTAGCACTCTAACTTAGCCGTTTCAATGGTATCGGAGCCCGTTAGAAAGGTAAGTGTAGTTCAATGTACCTGTTTTGCCCTTGGAAAACTGAAGGCCTGAAGGAGAGACTGCAGAAGGTTTCAGCAGCAGAGCCAGGGGTCACCTGAAGTTCCCTTCTGGTGTGTGGTTTGGTGCTGGACTTACCCGCACCTACTGCTGGAAGGAAGGGGCAGCCCTGCTCCACCAGCCTTCTGCCCCAGCCAGGCACTCCCACAGCCGCCCTTCGCCAGCACTGAGCTCTTCTGCCCAACCGCAAAGGTAAGCTGGCAGGAAAGCGACTTTGGGAAACAGTGAAGCATGTTCTGCTCGTTTAGCTCATTGAAGTGGTTCCTTGTGAGCTCAGACAAATGCCAACAAGGCGCTGTTTTTGTACAGTCTTAAACAGCAAACACCGAGTGATCTGTCACATTTTGAAAATATCTGTGAGGATGCTGCAGCTAACAGCGTAGCTGTACTTTTCTTCAAATAGCCCCTATTCAAATACAGTCTTCAACTGAAGAGAGCCTATCGGCATATATTATCACTGTACTGTTAACACTAGTTTTTATTAATTTTTTTTTTTCATTCTTGTAGTGATGACATGGCCAGTATTTAGCTATTCTGGGAATTACACAAATAATAATTGGGAGTGCTCTTTTGTCAAATGTGGCTGGAGATGGACAATACAGAAGAGTTGATATTTATCACATATTTCAAAGGTCATTTTCACCATCTCCACTAAAAGCTACGCTTGCTCCAAGCACATCTTGCTTGATGGTGGATAAGTTCTGCCATTTTGAGAGGGGTAGTTTTTATTTATAATTGTGAATGTGTTTAGCCACATGAGGCTGTCAATCAGTGAGACGAAACCCAGTAGGATTATTTCTGTAAGTGGCCAATTTCCCCCACCCTTTCCCTCCAAATCAAGGACAGATGAAAGGTCATGATTAAAACAGTGGATTCCCCCCCCACCCC
>JANZLQ010000025.1:11141498-11155508 GCA_026212715.1 Elanus axillaris | reverse complement strand
GAGTCCCCCCCCACCCCCCCCAGTTGTAAGTAACAGATTGCAACTGTTTTTTACCAAGATGTCAAAACTGTGTTTCATCTTGGGGAAAGAGGGGAGGAAGAAAATTATAAGTTCCTGAAAATGTTGGCAATTTTCCAAATGGTTGTGTTGAAATTTATTTTAATTATTGTACTTGTGTCAGTTCCTAGCAGGGGTAAAAGGGGGGAAAATAATTCAGTATTATGCAGCTATGGATTAAACAATTAATGGTGAGCCTCTGTATCCTATTAGTATATTTGAATTCATTATTTCAACAAATTGTTTTATGAGTCAGTGACTAGTAGATTTAACCATTTATTTTGTAGTCAAAACATAACAGAAGAATAATTGCCTTGCTGAAGCACACCTTTATGTGTATGAATCTATCCAAGGAATTAACCTGAGACAGTCAAATAATGCAGAATGTCATTAGGGAGTTACTTTGTCGAAGAGTTTTGTTTTCTTAGGTGCATTCAAGGAACTTGTCTGGGCAGGTTTTGGCAGCTGTCTGGTGATCATTGCAACAGCTACCATCCCTGAAAGTGTTGAGGACTTTGGCACAATCAGCATTTCCCTGGAAAATATCTCAATTGGCATTGTATGTGGTGTTCTTTTCTTCAATACATGCTAAACACTTACAAGTCAGAAATAATGCTTCTTGACTGATCGTGGCATGTAGATAATTGCCAATGTAAATACTTCTGTGAGCAATCTGTGGGCTCAATTTTGTGTGTAAGACCTATTAACAATGACCAAATAAAAAGACATTCTTAAGAAGTACCACAGGGCAAATTATCTAAGCACATGAGGACGTCACTGGTGTTTCTCTTTGCAGTTCACATTAGGAGTATGCTAAGACCCTCATGGAATTTGGGCCAGATGTATCTTCATAAATATTATTTATGATAAATATTTTCTTCTCAAATTAGGCATGAAACCAAGATGCTGTCTTTCTATGTCATTAGGTAACACATTTATCTTGATAAAGAAGGTAAAATGGGTAATATTCTAATCTTGATAGCTTTGGGGTTTCCATTTAGTGTTTTTTCTGTGATGCTATGATTTCCTTTTTGCCTTGAAGAATCCTATGCCTTTGTAATGTGTGATAAAATGTGTGTCATCTTCCACCACCACAAGGGCTGTGTAATTGGATACTTACTCTTATCAGTGATGATGTGAGTGGTACAAGTAATACTGGGTGACTTCAGCCATCTTTGCACTACTACACAGTTAATCCACAAATTTGATAATGCACAGGGCCCATGAATCCGGGTAGAGTTGACTATTTAAAGGATGGACAGTGAAGTGAGTAATTTCTAGACGTATTTTATAGCTGCCAAAGTCGTCTTAAAGAAAGGGCCTGTGTTTCAAACGTATATAGTTTTTATGATACTTTTTTTCCATTTCCTTTCATTCTCCTGTGCTTGAGCTATTGTGTGTTTTAAATGTAAGTGAAGAGCTTCCCCTTTTTCTATTTTATTTTTTTTTGGTTTTATGTGAGCAGACAAGCAGAAGATGATGGTGCCACCCTCCTTACAAACTTTTAGGTTGGCTAAGAAAATTGACTATTGTTTATGGTTGTGGTCTGGCTTTTTTGTTGGCTTTTTTAAGTATGCAAATACTTCTTTGGTAGTCAGTTTAAATTACAGGCAAGATGCTGAAGCAACCTCCCAAGTGTTGGTGGAACTGACAGTGTATTCTGCTGCACTTCTGCATGCTGTTCTCTTACTTTCCACTTCTGGGTGAGTCACATAAATATCTAGTGCCAAGCTGTAGGACTAAGAGTGTAGCGTGAGATAACTATTCTCAGGATTTCTCCAAAACATCAAGGGTGTTGATGTTGCAAAGATGTGTTGCTGTGAGCTGTTTTATCACTGGGTGCATTGCTGGGGAGGAGAGGTAGAAGCAGAGGTGTGGTCAAGGCAGGTTATGAAGAAGGGTGCTCTGTCATTTTCTTCTACATTGGTAGCCTGGATTCACTAAAAATAAGGTGTTTCTTGGCTTAGTTCCTTTAAACTGGATTATTAGTTGACTTCTTTTCAAATGGAAGAATGAAATTAGAGGCATGTGGAAAGGGAGAAGGTTTGGGTGCCAGCTGAGAAGAATGTTTCAGGGGTCCTAATTTTCCATTGTACATAGATAGTGCCTGCTAAAGGTTAGCAAGACAATTGATGTGAAGCAAAACATGTGAATATGGTGTTGGGAACACTTGCAGAGTGTGCCTGTGTAAAAATACAAACAGTAGGCCATTTAAAGAGATGAAAAGAAGTGGAAAAAAGTAAATTTTTACATGCACAACCCTTTCCTTCCCTTTTGCTACAGGAGAGGAAAAAAAAAAAGATTTGTTTCAGAACCTTTTCTGGAACTCTGTGAAATAATTTATAGATGAGGTGTGCTGTATACAAGAGCTTTTACTGGCTGCCTTGCCAATGAATTAGGGCCCTATTTTACAAAAAAAAAAAAAATGTTAGCACTTTCTTCGCAGCCATCCTAGGCTTCCATGGTGCGGAAGTCAAATGTAAATTCTGGCTGAATTGGACCCTTATGGAGGCAGTGTTCAAAGAGCCTGTGAGGAGAAGAGAAACCATTCAGGTCGTGGGCCTTTGCGTGCTTCAGAGTCCTTCGATCATTGCTATAATTCTCTGAAAGCAAACTAATAAAACTTCCTATTGACTTGCACTTGTGTGTGCTTTGAGCAGTTATTTACAGTCTACCATCAGCAGATCAAAAATCAATTAAAATCCATAGAAACAGCCAAAGTTACATACTCCTCTTTGCTGGTAATTTTTTTTTTTTAAAGATTTTACATTAATACTTACTGCTTGGTATTACTGAAGATAATGAATCAGATTTAGGCAAAGTCTATGCGTTTTTAACTCTATGGGTCTGTGCGTCTTTAACTTCACAGAAGCCCTGCTAAGAACCTCTTATCCTCTGTGCCTCTTGCCCTCTTTAGAAATAGGAGAATTTATGCAATTTATTTAACTGAAATGGAGATGTTGAAAGCTCTCCAATACTATCATGATGGATGCTATTGCAAATGCGTAGGGAAAACAATAATCTTAATGATAAAATGATAAGTTTAATACCAGTACATTAGAATGGAATGTGAATTTTAGTACAGCTAATACATTAAAATAAAGGAGACTGATTTGTATTCCTGATTTTCCACAGAAACCCTGCAGATTGATTTGGTTCCATCCCGCAATTTGGGGGGAGGCTGCATAGTCTCAGGGAGGTGATGCTGGGCTGGGACTGCAGAGACCCGGTTCTGCCAGTGACCTGCTCTGGGGGTTTTGGTGTGTGGGGGGGTTTCCTTGAGTTTCCTCTCCATCTGTTTGCCTCTCATTCTTTGCAAGTCTAATCTGTTTATACCATTAAACTCTCAAACATAGTGCTTCCTTATAATTTCTTTATATGTATGTGCTCCAAAGACTACTATGCCATCAAATAGTCGTGATGCTTGTTCTGTTACTCATGTAGATTGGAAGGATATAATCTACATTTCTAATTACTGTTTTTATTCGTCCTTTCTGTTTCATATCTTAATGCAACTTCTATCTTAAACAAAATTTACAGTAACTAAAGAAGCCATGACTTCAGTGTGTTGCAGTGATATTTGGGTATCAACCACAAAAGGCAATGCTGATTACGCTAGTAAGGCAGAAGGCCCAAGCACTGAGAAACTGGGGGGGGAGGCATAATTAAGGTAACTTGTGCAACCTTAATTTAGTCCTCTTGTGGCTATGCATGTTGGATGACTGCTGGATTTGATACAGCATAATTATTCTATTGATGGGAGACTGCAGAAAAGCCCAAAAGGAATTGTTCTGTCAGAGAGGAGTCCGGATAACGTAGAGTAAATAAGGCCAGGCTTTTACAACAAATGCTGAAAATAAACAAAATATGAAATGACTGTTTGTTAAGCAAGCAGAATCTATCCTGCAGGTGACATTTTAAGTAAAAAAGACTGGAATGATATATTTATATACTACCATGATACATATGCACAAGACAACTGAATTAAGATTACACAGTCAACTTGAATCCTGCAGTTCTCTCTTTCAGTTCTTTACTTTGCAACCTGAATAATTTTTATGTACATGCGTGGGTAAAAAAAACCCAAAACCCAGAAATGTCACCCTGTCCATTATACTGACTCCTCATTGTTGTACTTGTGAGAATCTCACATCCAGCTGCACTGATTTCTGCTCCTCTGCCTATAGGAGTGTAGCTATAGGTTGCTGCATTCTCATCACCCTGGAGAGAGGGAGGATTGTCAGTGTGCTGGGGAGGGAGGTTGATTTTTTTTCCTAAGTGGTTTTCCCTGTTTACCCATCTCCACCAGTCAATTCATGGCTTGTCTATACTGTTAATGGCCGCCTTGTCTTAGTGCCTTTTTTCCCACTAAATTGGGTCTGGTCTCCACCTTTCAGTGGATGCTGGCACTCTACTTCTCTTCATCTTGCTCTTCTAGACTATCAGTTCAAGTTCTTACATTCTCCATTTGTCCTGTAACAGCCCGCAGTTACCTTCTCACATTACCCATCTCCCCTAGCTCCAGATGTCAGAAATCCTCCTCTCTTGGTTCTGCAGTCTTGCTTTCCTGATGGTATCCCCCAGCATCTTGTTCCACTGTTGGTTTTAGTAATCTAGTAACTCTTGTTTTGCTCACCCACCACTTTTAGCAGCTCAGAAAGCCGTGCTCCCACTCTGCCTCGGCACAGGCACGGACTGCGAAGGCGAGCCCACCTCCCCACAGGTGCCTGGGGCTCAGGGATGCTCAGGGCTCTGTGCAAGCACAGCCTGGTCAGCCTTGGGCATCAGGAATGGCAGGCATCTGCCCACTGAAGGTGGGATCTTAAAATGACTTAATTTTTTTCAGCTAAGAATATTTTTTGAGTCTTGTCTGTATTTGTAAAGATTCAGACATTTTCTGGTAAGTTTGCTTAACTCCCTCTCCAGGTTTGTATTGTTAGCACTAACAAATTAATTTGCTAAAGTTAATATATTAAGATACTGAAGTTCTTCTGCTTTCCTTTTCGTTACTATGTATATCTCCTAAAATCTGTCAAAAAATATGTCTTTCTGAAGCTGTACAAAAATACCATTGCTTTCAATAGTGCTACCATTTCCTTCTTGGAACATAATATTGCTTCACTGTTTTCAGGATTGATTCGGCTACCTTTCTCTAAGCTGAGCCCTGACTCATAACAATTAGCATTACATATGTGCTAAATTGATTTCTCAGAGTTGCTTTTCTGGGATTTTACTTCCCAAGCATTCTTGCCAACTGAGACTGCTCATGTGCTGGGTTATTAGATAACAGAGGGTCAGAGTCTGTCCTCCAATTCAATCCCATTCAAAAAGAAACAAAACCAAACTGATGAGTTTTTTCAGTATTTTACTTGAATCCAAAGAGTTGTATTTCCAGATAAAGACAAAGTTTCTACATTTCTGAGTTATTGTAACATAAAATATTAACTGCCCTCCTAGAGGTATACACTCTTTCAGTTCTTTCTCAGCATATCATTTCTCTTTTTAGTTATGTGACCTTTCTGTAATTCTTCTAATCTATGGAATAGTGCAATTTATCTTTTCTTTACACATCATCTTAGGGTGGCTGAGTGGAGGGATGGAGGGAATGCATATATCTTCTTGTTACTTTTTTCTGACTCAGTGTTTAGTCATTATTTTCAGTATCATTTAATCTGTGGAAAGTTTCCCATATGTCAGGCATATTTTAAACATGCAGCTGAGATCTATACTACAGTAAGCCCTTTTCAGATATGATGCTTAGCAAAGGGCAGAGTTCAATTTCCAGCATTTATGGAAGTGAAGCTTTTTCAAATGTTGTTATTTAAATAAGTACCCAACCTCTGTATTCTTGTTTTGTTAAACATGTAAATCAGGTTTTCCAATGTACCTCATTTCCCTTAGAAGTGCATTTCTTTGTGTTGTCTGCAGAAACACTTAGAAGTGTTAGGTGAGCATACCTAAACAGTGGTACTGTTTGTCACAACATATTATAAGTACTAAAAGTTCTTGCAAGAATCCATTAAATACTGTTAAGCATAGAGATGCACCCTGTGGCTGAGGAGGTTCCCATGTCAGATATCCCTCCATGCATGTAGATGGTCTATTGACTATTACTGTATGTTTATCCTTTCTATCTGCTCCCCAGTACTGTTCAGCGCAGGCCACTGGACAAGGCAGGCCTTTGAGCTGAGCCAGTAGGCTTGTTATGACATCAACAGAGCTGGCTATGTTGACAATTAACCAGATAGTGGTAAACTGATAATGTGGTTTTGTACCCACTTCTTGTTCTTCTAATGTATTTGTAATAAATGCTTCCTGTCAGGTCTATTTTCCAGATTCCATGTTTGTACATGTGTGCATACGTACAAGAATATGTGAGTGGTTCTATGAATGCCTAATACATTACAAGCCTATGAGGTTCTGATTCAGGGTGCACAGAATTCATAGTAGTCTTCCCTGAGATTTCAGTGCATATTGGATCTCAAACTTATCAATAATTGTTTTAAAGATATTACCTCGATTTTGAAGAGTTTACAGGAGGAGCATAAAAAAAAATACAGCAAGCAACTGTAAGAATAATCTCAAAATGATGCTAAATGATTAAGGTTGTTTCCTGCAGAAGTTTGCTGTTAGTTTGAGAATGTTGGACCTAAGAGTATTTAGTTTTCTTTAGCAAATATGCTTGGATGTTTAATTGAATGTAGTGGGTTTTGTATGCTTATGGGATGGAGATAATGGGAAAATAGGTATTCCTTAACCTTCCTCTTTGCTGTAATTACTGAATAATGCTATTTATGGTATAAGGTTGTGTATGCGTGTATGTCTTGGGAGAAGGATATGGGATTACTTTTTAACAAAGAAATGGAATTCCTTTTCACAGGGAATTAGAATTGTGACTCTAGTCTTGCTAATTTAAATAACTTGCTGGCTAAACAGACTTTTATAAAGCATTAAATGCTATTATGTTTTGTGAGCATTAAACACATTTTCTGAAAATACTAATTTCCCATTGGTTTTCTTGCCTCCTTGTTGCTTTTGAGACTGGGTGATAATCCATCCTTAACACGCCAGAGGTCTGGGAATTCTGAGACTGCTCTGGTGCCTGGTGTTAGCAGTACTGTTCCCCTCTTCTATGGCTTTTACCTCTGTTCTTGTGAACAGTAGATGTCCACCATGTGGACTGATTAAGGATGAGGGAGCCAACTGGTAATGAGTTTGCAGCAACCTGATATCCTTGGTGATAATGTAAATCCTGAGTGTGGTACCCTAGCAGCTGTGAGCCTGGGTCTTCCCAAATTTAAAAAAAACTGGTAGCTAGCTCTTTGTAAACCCTGAAGACCAGTGCGGAAAGATGATGAGAGGACAACAGATAATCTTGGATTTTTATGAAAAAACAGTTACAAATGTTCAGCTCCAGAGACTGATACACATCAGTCTGCTGACTTGTATTTTCTAGACTAGCTGCCCAAAGAAGGGGTTGACCTTTTTTTGTGAGTGTGTTTTGGGGGGGCAGAGGAGGAAAGGGTCAAAATAAGCTGGAATTCCATTTTTGTAACTACATTTTCAACACCTACAAGCTTGAAAAATTTTATTCCGACCTTAACTGTTATTGTGTGTAGAAGTTTTATGACTGCCATTTTTCACAGAATCACAGAACAGCCCAAGTTGGAAGTGACCTCAAAAAATCATCTGGTCTAGCCTTTCTCATTAAAGAGTTTTAATATGAGATGT
Source organism: Elanus axillaris (assembly GCA_026212715.1). NCBI lineage: Eukaryota > Metazoa > Chordata > Aves > Accipitriformes > Accipitridae > Elanus > Elanus axillaris. Next base: position 11,147,720 of record JANZLQ010000025.1, on the reverse strand, counting down.
TTCTTGGGCAATCCACCATGGCAAGCAGTTTTACGTATGAAGAAAAATACAGTTGAAAATTGAACACTACAGCTAGTGCTTATCCTTAAGTCAAACTGTACTGTAGGCCATGCTCCATCCCAACAGGTTTTAGAAAGTTTGAATGAAATACGAGTGTAATCTTGGACACTGGTTGTACAGCTGCTATTAACTCGTATTGGCTACTGATTATGCAATTTTAGTGCTGGTCACTTTGATTAGCCTTGATCGTTTGAAAAAAAATCAATTCACTCTCCTGGTTTTAATTTTGATAATTCAAATTCACGGTGTTCTTCATCTGCTTTGTTTGATGCTATACATAAATCAAGGTTATAAACGAAACCAATTCGTGAATGAAAAGTTTCAATTTTCTTTTCTTTTTGGCTACAACTATGCAAAGAAATCATCATTTGGGCAACTAATATGCCTAAGTATCCTTCAAAAGGAACTGTGATATATTAGAGCTGTTCAAACGTCCTCACAAATCATTTTGCCTTACAGCTTTGATCCTGAAATATGTGAAATGATGTCTGATTTATGCCACTGATCCTTCTTTTAGATAGTTAAGTGTTCTTGCTTAATGTTATTAAATAAGTTCAAAGCAGCAAATAGGCCATCCTGGGCTGAGGACATTTGAAAAATAGCATTCTCAGCAGGCTGCATATACAATATATGTTCTTTAGTTATTTCCTTTGCTTTTTTTGTGTACAGCACGCTACTGGAACTTTCTTCTGCTCATGTCTTTGGTTACAATGGCTTTGGTTTGGGGTTTGTATTTTGTTTTGGTTTTCCCCTCTTGATAGCTTTCTCTTGCCTGGATTTTGTTTTCATTTGGGGTATTTTGGAGGTGGGGGTTGGGCAGAAACAACCTTGGGACAATACGGGAAAAAGGGAAAGACATCGCCATCTCCCCTAACTGGGAGGCTGTTAACATGTGCTAGCAATGGTATAAAACAAGCTATGTGACCCAGCTGAAGCGGTGTGAGTCAAAAAAAAAAAGCCCTCTGAGGGTGTAAATAAGTGGGTTAAATTCACACTCTAAGGAGCAGAGTAAGTTTGACCTATTTTAATGAAAAACTATTGATATGTTGTGATTTCTGTTTTAACAGGCAAAAGGAAAGAGAGAGATGAGAAAACTCTTAATTCTAAAATATTTATCAGTAGAAATATTCCAAATTTGCATCAGAATACGAAAGTGCAAATCTCTCCAGGCATAAGGATTGCATAGGAATCACAGCAGCTCTAAATTTAGTAAACCTTTTAATGGAAATGTCACACAGTTCAGACACAAGATTTAGGTAATTCAGTATGTTATATGAGCTTTATAACCAATTTTATTCTTATGAAATTTCAGTGGGAAATATTAAATCAATATTTCCAGTCTGGTATGATGCTTTTTGAAGCAACGAGAGCCATCTCAGTCACCTGCTGCTGGAGAAGAGCTATTAGCTAGAGAGAACTACTTCCCAACACTATGTCTTCAGCAATACCAGCCCCTAAACATCAGGCTTTCAGATACAAGACTGAAAACAAAGATTAAATTTCAACATGAGACATCATCCTAGTACCTCTTTAGTTGTGTTGACTATTGTGTTTAGGTTTGGGAATTGAAAGTTGACAACATGATCTTGTTGATCTTGTCCTCTCTCTTCCTCACTTACATACTCCTGGAGTACAAATGTAAATGCATACAGTGGCTTTTCTGGAGTCAGCCCACTTTGATAGATAATGGTGGGGTTTATTGTTCACAACTCATTGTATATGTATGGCGTTAAATGATACAAGAGCTGGCTGCATTGGACATGTCATGGGTATTTCCCCTGCGACCTTAGCAGACTAGCTGACTGTTCCCATCCTAAATTGCTTTCTAGACGTTCCTGATAAGTTTTTGTAAAATATTATTCCAGATGCTGGTTACACATACACTTACTTAAGCTTGTGATTCCTGTTATCCTACAAGCTTTTCGCAAAGACCACTGACGGTAAGCCAGTAATACGAATGAGACAGTTTTCGCCTCATGAAAGCTGCCATTGGTTTTAGATAACTGCTACTGCTGGCGGCATAGATAAAAATACACGTACACTTCTTGGTAAGGAGGTTAGCCACTGCTGAGTTCTGGTACTCCAGTTGGTCAGTTTATGCGTAATTTGGCCATCTCCGCATAATGCTACTACACTCTTCAGTAATTTGTAACTTGAACATTCCTGTGTTGCTTGGCCTTAGACTGCTGGGTCCATCTCCTTTTTCTCAGGAAATTGGGATTTCCAAAAAGTTGATGTCAATATCAGTTTTGAGGTTTTGCCTTGTTTTATGAGGTGACACTGCTAGCCCTTTTCCTTGTCAAGACAGCTGTGAAAAACACAGTGACAGCACTCTCTAGGAATGCTTTTCTTCTGTGCTTTTTTGAGGTTCAGGTCTCAAAAATATGGTCATCAGATTGTTTTGGAGAGAAGGCCTGATGGGTTGCTCCTAGGTGTGGTGTTAGCCACTGTTTCTTAATGATAACCTAAACCAAGATTAGACCAGAAGGTTTCATGTAAGCAAGGCAGAAACTGGCTGAAGTCTACCAGCATAATATTTTAAATTCCCAACTTTCCTTTGTTTAGCTTTTCTGTCATGAGCACTGCTTATAAAGTTCTCAGTCTTCAAATTCTTTGTCTAGTCAGGTTTTAATAATGGGTAGGACAGTGGAAACAAAAGTAATAATAAAAATATTTAAATGTCATGAGTACAAAAATATTTTTAATGAATAAATACGTATATATCTACCTGCTCTTCCCATATTTTTATATAGCATCCTGAAGGAATCTGCATGAATAAGATAGCAGGCAGAGGCTTACCAGTTGGTTGTTTTGGTGGCTGTATCTGCTCTTCTTCATGCCAGCTATTTAATTTTTCTTTCATCAGCTTCAAAGAAGTTACTGCTCTGGGATTTAGGATGTCTGGATTGATAGTCATTCTCTGCCATGAAAAAACCATAATCATCCTTTGTTGTCTTCATTACTTGGGGTCGTGTGTGTGTGCTAAAATCACTTCAGACTTTTGTGCTTGTACCCCCTTAAAGCATAGGAGGGGTTCAGGTACCACTGTGGCTTTAAAGAGCAGTGGAACATAGAGGTGCTTCAGAGGGATTAAAACAAGTGCTCCTGTCTCTGACTTTGTACAAAATATACAGTGTTCTGGTTATGTTCCCGAAGGGTGCAATTTGCAATCATGTTTTCACAAGGTTTTAGACCATTACATTCATGGAGAGATGGGTTGTATTGTTTTTCATGTTTGCTTTTTGTACTTCTTTTAAAGGAAGAAATTCTTAAATAATAAATGAAAACACAAAAGACGGCAAGAAGTGTTTTTTGTGGTGGGGGCTGGTTTTTTGATGTTGAGAAGCTGCAGTTCTGATACCCAAATGACACTCAGCATTGGACTTTTGCCGTATATGGACAGACAGATCTAATCATTAGTGAATGCCAGAAAGCAGGAGAGCTGGGGAGAGAGAGAGTGTGCAAGAGGGAGCTTAGTTTATTTCTGCGGTGTCACATCAATCTGCCCAGTTAAGTGATTGAAGGGGAGAAACGCAGGCTGCAAAAGAAACTGGGCCCTGATTTGTTCAGGGTCACCAGCAGTGGTTTGAAACCATCTTGTTTGCAGATACCTCTTTCATGTTATTAGGCTGTCAGTTGAGTGACTTTGTAAGATTTATGGCTCGAAGCTGGAGCGCGTGCATGTGTGCGGCGATGGCAGTGATGGGCAGCGGGCGGGGGGGAACAGACATGTTATTGAGAAGACAGTGATCCATGCCTGCCTTGATTGAGCTTTGCAGCCTTTTGTCTAGTCCTAGTTAACCTCCTTATGCATTTTTTTTCACATGCTGTGTAAGTAGCTCAAGCAGAAGGTAAAGCAACAAGTGGTAAAAGGTTGCTCGTAACAACATAGAACTGCAATAGACTTGGTGTGGACTTATTGACTGTGTAATGATGGAATAAAGCTGTTTATTGTGCAGGTCCCAGGTTTAACTTACTAACGTCTTTCAAATAGTACTATTTACTGTAATGTTGTCAAAGCCATTGGCTGAGTGTTCCCTTGTCATTGGTAACCTCATCAGGAAATGTATCTTTGAGGGAGAATTTTGAGACAACACTAGCTTATACTGAGTGATATTTTTTTTAAACAAAAAACAACAACAAAAACCAAACCACCAAATGCCCAAAATTAAATTAAAAGAAAGAAGGGGGGATGACTTTATCAAAGCAACATATAATTTAAATTTCGTCCATTTAGTAATAGGAGATTTTATTTTACATAAGTTTAAAACTTTTAAAATACTGGATTTTGAGAAACTTTAATTTTTTTTCCTAGAAGTTGGTTATAATTCAGAAAATAATGTTTTCTGTTCTTCTGTTTATACAGTTCCTAGTTGTGCCAAGATTGTGTATTATTTCAAAATATGAATAAGAAAATTTTCTGCGTCAAGTAGACTGTTTCAACTGTGGTGATTTAAAGTCAACAAAAAAAACTCCAACAGTATAGGAACTGGAGCACCTTTTTGAAACAAATTGTTACAGGGTTCTGCCATTTGAGGCTTCTAACAGAAAGAATTTATTTGTAATTCGTTATTCATAAGTTAAAGGAGTAAATAAAAATTGCTGTTTGTAGTCATTAATTTAAAAAGCAGGCTATATTACTGATCTGGAATAATTTGTACGTTTGCTTTCTGTTTTCAGCCTAGTCAAGTTAATTAACTTGAAAAAATAGACTTGATCACAAATGCTTTGTAAGTATCTGCCAGCACCTTTGGTATCATGGCAGGTTTCACGTACTTGACCATGAAATGCAAGTGCCGCTTCATGAAGGTGTTCTATCGCACTGTTGTTTGCTAATTGATATAGTTGTGTGAAAGCTTATAGGAGTTCTGCAGAATTGAAAAGGGAGCTAATATTTGTCTATGAGATTATTTCTTCCTTCCCAAGTTAGAAAATGAGCCCCTTGGTGGCACAGCCTTCCCAGGTGGTTGTTGTTCCCATGTTGAAATGTCCAGCAGGAAGGATGCAGCATCAGTCTTGCAGGGAAAAGAGTATAGCTGCCTGCTTTGCCCTCTCCATATTACAGCAATAATTGCTTACTGCATCACTTCTACAGCCTTTCAAAATTTTGTATTAAATAGTGTATAATTTCTGAGAAATTTTAAAGTATAAACTGAAAATTAAGGTCTGGGTTTTTTTAAAAAACAAACCCTGAAATCCTTATTGTGTTCCTTTTTTTTTTTTTTTTTTTTTTTAAGTCACCAGGAAAACACCTGTTCTTTTCCTCTGTGATAACTGCACGTTTTGACCCTATAGTAATCTGATATGTTTTAGTATAAATGGTTGTACAGAAACAAAATGCCATTCTTTCTCTATTTATGGAAGGATATTGATGAGAATCTGAGGTTATTAAGCTGAATAAGATACTGCTTTCAGCAGAAAATTCTGTAACAAAGTCCTGCTGTAATCCCTGGAAAAAAGATGGTACCATCTTTAGGTCACAGAAATGCGTCTTGGCAGACCGTCACCTTGCCCAGTGGCTGGCATGGCAATGGCCATGCTGTGTGACCTTGCGCCAGACCCCTGCTCCCATCTGCTCTCTGTACTCCTGCTGCAAAATGCATGATGCCTTGGAAAATACCTGAGATCCTTCAATGGAAAACAGTCTATAGTAAAACTGCATTATGAATTACACTGTAAAGTTAGTAGCTAATTTGATTGATAGAATATCTTGCAAATAAAACCTCAGATTTCTGCCCTCTCTCCCCCTTTTCATTTTGATCAAAAGGTAGATGAGATTTTAGGGATTTTTTGACAAAGATGTTAACATTTATAATGAGAATTTAATCTTTTTCATAGACTTAAGGTTTTCTTTAGCTACTTCTTTTAAAAGAATGAAGTCATTCTGATCAACTGTACTTTGACACAATTTTGGGAATTACAAAGGAGGAGCTTAAGAGGCATTGCCTGTGCACACAGGGAAGGTGTCAGGAATGCCAAAGCTCAGCCAGAGTCAAGACTTGCAAGGAGCATCAAGGGCTGCAGAGGGCAGCTTGGTGGGCAGCGAGCTGGGCAGGAGCCAGCAGCGCCCTGGCCGCAGAGACGGCCTCTGCTCAGCACTTGGCAGATCCTGTCTGGAAGACTGTGTCCAGTTTTGTTGCTCCCCAGTAGAAGAACGACTGA
>JANZLQ010000025.1:11088149-11129517 GCA_026212715.1 Elanus axillaris | reverse complement strand
AAAAAAGGGGGGGGGGGAGGAAGGCAGGCTTTCATTCAAACTGGTTCTCTGCAGTCCTAATTAAAATAGACTTCAATGAGAAGTTTTCTTTTCCTCTTCCAACTGAAGCTTTAGGGCATAGTTCTAGCTGGAGAGTATATTGTGTTCATTTTACTGTTTGAGTGGTTTGGTAGAGAAGCTGTCTTTCAAACACAGAGCGACTACTATGATGCCTCAGGACTCAGCTGTCACATCAAGGCTGTTTTCCACATGTATGTATTATATAATGTGCATATATCATCACCGTCAGGTAGCTGAAGTTTGTACATCTTACGTGGAAGCAACTTTTTCTCAGGTTTAAGTAGTTCTCTCTACAATGGGATTAGAGGTAAACGTACCATATATTTTAAAGGGAATAATGACATGGGTTGTCCCTTTAAAAAGAAAAGAATGATGCAAATTGAAGACATATGTATAAATCTCTCTGTACATAAATTGAGCTGCAGTACTGGTGCAGTATTCTTTCCTTTGTGCTAGGAAAACCAAAGGGGGGAATTATTTCCTTTAAGTGTTACAGCCAACTTAAGTGACTGCAAGAGTTAGTAGACTGAGAGCAGCACTGGAAAAAGAAACCTCCCATTTAGCCACAGAGGAAATCTTCCATTTAGCCGTTTAATTAAATAGGAAATGGCAGTGCATAGCCCAGTCATTGTCTCAGCCCTTGTGGAGAGGATCAGAAGAAGGTCAGGAGCTTGTTCATTTTTCATGCCCATGGCCTCTGTCCTGAGACCACCAGCAAGGATGGCCAATTAATACTAAGTGCTTTAGGGGGTTTTGGGTTGTGGGGTGGGGTTTTTTTGTCCACTAGGATCTAGACTGAGGTTGTATATTCATTTTGGAGGAGCTGCTACACAGTCAGTGACAATGATTTCAACCACTGAGGCTGAGTAAGAATGAGATATTAGTCAATGAAAAGTGAAAAATCAGTGCCTTGGGTTTTTTTGCAACTAGCACTGCCACACGACCAAAAGACACTTTCTTGACATCTCCTGCAAAGTTTTGGTTTCAAAATTCATTCTCCTGCCCAATGCACTGAAAATATAGGCAATGTCAAAATGTAACAGAGAAAACCCCCAAATTTTCTCAGCTTCGAAGAGCTATTTTTAAATTTTATTTTCATACTCATTTTCTGAATTACCTCTGCCTCTGAGGAGTCTGTACAAAGCTATCACTGCTTGCTGGTGAACTTTTTAAACCTTACTGAAACAGCATTACTGCTGCTGGGCATTGCTTTGCTCTATCCCATTATCTCCGATTATTAAAGACTCAAGTTGGTGCAGTGAAAATTCTGGCAAATTTGAGCACTGTGAGTATCTGCAAGCCAGGCAGCAAGCTGTCATTGATAGTATGAGTGTTACCTGTAGCAGTCTGTTTGAGATAGTATTATGGTGATATCTCCTGGAAATTAGACTGGCAACCCCAATTTGTGTTGCATGCTGTATATCACCCAGCAGACTTAAAAATGCAGGGGGTTTTGTTTGTTTGTTTGTTTGGGGTTTTTTTTGCTTACAGTTGACCTGAGCTGAATTCACTCTCTCTGCGAAGTGAAAGTCTGAGTGATATTACTGAAGAAGGATGCTTGTGTTTTGCTGGTGCTGGCCTCTTCTTGCCCGATCCAGGTGCGAGTGCTGGTGCTTGCGTTGCCTCCCCACTGCGGCCATGGCAGCCAGGTCTGGTGCCACAGTCCAGGGCTGGCTTGTCCCCCAGTGAGTTGCATAGACCTGAATGCTCTGGGCTGGAGTTCTGGAAGTCAGTGAGGTATTGGGCAGATAATTGAGAATTTAGGAACCTGTCCAACTCCCACAACAGCCAATGAGTTTTCTGTTGACTTCAGTGGGAGATGCGTTTTCAGTGCTGTTTTCAAAACATACTATGATTTCAGTCAGTAAGTGCTTGGCTATCTGTGGCTGTATGCTTTGCTGTGTATAAGGATCTGGGTACTAAACTCAAACTTATTTTGAAGAAATATGTGATCGTAGAGATAATGTGGACTTCTGTATGTATTATCTATCCTGGTAGGAAAAAAAAAATATTGTGAAGACTTGTGATTACACACAGAGTTTTTCAGGAGCTAGATTGCCTTCACCCTGCAGTGTGATTCATTGGTGGTGTGTGGCTGTGCACATATACGTACTGTACACACAGACACAGACACACACTAAGCATATATATATATTCCCAGTTTTGGTGGTGGTGAGCAGAGGTTTGGATATAACTGGGATTTTTTTTTAAATAAGTAATTAAGGCTTCAAAGAACCAGCTGACTGTGTGTGTAAGAAAAGCAGAGACAGTGTGTGGTAGCTTAATCTGAGCAGAGCATAAGGTTAGCTGTTATCTTTCATTGCCCATATTTAAAAACTAGTTCTAGGACCCTATCTTTACAGCTAACCTTTACATTACATTTAAATTCCTTGTTGGGAAACTCAACTTCACTTATGAATGTATCTAAAAGATAAATCATTAGAAATATAAAAAGGAGGGAGCATCGGGGAGACACCCTGCTTGCCCGCAGTCGTGCAACTCAAAGGCAGTCTTGGCTGAGGGAGCAAGTACGTGGGTTGGTTTTGTAGGGGTCCAGCCTGCAGTGAGGTCTGGGGTCAAGCGGTGGGGTTACACTGGGATTGTCTTGGTGAGATGAAAGGAGATGGTGAGCCATGGCTTGCTTCTTCATTCATCCTCAGGGCTGCTGTGTGCTCTGCCCAGCATCCCAAAGGGTGTGGGACTGTCTGCTATCCACCCAACCCACGTGTTTTATTTCAACATCTGCCGGTAGTGGCCAAAAGCAGTTTGTGGCCGTGCGGCTTGGTGCTGGGGAGCAGCGAGGCCATGCCCAGCTCCTTTGCAGCCCCCCGCGGCAGGGGCTGGGGTGCTGTGCTGCCGGCCAGCGGGAGCTGGGGAAGAGGACACCAGGATGACCCTTCCTCCTGTCTTGCGCACTCACAGAATAGAAATGCAGCCTGACAAGTCTGAAGCCGTGTATAGAAAGAGATAGATAAACTCTGTTAACCACAGAAGCAGGTTTTAAATACATTAAAATATTTTATCCCATTATTTGTTTTGACCAATTGACCACAATATTAAAAATTCAATCATGGAGCAGCTGACAAGTGCAGTTGCCTAATTTTATTTAAGGGTTCTCCCCCCCCTTTCCATTTTTCCATCCTGTTAACGCTGCTGCCTGTGCCCAGACAGTAATGGGCTTCTTGTATGCCCACGACTGTTATGATCATGTAAATTTATTGGTGCTTAGAAGAAGCGAGCTATTAAAACATTACAACAACCATTACAGCCAGGCTCGTGTTGGCTTTCGCTCCCAATGAACATATGCTTCCGAGTGAATGCCTAAACTCTTATTTATGGATTTAATTTAATATGCGGAAAGAATTCAAAATTAAATTTTGTGTCTGCCTCCAGAGAGTGTCAGTGTATAATAACATGGTAATTTTTACACATCTTTATGAGAAATGGGAAAATTAATTCTTTCTGACAAGTTGTAATTATTCGACTTGGAACAGTTGCAGCTGAGCAGTTTGCATGCCTGTTGTCTGTTGTTCCACAGTGTAAGGGGAAAACGTGGGGATGGAGATATATTGTGTGTCTGAGAGTTTCTAATAGCTTCTGACATTTTAGCCCTGCATATTATCAGGGTGCTCTTTAAAGGAGTGGGGAGTGTAATCTGCTGCCTAGCCAGGGACACGCATGCAGCAGTGGACCCAGTGTCAGGAGATGGGGTGGGAATTATTTTAGTCTGTCTGAGGCTGAGGAAGGGTGTCTCTCCGTTACTTTGCAAATGGTTAAAGCTGAAAGTGAGGTAACATTCTTTGTACCCTTTGGCTGCAAATTTTTTTCCCCTTTAATGAAGATACAGGGGAAGGAGAAGTGTTTATTTTAGCTGCACACAAGCGGAGGTACCCTGTTTAAGTATCTCCTCTTTCTCACCTAAATAAATGTCAGTTGAAGACACTTAACACCTCTCAACCTCTAGGGACTGACCCCCCAAAAATTTAGTGGTCTTTTACAGTGAGAATATTTAAAAATAAAACACATCTCTTGTTGAAATGTGAGCTTTCATGACAAATATTTTCATGAGGGTAACTTTGTTCTTAGCTAACTTAACTTCTGCTTCACAGTTTCTGCTGAAAGGTAGGACATGTTCATCAAGCACAAGCCTGAAGCATCACTGGATGCATTAGATAAAAAGGAAATTTATTCGAGTGAATGAAGTGTGTATTCATGGCTTTGAAGGCAAACCTGGCAGTAGTGGGTGCTGCATTTTTTGTCCTCCTAGAATGGTCCCTTTGGGATAAACACATACTAAAGGCAATGCTTAGAAAACATTTTATCAGGCACACATTAAAGGACATAAAAAGTGCCACAAATAAAACAGCACTGTGCTTACTTTTATTCCCAGTGACTTATCATAGTTGCACTAGCTAGGAGGGTGCTAATGGTTTAGAAGGTGCTACTCTTTCCTGTAAGACATTGAGGAGGTTTTGTTGATGTGGCTACTTGGCACATGAAGATACCATGTTTTAGAAATATTTATTTCTCCAAAATGTAGTGTGCTAGCTCTGATTTACGTCCTGGTTGCAATCTGGGTTATTGCTGAAGCTAGGTAATTAGTGCAAAACCCTGTGAGTTCACAACTGCTTGGTTTTTGTAGGCATTTACGTTGAACCAAAGAATAAATCAACATCTAAGGTTTCAGGAGTCCCTTTGTGTCCAGTGGACACCTTGGCCTGGCAAGACACCAGCAGCTCTGTGGGAGGATGCTAACAGCCACTGCAGCACAGTGGGGCTTTCCTGGGACCTGGAAACTACTGGGGCAAAGTACAAAATGCTGCTGGTTTCAGCCCAGCAAATGTCTTTCGGGAATCTGGGGCTTTAGGGTATTGTATGGATGAGTGAGTCCACGGAGTTCTTGCGCAAGGTAACATGCTTGTAAGAGGGACTGGAGTAAATCAAATTTCATTGGGAGTGATTCATGCCCAGAGATCCCAAACTCTTGGGATATCACTTATTTCATTTGGACCTGTATAATGGGCTCATCAGCAAACTTTAAGGTTAGGAATGGTAGTGAAGGAAATGCTTCCCAGCTGGCACAGCAAGAGCATGGGGTGCTTCCCTAGGGAGCTGCTCCGCTCCCTGCTGGGCTCACCCGTGAGCCTGGAGAATAGCCTTGGCAGCACACCCCAGCCTCACCTGCCATGGCCTTGTGGTGCCATTCTTCCAAACTCAGCTGTGTGAACCTCTACTCCGAGATGGTTGTCAGGACTCTCTGTTAATCGATGGAGAGAAAAGATAGTTTGCAAGGTCATCTAATCCATGTTAGATGCGAAAACAGCTCAGGTGAATCGTACCTGAAATTGCTTATTTCTCTACCTTTTAACTCCCCAGGGTGTTATAGAAATGTAGGAGTCAGACAGATCCTGTCTTGAGGGTCCACAGAGAACAGAAAAAGTTGAATCTTCCCTGTAAAGATGTCCTCTTTTTTTTTTTTTTTTTTTTTAAGCCAGTGAAGGTTTTCTTTCCAGTTGCAGTGAGTCAAGCATTGCATGAAGAGAGAGTGTCTCTTTCACCAGCATAATAAATAACCTCCGAAAAAATCTAACTTGTTTTGAGACTTACTCCTTGTCAAGACGTGCAACTCTTGGGGTATACCTCCCAGTCTTCATTTTTCTTTCCTTCCAGGAAAGGCTGCAGTTTATTCCTGCTCTGGAGAAACGTCTCCTAACTGCTGTCACCTGACAGTCTGAGCCCTTTTATTCACTCTTTGCTACTTTTAAGGAAACAGCTGATCAGACCTCTTTTCTTCCTGAGAACATGTTCTTCTCACGCCATACTGAGCTGCTGCACTCAGGAAGACAATAGTACCAAGAGATATTGTCAGTTTTCTTCCAGTTCATTTTCAACCACAACAGGAGACAAATTTAATGATAAGGCAAAGCCTGGGCTTATTTAGCAAGACTTAGGAGCAATCTTGTAATTACAAATTGGAAACAGAAAAGAATAAAAAAAAGGCAAATAAATGCTGCAATTCTATTTTAACAGCTGGATATATTTATATATTGGCTAGGTAGAATATACACAGCATATATATGCATACATTTCTGTAGCTGGTTGACTTCTTACCTAACGTAGAATCACCTAGAAAGGTCCCAAGCTGGTGGGAACTTGAGTCTCAATACTATCCTATGACCTGTGAATGCTTCCTTCAGTTTTCACTACCCTTGTCTTCTATTTTCCCCTTCCCCTGTTAGTCCACTTTGGAATTAAGTATTGGGCTACACTGTGGGGCTTGTGGTGTTTAACAGTCCTAGGTATTTAAAAATGACTTGCCCTCATTCAGAGATACTAGCCAAGGATATGTGAGCTATGTGATTGCAAAAAAACCTTTTTAGCTTGGAGCTAGCTGCTTTCCACCCACTCTTACCTATTCCCCTTATAAGTCTATAAATGCATCTACATTAAGGATGTACATAACAAAACACTTGGTGACCAGATTTTATAGTTTTTATCAGTGAGATGAAATGGCTGGTTAGCAAGTCCTCCAGCCAGTCATGTCTGAAAATAGGTGTGCATTTGCAGTGCACTGTTGTGGCAGCTCAGCCCTTTTTCTAGTAGTCTTTCCACATTTTTGCTGTGAATGAGGAGGCTGGGGTCGAGATCTGAGAATTCCCTTTGGCTAACAATTGTAGCTGGTGTGCTGCCAAAGGGGCATAAGGACGAAGGTTGGGCCATGCCCTTGTTTGCTGGGAGGCATTGGGAGCCTACAGAGTGTTTGCTGTTGACTAGCATGCAGAGGTGGTACTAGGCATGTCCAAGAACTGGTGAAAGAGTGTGTCTTATGGGCATCCAATTCAGGAGGATACATTTTGTGCTGGTTTTGACCTTGCAGTGCACATGAGTTAGGTATAGAAGTATTATGGAAAAATCTCCCTCAGAATATCATGGGTTTTTGTCAAATGATTTTACCTAATAAAAGTTTGGTCAGCTTAGATCTCATTTCATTACCACTACTCTCGTGATACTTGTGCTGGATGATATTTCTTTTCAAGTCCTCTCCTCTCCCAAAACACCAAACACCCCCACCCATCCCCAAATAAACAAAAAAAACAGTCCTCAAATACCCCAAAACATCTTTCAGCACTGAACTCCTGTCAGGTGGCAGCTTGAATGATGGTCTTGTTTCATTAAGACAAATACAGCTTCTGGAGAGGTTATTGCTCATTAAGTAACACATTTTTCTTAAAATAGGGGAGCTTGCCCTTCCCATCTGAGCATGGGTGAAGAGGAACACTTTCAGAGGTCTTCAGGCTGTTTTGCAAAGCCCATTCTAGAAAATACTCCTACATTTGTAATCCCTATCCTGGGTACAATTGATAGAGAAGTAAGCAAAGGCAAATCACCAAATGTGCTTAATTTTATTTGTTTAATTCCCAACTATCACCAAGCTCATTTTGAAATGTATTTTCATGCATGTTGCCCAATATACCCATTTTCTACAAATGAAAAAGTACAACCTGTTTTGTGTTATTTCTTAAGGAAAAGAGGGGAGAAGAAGAGGGATTATTTTTCTTTTATTCCCATAGTTTCCCAAACTATTAGCCACACAGGGTGTTTATGCTGATTTTGGTATTAGCATGGTGGTGTTCGGTGTGTTAAGTCTAGAGAGTTTTCAATTGTTACTTGTCCTATCCAGAACCATATCTCACAACTGGAAGTTTTGCAAAATGGTCCTGATTTGGCATTTCTTCTCCCAATTTGTTTAAGTTATTTGGGGAACAAACAGTGGTTTAGAACAAGATGCGGGGGCTTCATAACTTTCCATAGTTCATGAAACATAGAAATTGCTACTTAAACATAAGTGAGCTTTTATCTGTAATAATGCCTTCCTTCTGTGGGGCATTTTCCACAAACCCAGTTTCTCCGCACCACTTCTCTCTTTTACAGATGGCAAAATGAGACTCAGAGCTTAATTACTCCAGGACTCACAGAAAGATAGCAGCAGATTAAGGAATAAATTATGTTTCTTAAATTGCAGTCCAGTGTTTGAAAATACAGCATCTTTCTTTACTGTGCTAGATCAAGCTTAGTGATGAGTGAATAAAATATTCTCCAATACAATAAAGGGATCTGGTCTGAACATACATTCAGAAATTGGGAAATTTTTTTCTCTCTCTTTTTTTTTTTTTTTTGAAGTTGCCAGACTTACCTGAGATTCTTACATCGCCAAAGACATGCTTGTGCTTCTCTGGAGTGATTCCTTTCAGAGACTTTCCTGTACTAACGACATCCAATAAAATATTATTCATATTGCAAGATCTGGCTGTCTTCTAGTGGTTTTTGCTGACTGAGCATCAAACTCACTGAAGAAGTTGGGTAGATGGCCGATCATTGCTACTGATTGTTCTTGGTTTATGGCTGCTAAATTCAACTATCAGTTTTCCTTCTGTAAACCTGAAGTAACACCTACTTCTTTGGTATGTGAAGTTTAATGAGTTGTATTGTGTTTGATGAGGTAAAGCACCGTAACAGTTTTATCACAGTGCATCTGCTTCCATTTTTGACATTCAGGCATGCTACAGAGGAGTTTCACTGTGCAGTAGCAGTTACAGGAAGGGATAGAGAAACTTTTGAGCATGTTCCTAAAATTCAGTCTGGGTTTGGAGGATCACATTTGTGTATCCTTCTCTATTTATGCATGGGACCAAGCACCATCCGGGTACCTTCCTAGTCTGAAGCTTTGTAACTTGACCTGAATTTTTACCCAGTCACAAACCTTTAAATTCAGGCCCAGTTAGAATTTCGGTGCACCAAACCAGCCCGCTCTTCCTTGCCAATAGGTAGCAATTCTGCCAGCCTCCCAGCGCTGCCCGGATCGCATTTCCCTTCTTCATCTTTTTTGGTTCAGCATATCGGAACGTGATTAAAATCATTATATCCCTATCTATATCTTGCTGTCTGTTTTCCTTTTAATTAGGTTGTAAAACAATTAGTTACCACCATGTCTCTCTCTCCCCCCTCTCTATCTCTTCTTTTGCGACTCCTTCAGTATGCCCAGAGCTGTTTGTTCTCCCCGGGCGGGGAGGAGGGGGCCCTACCGTCTTGCTTTATTTACAGCAGGGTGAAGGTCAGATATAAACAGTTTTTGTTCTTGTGCTGTTGCTTTCTTTTGTGACCTATCCTGCATTGTTTGGCTTTTTTCCTCCCCCGTGCTTTGAAGTGCCGCACACCAGGTGTTCCTGTTCTGAATTACACATGAAAGGACCACATCCCTGGACTAATTAACTAGTAAACTGCACCCTCCTCCCCTGGGTTTAATTGATGCTGCTCTTAAAAGGGGAAGCCAGTTTCTTATTCCTCCTGATTTCACACTGTAGTCATCTCCTCTTTATCTCCCTAAATACGGAAGATACTCTTGAATTTCTCACTCCTGGGCCACGCGGTGCTTCATATGTCTTCTCATTTCACATTAATAAAACAATTATCCGGTATGAAATTTTTGAAAGAAATCCTCCATGTTCTTTTTCTTTTTTTCCTTGGCTCCTAATTTCTTTGTGCCTGATGGTTGCAGCCTCTCTTGGGAGCACAGTGTGCAGAACTGCACTCCTTCCCGAGAGCTGGAAGATCCAGTATCTTGCTGCTAATTATTTTACTTGATTGTCTTGACCCAACAAAAGCATTGGTGTATACCGACATCTTCCATGGCTCACAGTTTCTTTCCTGGGGCAACATTTCTTGCAGTGTAATGAGCAGGAGCTTTCGTGATTTCTTTGTTAGGCCCAGTGGCAGCACACCGATATGCATCTAGCTTGTCTCTGTGGCGGGGTGGGCCTTGTTGATGGCAGAAAACTGCACAAAGCGATCAAAACAGTTTAAAATCAGCGAGCCTAAATCACTTACAGCTCATTTCTCTGGGCCCTCCCAAACTGCTTGGTGCAGATTTATCTCAAGTTGATAAAGACCCGTCTTTGGCTGAATGTGGGCAGAGCGCTGGGGGAAATGGCGGTTATTGTGCCATTTATATGAATTGGGGGTTCTGTGTATATATGTATATTATACTTCCTGCACTCCAGCTGTGTCC
Source organism: Elanus axillaris (assembly GCA_026212715.1). Taxonomy (NCBI): domain Eukaryota; kingdom Metazoa; phylum Chordata; class Aves; order Accipitriformes; family Accipitridae; genus Elanus; species Elanus axillaris. Next base: position 11,119,391 of record JANZLQ010000025.1, on the reverse strand, counting down.
TGCACCAGCTAAAGGATGTTTTTGGGCTGGGGCAGAGCTGGCGGCCCCTTGTGTGTTCAGTGGGCACTCCCTGTGCACCCAGACCTCTGGCCGACTTCCCCACGCTGGGCAGACGTGCTGCGGGAGCTGTGGTGGTCCCCGCGGGCAGCAGCCCAGCCAGTAGCTCGGCACATCACAAATGATACGCTGTATTGCAGAGCTGTGCAAAGCCAAGCATTGTATTCAGGCTTGAGGACCTTGCGTGCTGTTGGGGTTGTGTCAGTGCTGGGGTGCGGAGAGGTCCCAGCCTGGTGGTACTGGCAGGCGGAGCTGCAGCAGGTGAAGAACAACTACAGACAAACACTTGTATAATGCTTTATTAATTTCAGACTTGAGGCACTGGGGGTGACTTCATTCCCAGATTTTCTTTACCCCAAATAAGTAATTTCTTCAAAGGGTACTGGTTTAGGTTTATGGTCAGGTTATGCTTGTCTGTCTGTCTTACGTACTTATTCACTCACCATGAGCATCTCGAATCCTCTTTTCAATGGGGACTTGTTAAGTCCAGTGAAGTCTTTCAACTGACTTCAGTGGGAGCCAGTCCCCGTTCATTTCATTTGAGTTGTTTTCAACTTGAAATGTAATTTCAAACTTAATCGTATGGAATAGAGAAGGATTCAGAATATTACCAGAAAGTGAGTGGGATGCAGCAACACTTTTACTTACTTAAAAGACATTTTCCTCACTGGGTAGGTGCTACAGTGTTGGTATTAGTGTATCACATACCTGCCTCTTTCTTGGATACCTGGCAGAGGGAAACTGAAATACTTTGCTGTATGTGAGCATTTGGTTTCACAGGTGGGACCTGAATGTTAGTCAGATGTGTATATCTTCAAGGCAAAAGATAATTCTTGAACATGAGTCTACTTAGTAACAGCTTGGAGCTGGACTCAGGGTGGCCAAGAGAAATAGGAGCTTTGCTGTTAATGCCATAGGGTTTTGGATTAGGGATTTGATGGTGTTGACATAAAATGCAGAAAGGAGAATGTGCTGCTTTCCTTCGAAATCATGGCTGTTCAATGCTAATGTGAATTAGGACTGCAATAGGGCTGCCATCAATTTTTGTTGTTGAAGATCTGGCAAGATTCCCCACTCTTCCTACCATGCAGAAGTTCCCTACTCTTGAAAAAAATTTTTTTTTTTTTTTGCTGGCAACAGCCAGCAAAATAATCACTGTTCTCCCCAAGGAGGGTAAATTTTGCACTTTTGTAGGGTGCAAAGTGACTTTTGTGGATCATGCCTTTTTACAGAGCACAATGGGACCTTAGGCTTTGGAGTAAGCCAGCTAGCTGACATGGGAGAACAGACCTCAGAGCAATTAATGGTAAACTGACTGAAGCTTATATGTCAAAGACAGACTGAACTTTAATTAACATGCAGCTTAAGACAGGCATTTTTATACTCTAAAGCAGCTATTTTAAAACACACTGAAAAAAAGCAGTGAACTCACTGAATTTTAGCAGAAGGTAAAGGTAGAACTTTGGCCTTTATAAGCTTCATAGCTCTATTGAAATCCATGCCTTGCTGTCTTGATTTAAATAGCTTAAAATCTGGAGCCTCTTTTGCATTGTATTTGATTGGTTAGGTTTAGTATTTCCTGAATTCTTACATTTATTTTAATCAGTTTTTGCGAACATTTGCAATAAATTCCTTTTTAGGGAAATCTTGCTTTAAAAATACCTTCAACCTGGTTTTGCTCATTTCCTATCTTATTTTCTAGCAAAAATGTTTTCAGCTTAGGGCAGATACAAATGAAAACTCGAAAAAAGACATTTTATTGCCAAAAAGCACTGGTATAATTCAAAAGCACCTCTTGCTAAATCAGTTGTGAGTGTCTCATCAAAAGCATAGGATATGGTTTTGTTAGCGCAGATCAGGTCTTTGAGAATGGTTGTCATGCACTTTCTTAATCTTAGTCATTTTAACCCTTTTACAATTCTTTCTACTTTTCCCTCGGAGCTCTGATGTTCTGTAATTTTTTGCTGCCTTCCCCTTCAAAGGCAAGTTTGCCAGTGTTTTTGTTATTAACTTTTATATGTCTGAGTTTTTCAAAGCACTATCCGGTTATAACATACTGTTTAAAAGCTCATACTCATCTTTTTTTATTAATCCTACCTTTCTTTATCAAAACTGAATGTCTTGTCATAGCCTGTTTACATTTCATTTTTTATTTTATTTCATCCTTCAGAAAAAGAAAAAAGATACTGGGGCAGAATCTAAAAATTAAGAGAAAATTTGCAGTGGCCCCTCTTGTTCTTGCAATCTGGCAACTAGCTGGGTTACCCCACTTCCTTTCAAAGAAATAGCAGTCATGGCTAACTTATTTTTCTAACTGTTTTACGTTTCCTTATCTCCCATTTATAATATCTAGAGATATGACACATGGCATTAAAAACTTAAAGGAAAAAGATATATGGATTTTGTTGGCATTGTTTAAAGAAGATGCTGGCAATGTTTCCACTCATAAAACATATAACATTTTATTTTAAAAATTTCCCTTGTTCCATAGGTTTAGATGTGGGGCTTAAAAATATTTGGCATTACAATTTTTACGATAGTTGCAGAAAAGGCTAGTATAACTTAATGTGTAGAAAAGCAAGGCATAGTTACTGTTGTGCTGCTAGATGTAAATGAACAAAAGTTAATATTTTATATATAATTGTGTTTCGGCACTTTACTCGTTCCAGCTGGCTCTTCTCCCTGAATATGTCCTACCTGCTTCTCATCTCCACAGTCTCCCAGCGCCTGCCCTCCGAATCCCCAGGCTGTGGCATATCACGAGGAGAATGCACTGAGCTCTCACTTGCACTTGAATGAAAGAATTGATTTGTTAATTTGATCTCTTTTTAAAAATATGACCTAAATTAAGTATTATCTTAATCAGCAATAAAATACATTCTTTCAATTACTTGTTTCTCTGACTTATTAAGAGAATTCTAAATAGTTTCAGCGAGTATTGTTGTAATTGTTTCCTCCTTTGATTTTCATTTCCTTAGTTGTCATCATCTCCTGGCAGCGGCAGCAGCTGTAAAGCAGATCTTTCAACAGCCTTGTTAATTGTGTAGAAATTAATCTGATTTTAAAAACCTTATTGATATACGGATTTGTGTGCCTTAATGTGCATGTGCATATGCCTGCTCACCTCTTTTACTCAGTGTATTCTTCTGCATCTCGTGCCAACCTAATGCACAGGTTGAGTCATTATCTCTGCTTGTCCGTGAGGACAAGTATGTTCCTGTGGGGTCAGATTTCATTTCAGTGCTCCTATCAATTGCACTGGATACCTCCATGGAAATACAGAAGCTTACATGAAAGATGCTCATGGCTTTTATGTGTGTAAGAAATGCTGGTTTTCAGCCAGTCCATCTTCCTTTTATTTACTTCCATTCTGCGTGTGCAAGGGGAGGTAATGTAAATTATGTACATGCAACTTCATCAAAATGTGTTGCTATTGTCTTGTCCAGTAACCTATTGCCATAAATCACAAGATAGACATGGAAGAAGGTAGGAGCCCCACACCCACAACCTGTGAAATACTGACCAGCTAGTAGCCAAAGGATGTTACCAAAATAGACGTGACATTTCATTCTTGAGAAGCTTTCAGATGAGCTGAAAGTACATAATGCCCAACATTCATGTCATACAGGCAGCCATCTATGTTTTCTTGAAACAAAAGATAAGGCTTCTTTATGGAATAAAAAAAAAAAATTAAAAATTAACATATTAAACAATCTTTTGTAATAAGGACAAAAAATATTATGATAGCTTTCTACAACTCCACAAAGAATAATGAAGAAAAAGTTTTTCTGTAGTTTGTACTTAACTGGCATATGCCCCTAAGAAAATGAGAAGGTTATTGTTACATAATGTAAGTATTAGTATAAGTTGTATATAGTTGAACAGTAGATTGTGATCCTGTTTGTGGTCATTACAGCTTCTGTGGTACTGGTTATTAATTTTAGCATTCTATCTTAATTTCCAGACTGTAATCTGTAGACCTTAACTGTGCTGTCTACAGTAAAAAGTTACCTCTTTCTTCCTGTCTTACATATCAGCGGCCTGCTAAAGAGCAGCATCTCTCAGCACGTTGGTGAAATGATAACTTATACATCATTATGTAAAGTGCTGCAAAGTGTTTTGCATTTCTTTAGGATAAGCAGTGACATAGAAGGATAAAATTTTACCATTTTGGAGATGGTAAAACAACAGGTTCTCTATGCCAATACGAGTGGTGGAGGCAGGTGTAACTTTTTCAACTTCAGTGAGATTTGGGTCAAGTTCTTAAAAGAAATTCAAATCGAGGCTGTCCTTTCTACACATGTATCTTGTCAGTAAAATGAACAGCAATTCTGTTGTGTGGAGGAACTTCAGGTGTGGAGCCCCTGCACTCACTAGCTGATGACTAGAGCTAGATTAGTGGGTTTTGTTCTTTGAAGCCGCTATTCAGTGTCTGTTAGCCCAATGAGAGATGAAGGCTGAGAGTTTTCTTCTTCTCATGCTGTCACATAAAGTTGGGAATCTGGGGAAGAAATTTCATGTGCAGTTCAGGCTTGTGAATACCTAAAAGGAAGTTATAACAATTATTTTGTTTGTAGAATTGCTCTTTATCTCATTTCCTGCAATGCCAAACAACAAGAAAAAAAATTACAAAAAATGTAGTGAAAATGATGTTTGGGATTCATAAATAAGCTCTCCATGAGAATCCCAGACTCAAGTCCCAGCAGAATAGGCTTAGCCTTTCATCCCTATGAGACAGATAAATTGAGTATCATGGAGCTTATAACTAGTGTTTCTGCTGGATGAGAGTTATAAAATCAGCATCTCATCTTTCATGTGTTGACACCAGACTGCTTGATATTTTATTTTAACAATGATGATTTTTATTTGGGAGACTAGCAGTTCTTCCTTATACTAACAGAGTTTTATATCAGTGGTTGTATATGTGCTGTATATATTTGCAAAAGACTTTGCATTTGTTCAGATGAAAAGATATGCCATAGTATTAAGTTATATATATAAAACATGAGACTAACTGAAAATTCATTCCTATCGTGAAATGCAGTCTTTTGCCAGTGACTACTCATTTAAGCTCTGCACATCTGACTTGAACAGAAACACAAAAATGGAGAACAACCCTGTGCTAAGGCATGTCTTCAGTCACTGTGCTGAAGTAGTGTATGTATTCAAGCAAGCCTTGAATTCATTAGTTCAGCATTGGTAGCGATGTAGGTGTGGCTGTAGTCTGATACATGCAGAGGCAACTTTCTTTTAGAAGTGATAAGAGAATAAAGAGCAATGCTGGAATATTAAACTTTCAGTCATGGGTGAGACTACATATGTACACACATATGCACAGGCTGGCTTAAGGTTGCTTTCTAAGAGTAGATGACTTGGGCTGCAGGAATTTTTTCCATAAGGTGTTTGGGGTTGCTGAAAATGCTACAAGGCAGTCTTGCCGACAATGATACGCCTCTTTTCCTCAGCTTCCATGGACTTTTAATTCTGTTCTGTATGAACAAAAAATATCACTGGTCTTGTGTTTATGGTGCTGTAAGGTGGCAGAAATGAGGAGATGTTCCAGGGTGCTGCCTACATGTCAGTTGTCACTTGTCAAGTGGGATTCATCTCTCATTGATCCAGTGACTTTGCTTTTAGGTGCTTGAGCTAAGCTAATAATTTAAACTTGTTTTGTCATGAATAGATACAGATGAATATGTGAAGTGAATCGTTTTTCCTGTCTTAGATGCCTCTTTTCTTGGAGGCTCACTCTATCCGTTCATTGAAGGGATAATTGAAAATAAGCACTAACTTTCAGATTGTCAGTTAGATAGGACCAGAAAAATCCTTCAGATTTTTCATCTTGAGTCTTCCTATCTGTATTTATACTACCTCATAGCTGCCACTCATGTATTACAAGGCAAAGAGTCTAAAGCAGGTTTTAAAATAATTTTGTTTTTCAGATAGGAAAGTGTGTATTTTATTTTGCCACTTTTTTGTTTAAAAGTACGTCAAAACAAGAGTTGGACAACCTCTCACAGCAAGTCCACTCAGGCAACATCCTTGTGGAAAGCCAAGGTGCTATTTTGAGACTAACCCACATTCTGTAGGGTTTGGGAAAGAGTAGAAGTCAAAATTCTGGGATACTTTGAAGCTCCTTCAACACATGAATAGTTTGAAACTCTTTTATAAGGTGAGTTTATCCACAACGGCCTATGTTAATACATTGCTTCTTCCTCACAAATGCCTGCTTAGTGTCTCTGTGGAATACTTGGAAAATAGAAAGTATCTTTGAAGGGATCATGAGGGCTGCCAGATGATATCAGATGAGTCAGAGGTCTGTTACTTAAAAGGAATCCTGCAGGACTCTTGTTTCACTGGTTTCCATTCTCCTCTGGTCTCCACTGGAGACTAATGGACTAATTGGGCTAACATATTACTCAAATGAAGCTGCTGCCCTTTCCTAAACTAAAAGGGGTTACTGAGCCACTGTTGTAATTTAGTTATTCAACACAGAAGAAATGAAGAATAAATTAGTTATAAATATGCGTGGGATGGCTTTTTAATATACAGTCTGCTCAGTGTTATTTTGCAGTAGGTGCTCTGTTGAAAACAGAGGAACTTTATGAAATAGAGCTGGTGCAAAGTACCGAGCTGGGATGTACATGACAAAACCTGCAAGGTTTTAAGCTTTTCTGACCAGTGCTGGTATCTTGCATACAGCGTGCTTGGCTTGTGCAAAAGACAGGAGTAATTTTCAGATTTTAATTTTATGTCTAGGCTTAGATTTTGAGCACCCAGATTTGGTTTTGTCTGTATTGGGGAGGGTCTTGTCTGTTTATCTAAGTGTGTGTGGGATGTACCAGATGAAACTATACAGGATGATCATATGAACACAAATCTGCTTTTATTGCTGACAGAAAATACTCTGGATGTTGTCTGCAAGAACCATTCTTTACTGGGAAAATGAGGGGTGGCAATGTGTCACGGGATCTGTCTTCACTTCCAGTGTCAGTAGGAAAGGACAGAATAAATCAACAAAATGTGGAGTGTCAAATTGCGAGGACCAGACAGTATTCATCCGTGAGCTCTAAAAGAATTTAAATGGGAAATAGACACTGTAACAGACCATTTGGAGGAAACAAGGGAGAAGAATAGGGTTAGTAAACACAAAGATAAATATGTTATATTGTAGAAGAGTTAATGTGGTTTCTGTTAACAGAAGTTGTGTTTCACAGATTACTGCAGGTCTGTAGAGGAGTCAAGGAGAGATCCTGGTGTTATCTACGTTGATTTGAAAAGGCATTCAACAGGTCCCTTGCCAAAGGCCAAAACTTAGCTGTCATGAGATAAGGAGTAAGAGTCTCAATGGATAAATAATTGGCTAAAGGGTAGGAAACAAAGGGCAGGAATAAAAAGACAGTTTTGACAGTGTAAGGAAGCCAGTGATGTAGTCTCATAGGATGTCTGTGCTGCTGGGGTATCTGTTGTTCAACATATTGTAAATGATCTCAGACAGGAAAATTGAAAAAAAAGTTGCAGCTGCTAATAGGTTATTCAAGGAGTTGAAGCCAGTTGCAAAGACGGATCTCACATTAGAGAGTGACTGGTCAATACAATTAATTGTAAAAATTACAAATTTTTTTTTGTAAAAAAAGCATCTGTGGTAAAAATCTGTGTGCATAAATTGTGAAGTAATGCACACAGAGGAAAAAGTAATTCTAATTTTGTGTACAAAGTGGTGAACTATAAAGTAGCTTACCACGGAAGAGTGTCAGCTCAACGCTTAGTACCAATGAATAAAACAAGTAGTATGCTAGGAGTTATTAGGAAAGGAACAGAGAACAGTATTATGCCACTGTATGTATATTATTATTTTGTCATTAGTGTTGTATCCATGGTTCAACTACATATGGAAGACTCTGTTCCTTTCTGGTTGTTCTCTCTCCCCCCCCCCCGTCTCCAAAGTAGAAAAGATGTAAAAAAGGATGACAACTAAAATCAACTGTACAAAGTGACTTCCACATGAGGAAGAGTAGATTGAGGTCCTTAAGTCTACAGGAGAGAAATAATAGCAGTCCCTAAAATTGTGAGTGGCTCCAAAGAAAGTGAATAGCAAATGCTTGTTCATGCTTTCTTTTAGTACAGAAGTAGGTGACAGCAAAAGGATCTAGCACATCACGGAGTTGGAACTGCTTTTACTTGCAACGTGTAGTTAAACTGTCGATCTTGTTGCTGTGAGATGTCATGGGTGCCAAGCACTGGCATGGGTCAAAAAAGGGGTTAGACAAATTAATGGAAGAAAAATGCATCAAGGACACCAACATAACCACCAGCAAGATGCTGGAGAGTAGGAAAAATATACTGAGGAAATGCTTCCCTGTGATGGCCCTATTTTTCTCTTCTCCCCTTACCATCTTTTTGTGCCACTCTGTAAGGCAGAAGACAATGGAACTAAGCATCTCTGGTGTGGTGTGGTCTGGTACAGTCATTCCTGTGTTATAATTTCATGTAGATGTCAGCAGTTTAGACTGCATATATGTATTCAAAGTCTTTTTAATTTACCAGTTCGTAGACAGAAAAGTATTGATGATTTGCAGTTTGGGGGGCTTGACGGGAAAGGAACTGTAAAAACATATGAATGTGTGAATGGGTATGAGACTTCATTGGTTGTCCTCCTGATAACAGAGCTCTTTCATGATCACCCTGTAGTTGCCTGCTCCATCATTTCAAGCAGTATTTGTGCGAAAATCAACTGCCAAAAGCTGTGGTATAAACTTTTCTTTTTTCTATCAACTTCACAAATCATACTGCCCCAGCAGCTGGATGACCATAGGGGCAGAGGATTATGTTCTAAAGAGGGTCAACCCTACTGATACATAATGCCAGAGCTACTGAGAGAGTCACTGGACTTCCATTTACTATGCTGTAGATAATCTCTCAGTGGAAATACTAGACACCTAGTCTTGCTAAAATCCATGACCTTTTTCCAGTTGATGTCAGTGGAGCTAGATTCTCTCTCTTTTGTTCTTTCTTTTAGCTTGAGTATGATCTATTTTGTTCAAACAGAACTTGTGTTTTATATTTTCCCTACACTTTCTCCTATTTCCATAAGCAATGGCTGGGAGTCTTCAAGGAACCTGAAATGTAAGACCGATCTGTTTCAGTGGGACTGTGTATCTAGCTCCATCCAGATTCTTTGCTAAGTCCTTGGCAATGAATTACAATTATCAGATTGCTTAGCTTAGTGTTATTAATGGACCTACGTGTGCGTAGTTTATAGCTAGTGCAGCCCTTTAGATAAAATAAAGATCAACTTGTGATGCACCTGTATTTGTTTGGAAGGTTAGATGTTTCAAACATAATGTGACACACGCAGACTAAAAGTTAAATGATTTATTTTGGTGGCTAGATGTGTTGTAATAGCTGCAGTCAAGGAATGTGAACTAATCAAGGATTAGATCGAAGAGTTTGTTAGAACATCAGAGATAAATGACCAGGAGATCTAAGAGAGATCTAAGCTGAAGGAGGCCAGGTACAAGTTAAAATAGCTCATTAAAAACATCTGTGTTAATAGGACATTTCATTGCCTAACTGAAAATGTCTCTTCTATTTTACATAGTCGTTAACTCAATTGTTCATGTTTCTGCTCCTGGTGTAATAGGGGCTTTTAACAGGTTCTTTTTGGAAGGGAATATCATTTGTGCTTTGTTCACATAATAATATAAGATAATATACATCCCCATAATCTTGTTAATGTATTGTCATATTTAAAAGGCAAGATGTTGAAACTGTGTGTGAAAATACAAGAATGGAAGGATCTTTGCTAGGTTGGCATACAGTGGATCTTATTTCCTATTCCTTGAGTTGCCAGACTCTAAGTGGTGAGGGCTCCAGAGGCTTTTGGATACATACATGCAGCGTAGTTGATTCTGATAAAGACAGGTGTCAAGCTGAGAGAAAAAAATGATGTTCAGAAATAGTTTTCAAGTAATAAAATGCATAGACATTTTTAATTCTAAGGTAAAATATATGATGGGGTCTCAACTGCAGGACTGTGTGTTATTTTGCAAAATATATTAGACTTTTTGACTCTAATTGCACTGATACATGATTTTAGTTTGGTATCATTTGTGTGTTGTTATTTTAGTACTGCAGTTTGAAGAAGATGCAAGCAATCGCACAAATAATTACTGAAAGCAGAAGGGGGGAAGACTTACATCTCTGGACAAAATTCTTGTCAGTGCTGATAGTGCAAGAAGTAGTTGAAGAGGAAACAGAAAAAGCAGGGAGTGCAGCTGTCTGTAATTAATTGGAGGAATAATATAATAACTATTATTAGAACAAACCGAACAATAGTTTTGGCAAATATTTTTGTAGCGACTTAAATCAGCAATGAAGATGACAAGCAGCCGTTGTAGGGGCAGCATTAGTGTACTAATGGTGATCAAAGCCAGCAGTCGGCAGAGGGTGACTGGCACGCAACCACAGCGGAAACCTGCTGAAACCCCTCCTCGCTCTCGCCTCCCCTTATCCTCCACTCTCCCGACGTGGTATTTCTAGTCTTTCATCCCGGGAAGCCTCCCCTTGCCGTCCGCCAGCCAAAGCGATGCGGGGTGCACAACGCGCGCCCGTACAGACACGCTCCACACTTTTCACCGGGTGAGAAGTCCTCCTGGGTCTGGGAGCAGCTGCCGAGGGGCCTCGCCCGCCCTTTGGTGGACCCATACCTGCTCTGCTCTTGGCTGATCCCGCTCCACAGCCACAGCGAGCGGGCAGCCAGTTCCAGCTGCGTGGCATTTAAATGTTACCATAGTGATGAGTAGTGGACACTGCCACCTTTCTCTTTTTAATTAAAGAACAGATGCAGGGAAAGCTGATCTCTTGGTGACCCTCTTTAAGCTGACATCAACACGCTAATTGTTTTCAGTTCTTTTCTTCCCTCAGCAGTCGCAGCTCTGTCCTTCGTTTCTATCAAGGTCTTGCCTCCGGTTAGGTTAAAGAAGCAGTAACTCTTTTCAGAGGCTCCCTTTGGGGACTGTTTCAAGCAGTGGCTGCTTCCGAGTGACTAAACTCTCTCCTCTCCATTAGCGAGGCGGGTACAGAAGAACGAATGCTCCTGCCTGTAATGGGAAACTTCTGACTTTCCTCTGCTAAAAACAATCCTAGCAACAGCGCTACGTGGGGATGTGCTCGGGGTATCCAGAAAAGTGTAGGATTATGAAACGTAGGCATACATGCTTCCCACCTCCCCTCGCCTTGCACCAATTCAGCATAGCAGAACCCTGGCTAAACAAACAAGGCAGTTGTGGCTGGGATGGATTTGACTCAGAAGTCTCCAGCCTTTTAATCCCACTTCAGCCCTCGACTCACAGCCTCAGCTTTCTGCCTTAGTTTCCTCTTTTATAAAATAGCAGTAGAATTGCCACTCACCTGTTGTAGAAAATAATTAAGCTTTGTCCAGGTGTTCTAATGCATAAAATATTTTACAAAGAGGAACTGCTGCTAGACCAGTCAGTCTTCATCAGCAATTGTTGTATGCTGATGTCAGAGATTGTTACGGCTTTTCTTTAGGGATTGAAATTGCTCATGGTATTCATGTTAATGATAGGCAAAAATACATTATTTAATGGCTTCTGCTGTATTATCTGCCCTTTTCGCTTAGCTGCAGGCTAGAGTCAATAGGCAATTTAGCTCGAGAAAAACAGTCACCAAACAAGAAAAGGGATATTATTCATCTCGTGCAGGTGTGTAAGTAAAACAAAAATAGTCTCAGATATCAAATTCAGACTTGCAGAAAGCTCTTGCATCACGTAAGTTAACTGGTGATTGCCACTGGATGTCCTCATTGCTGAAGTGTAGAGTTCAGCTACAAGATCCTAAAGATCATCAGTGACAAGAACCCTTGAAATGCAGGAGGCTATTCAAACTGTTTATACAGGGAGATAGAAGGGCTGATATTCTTTGTTGTTGTTGTCTCCTTTATCTCTGGGCTTGCTTGAGTTGGAGCAAGATCTCATTTTCATGATAACCTTACAAGGCAGGAGGTAATTTATACATATGAAATACATCATTGTAACACATTCACAACACTCAATAAAATAATTAGTTTAACTGTAGAGCCAAGCTATCTAATGAAGCAAGATTTACATTTGGGTTCATGAATTGCTTTGTATATAGTGCACATGGCTTCTTTCCTTTCGTCTATTGAAATTTAAAACAGAAACACAGAATTTGTCAGTTGGTCCGTGAAGTTCACGTCACTTTGTCTGTCATGTAAATACTCTTTCTCTGGCAGTTCTTGGTGTTTGTTGTCTAAGAGGAAGACAAAACCATCTAAAATACTGCTAAATATTTTGTTGTTCCTGGAAGGGAAGACAGAAATTTTCTTTCTGCTATTGTCAACCTCAACTGAGAATTGAGGTTGAAGAATAAAAGACTGGCTGACCCTGTCATAATCCACCTAGCCACTGATCTGTTACCTACAAACAGATGTGGTCCTTCTTAAAATACACCATCAGTGTGGCCTCAATAAGTGTTTAAAACAAATGCTTCTCTACACACAGATTTCCTTCATATGAAATAGGCAGAATTACATAGCAGTGCTGAGCTGCACAGTACAAGCCCTAGTGAGCTTCCCCAGAGTTTGCTGAGTTTTAGGACGTAGGACTGTATTTTGCTGCATCGTGAGGATAAAGTGAAGGTGTGAAGTTCATATCTGAATGTCAACATCCCACAAGTAATCTTTTAATGCATTATGCTCCCACTTTAATTTGTCTGTAGGCATTTGAATTTTCTGTATCAAGTCAGGGAAAACTGACAAGCACAGCCAAAAATGCATGTTGGCCTTCTATTCAAGTGAGACAGTGTGGGGTTTCCTTTCCCAGCAGAATGTGGAGTCTCGTTTATTTGACTGTAGCTGAAAAATGGCAGACTATTCATTTAAACCAAAATGCTAATAATAACAGTGATGCAGAAAGACCTTTAATAATTTCAAACAGTGGTGATTTGTGACTTCATTTATGCCAAGAACACGACCACAGAGAGAAGTGCTGTGTGCTGTAATAAAGTGCAGAACATAAGACCCAGCTTAAGCTGGGACTAAGCGCTTGGTAGGTCAATACGTTCTCTCTTAATTTGAGCTCAGCCACAGTAAGCCTTTTTTATAGGATATGTAGCTGAAAGGGTAAGGCTTCTCACTCCTTTTCTAGGGAGAGCATCTGAATACTTCTGGGATTTTATTGGAAGTTATTTGACCCTAGATGTTTGCTTCATTATGACAGTGATTTTAATATTTTGGAATGAAAATTATTTGAGCAGGTTAGTAACTGAACCACCCATATCCTCAACATCAGAAGGCCAATTTCCCTTTGAGAATTGTCAACTGCAAAGCTACAATGCTTGAAAATTTATCCTAAGTTACATATTTGGTTGTATTTATTTCCTTTGCCTCCAAATACTGGTTTGGTATTTCCTTTGTTGTTGACAACATGCCAAGGAAATAGAGTCGCAGCTTATACAAGGGCTTCAGGTTTTCCTACATTTTCGTTAAGGTCATTCCCGTTAAGCATCATATTTTTGTCACGTGCAAAGCTTCTGAAGTCAGATTCTTTAATATAATATGCTCCCATATTCAAAGACCACAAAGAATCTGTTTGGCACCTTAGCAATGCTGCAAGGGGTCTTACTGGCAGATTTCAGAAGGTTGTTTGCCACTCTGTAGTTAACAGAGATGTGACAGGGTATTTAAGCACAAAGTTCTTGTGAACATAATGCATATTTTAAACACTTGAAATTGAATTTGGTTTTATGTAACTCTTGCCCCATATAATAAGAATTTCTAACAAAAGCACGTAGAGCTAAAACTCTACATCCAGTTTTTCTCATGCACTGAACATTGGGTCTATAATCAGCTCCTCGTGCTCACCCACAGCTGCAGTTCTGTTTTGAGATGATTTGCTGTGTATCAGTATGGCCAACAAACCATACAGGGTCAACAGACCAGCTGCATCCAGTGTTTTGACTCCTGGAGCCCATGGTCCTGCCCCGTCTTAACCACCGACATAGGCAGCTTTGTTTCCTGGCACACCTTCAGTGCACACGATGTGCCTCTGTTGCAGTACCCTGATACTCTAGAGGCCCTCCACGTTGTGTGCGGGGTCTCGTTCAGGGGGAGGAAGCAAACTTGGGAGGTGTGCTTTTGCTTTTCCCACTGAGGACTTTTTTTTTTTTAATTGCTAGACAAGTAGGTCCTCAAATCCATATACAGCTGTTCAAATTGGTGCTCTGACCTCATGGGAATTTGTTGGACACTTTGGAGTCTTGAGAATTACGTTGGAGCATGGGACTCGGAACCCGACTTTACATCATGCTTTTGAAAATACTGTAGCTACGTGTAGTCAGTCCAACTAACTTCTGTGGTCTAAAAGGGAGTCCACAAGGCAGAGCAGGAGGAAACTCTCCTTGTCCATCATAAAGTATTATCCTGTTCCTTGTCAGTATGGAAGAGTACTATACAGATCCTCTGCCAAAAATAGGATAAGCTGGCATGATGGAAGGACACTGTTCAGAATAACTGCTGGAGATTGTCTGTGTAAGGTTGATTTGCCATGGGATGTATAGAGTGATTTTCTGTCATCCAAGCTTTTGGAAATAGGAATCCCAGTTAGGAAGCAGGCAGTACACAAGTATGCAGTGAAAAGACAGAAGCTCATAAAGCTGCAAGGGTCCTTTTGTAAAATGCGTGTGAGTAGCCAAGTGGGACAATAGTAACACTGCTAATTCATTTAATTAATATGTAATTTACTTGGAGTAGTGTTCATTCTAGTCTGTCTTTCTTCAGAAAGATGTTTTCTGCTGTGGTGAAGCTGTGATTCATTTCCATTTCACTACTTTCATTTTCATGGTCTCTTTGTTAATTGTCAAGGCCTGTTTGATGATTACAGTGGCTAGTAAATGCACTGCTAAATTATGGTCATAAACAACAATGGAAAAAAAGACCCATTCATTTAGGGTTTTTTCTTTTTTTTTCTTTTCTTTTTTCTCCCAAGCGAAAGACTGTGTTCTGGACTCTAGCAAAAACAAACAATGTAGTATTTCTCCTACCCTGTTCACTTTGGAGCTTCTTTGTGGTTTTTGCTTTCTTATGCTTTCCATGGTGTTACATATATTTGCTCTATGACAACCTGGAATGTGCAATATGAAGTAGAGCGTGAGTTTGAGTACATGAAAATTCTGAGGATGCAAGGGGCGCACAGGTATCTTGGCACTCCTTGGAGGGAACTGCAGATCCCTGAAGCATCCCATCACTCCTGGTGCATGCTCCTCAGAGGAGGTCTCCCTGAGGAGGATTTCCAGCGAGGCTTGAAAGACGCTAGCTAGCAAATTAGATAATTTTGAACTTGTGTCTGCTCTGCAGCAGAAAGGAAGGATGTCAGTCACTAGGCCATGTCCTGGTTTCAGCTGGTGTTAAACCACAACAGGCCAGAAGTTAGGGCACAAAAATTTTGGGGAAATGTAAGCAACCATGTTGGGTTTGTGCTCTCTGTGTGTGTGGTTGTATTAAGTTAAACTGTGCAGAAGGAAATACAGCCTGAGACTTTGCCAAGTTGGTGTCAAACTAGGCATTACCACAGGCACTTTAGTAAAAACTCTCCACAGAGGATGATATTTGAATGCAAGCCTCTACATTTTTTTCCTGGGTTTTGCTTTTGATGTTTTGCTCCTGCTCAACAACAGCAAGTATGAAAATAACTCCCTTCAGTATGGCTCTAATTTCAGTCCTCCTCCTTTTTCTGCAGAATTGTGGCATTTTGAGCTTAAAACCATCTTCACTTCAGAATATATGAAAACTTTTTGCCCAGCCGAAGATGAGAGATCATTTTTGGCACACAGTCAAAATACGGCTTGATCCTGTCTAACCCATGAGACTAGTTTGATGGGTTGAACTGTTATGTAGGTAGCTTTCCCAATGCCATAGCTTTTGCTCTTATAGATAGAATCTGAATTGGTTTCACTGTAATGGAATATTTATTTTGCCTGGTTTAGAAATGGTTTAGTTTGGGAATATATGTCTTTGTAGCAGGGTTTATATCATTCATTCTTTAAAGCAGCACAATATTCAATAAATTGTAGATGTTACAGTTAAGGGGTTGGGTTTGTAAATGAAATTTTTTGTGCTTTCTATTAAATACAGTTCTGATTGACTCAGCTGAAGTGATTAGTGCCCAACTTGTGTTATCCAGACGTTTGTCAGATATTTTATTTCATTTCATTTCATACATCTTGAACTACCACGGCAACCTTGTCATTGCAATTTTCGCACCCTTTCTTTTTCTTTGTTCTATATGTCAGTGAAATCTTATCTCCGCAGTCTTCTGTCATAGGTTAATAGTCTGGAACAAACTTCATTTAAAGACTCTTACATAGGAAAAATGGGGAGAGATTATAGAGAAGAAAGTTGGTGGCCACAACCACTGTTAGATAGATGGTATCTCACAGACTCTGATGGTTTTGAACTACCAACCAAAGTGTGCAAGAGGCAGAGTAGAGCCGACCTCAAAAGACTGACTCAGTTCAGGTGTCTGGCTGAACCCCTGGGACCTCCTTTCATGTCACAAAGTTCAAGTTTTGAATTGGCAAAACTGGAAGTTGTTCAGGTTTTGCGAGGCTTTGCTTTTAAGGATGGAACAAAGCCACAAAGGTCAGGCCTGGATTTATATTTGTTCAGTGTTGTTGTTATTGTACATATAAATCTACAGAAGTATGCGTAGAATCCTGAAAAATCTGTGAGATAAAGTTTTCTTATTTCACAGTCTTAGAACAAGACTTGCACTTGGTTTTCTTCAGTACATCCCTCATTGACAGGTCCAGGTACCTCTTTTAAACATGGAACTGTCTTGTTTACATGTTCCTCTATTTCTCCCGTTTCCAACTGCAGTTCCTGTTTAAAGCAGCTCAGAACAGCTTCTGAAAAGCAAAGCATTATTTTTGCACAGAAAGGTAAACCCCAAGCAGACAAAAATGTTAAAAAGGGAAGGTCTGGGATAAACTGACCTAGAATCCCTGCTTTTTGCCTGAGAGAAGCAGAGAGCCCCTGAGTAGCATCTTCCTATGTCCCCTTCCAGTATCAGCTCAGTATCCTCTCTGTTAAGGCTGTGGACTTTCACTATCCCCTTTGATCCTGTGTTCAGTCCTGGAGAGAGTAAACTTCGCCAGGCTAGATTCAGACAGTCAGGAGGCACTCTGCAATTAATAACTCTTCTACTGTTTCTTCCAGGACATTGTTATTGTTTTTAATGAAAATCTTTACTCTTGCTTAATTTCCTGTCCGTCTCCCTGTCCATTCCCGTTGTTTAATTGTTTGCAGTTAGCCAGCTTAATGACACTGTGATCGACATCAGGTTCATAAAATGCAACATGAATTTTCTTTCCTTTTTTGTAAGATGCATCACAGACTACAGACTCAAAACTCTCAGAGTCCCTGGAGACCTTCATTCAGATCCTGGTAGAAGAGCCTTATATTGTGCCTGCTCTCAAAACAATTCAACGCAAGTTGCTATTGAGACTTTGCTTGTATAAGACCTTATAAAACAGAGCCTCTCAGCTGGTCACATGGGTGGCTGTTTACAGATACAATTTGATAAGGAAGTCGGTAGTGTTATGCTGGTGACAGTATTGGTTTCCTGAAATGAGGGCCAACATTTCCTAATGCACAGAGAAGAACTTCGGAACCTGTGGTAGATGCAAAGCCCATATTTTTCAGCTGACCTTCACCTGCTGATACCTGTAGTTGTCCTCTAATCTGGACCCACAGCGGTCCTTGGCTGGGCAGCCAGCTGTGGTGTGACGGGGGAAGAGCTGTGACCGCAGATGGGGTGTCTGCACCGTGAGTGCCTGAACCCAGTGGAAGGCAAAACTCCAAGACTTTATACCAGCAGGCCCCCTGGGTGAGACCTGGGGAAAAAAAAAAAGCATAAATCTGCTTTTTGATGGGATGTTTCTCACCTTTTCTTTGTAAGGTTGGCCACAGTCTTCATAAAACACTGAGTCACATGTGAGAGAGATACTGGCAGACTCACTTGTCTTTTCCACGTCTGCTCTTTGCCCTGCTTAGCCTTTCCTCCTCTCTCTGCAAATATTTCTAACCAGTCTCTCCTCTGAAGACACAGAACAGCATGGCAGTGCTGCCGGTACAGTATCAAATGCCGGTGTGCTGCCCCCGTGACACATCTCACAAAGGTCAGGCGCTTTATTTGAGCGGCTGTGGAGGAGCAGTCACTGGGGAATGAGTCCACAGCACTGCGGAGACTACAGGTGCTTTATCTTTCTTCTGACCCCTCTGGTTTTATTTTATATATAGTTTCTCCACGCCTCTGCCCCTAACCTCCCTCCTTTTTGCTCCATTCCCCCTTCATTTCTTGTATCTCTTATTCTAATTTATTTTAAAGAAGATTCATTAGTTCATAGTGAATGTTGAAAAATGTGTTACTTTGCTGGGCGGGCCAGAGTCAGTGAGAAGTCACTCTAGGTTAACCAAGAACCTGGGACCTAGGGAGCAACCTAATAGTGATAGTAGCTCAGGTTTGCGATAGTAACACTTCACCCCTGTGGGTGAGTTTGCATCTTCAACCTAAGAATGCATAACACAAAGCCACAAGAAGGCCTCTTTCTTTGATGAACAGGCCTTTCTTTAAAACTAGGTCTGCATTAATTGTATGGGAGTAGAAAGATGAGGTGGAAGATTGTGTATCTTGGGGAGGGAAAATACAAGTTTTGATAAAAGTGAACTTCTTGCCAGCATCTTTTCCAGAAGCAGAAAAAAATGACAGTCTGGAAGGGTGGGTGATGTACTAGAAGCGTTATTGTTCATATTCTTTGAGGAACTGTCTTTTTTTTCCTAGTATATGTTACTATCTGGTCTCAGCAATTACGGTCTCTCCAGTGGAATTTTGTGAATGTAACTAAGATTTATAGGGTGCTAAAGAAAAAAATATTTTTGAAGTTGTCAAACACTTCCTGTTGTATGAATATGAAGTGTTGAATATCTGCCTCAGGCAGATTTATTGATTTATTTAAATTTGCTGTTCCTAGACATCTGCTTTGGTCCCTCTCATAGAGAAGATGCTGGGCAAGATGGACCTTTGGTCTGACCTCAGACTCTCATTCTTGTTTGTTTACTGTTCTTATATTGAATGAGATGAGAGAAAATACTTGGTTCACCCATTTAACAAAAAACAACAAAAAAGATAAACTGGTAGGCAAGTAGTCTTAATACTCCACAGCAATGGAGCAGACAGAATTTCCCAAGCGGTCATCTCTGAGTCATGACTTTGAGCGTGTGTCCATATATGTCTACATTATGTGCTTTTGAGATATGCTGAGGTAGACGTGTGGAAGTAAAGGGAAAGATTTGGTCTTGGATGGTGAAGATAGTGAATTAATACCTATAGACAGGAAGACTAGGACTGAACTGGAAGAGGACTGGAGAAAAGATAAAGTGGGAAGGGTTTAGGGAATAGGGCAGACCAAGTACCTTTTATCAGGAACCTGGAATGGATCCCCTTTTGCTGGCATCAAATGTCTCTCAAATTTTGGTGGAAGATTCACTGTGTAAGAGCTACACAGCTATGAGTTTATTTTTGCTCTTGGTCACCACCATTAGCAGAAGGGCAGAGGTGCAGGAGGTGGAGCTGGAGGTCCTGAGCCAGATAATGAATATGTCATTGGCAGCATTATAAATATGGTGAAACCACTGTTTTCTCCATTTGCCTTTTTCAAAAATGTACAAAATTACATGCACAAAAGCTCTGTTAAAATATCATTGCTTGCGAAGTGAATGGCTCAACACTGTGTTGTCTGTGTAATTTCATTTCAGGATTCTTCTATCTGTAGGTATGGTACAGTCTACAATTATATGATCATGTACAATTTCTCTTCTACACAGAGCCTCATTGACCACACAGAATGAAGATGGTCAATTAATGAGCAACTGTTCAATTTTGCATTATTCCTTATTGTACAGTGTGTAGCACTATCCCTACTGTTCAATCACATCGTACTTGCTCTGAAGACAGAATTATTTATTTTTTCATGGTATTTTGTATGGCACTGTTCAAGAGAATATCTGAGTACATCACAAACTTAATTTATCTTCACAATAGGTGTGTCGGGATCTGAGGAAGGGAGCTGTCTCCATTTTACAGATGGGAAACTGGGGAGCAGAAATTTTGCTAATATGTTGAATCCAAGACAATTTAAGGTATTAAAAATCATCTGGGTTTATGTATTCCTTTTCAGTAGTAAACCTTATCTCGCACTTCTTATGTTCAAAGTAATGCATTGAGTGACTTGGGTTGCCGCTGTGAGTGCTCAGTTGTTCTGGGTATTGGTCTTAAGTCCCACACTTAGAAAATGAGGAAGATGGACTTAGGGATACCTGGGAAATTTCGGTTACACAGGTGACTTCACATAGGCTGTGGCAGGGAGGAGATCCAGCTCTCCTGAGCAGGTTCCACCTGTCTGTCTGCTAACATGAGCTTTCCTTTCCTTCCATCCCTCGCCTCATTCACGACATACCTTCACTTATATCAATGAATGTGAATGAATCAAACCCTCAGAACTGCATCCTCACTGACAACCCACACTTGATTAGTTCCACGAGAAGATTTGTTCTATGCAATGGTACAGGGACCTTGCAGAAAGATAATCGGTGATAGTGCAATTCATCTGCATGTTGGGGCCCAACAAAGGTTGTATAGGCAGTTATAATTCTGCATGTCCTAACTTTTGAGCACTAGATTTTGAAGTCTTTGTAGGATTTTGGGAGTATATTATTTTGTCTTTTCAGATTAGGCATGGTGTATAAAGCAAAACTTTCTTCTCCCTTTCATCTTCGTCTCTGGCCTCCCCTACCAGTATCAGGTGATCTTTTTATTTTGGTTTTTTTTCTACTTTTTACAGCTCTAGTACAGGTATTTCAATGTCCTGTAATTTATTCTCTCTCTAAATGTCAATTTCCTTGCTGCTGCTGATTTGCTTTCAGACATAATGCCTAAAGCAGACTGTCAGCCATTCTGAAAGTATATGATTCTTCTCTCTCAATATCACACAAGCCAAGTCTGGCTGGAAGGACAGGGGAAAACTAAATTGTTCTCATAAAAAAGAAAACATAGCGCTAATATATCTTTATACTTATGTTCAGGTATCCCCTTTGTGTTATTAAGGGGACTCATGATCTTGTGCGTTTTCTCTACAGGGGATCACAGTAATTTATATTTATAAGGTCTCCCGTAATAGATGCTTTTGAGAAACATAAAAGTGAGTCCAAAAGTTCTTTGGGTGCTATCAAACCAGAAATGAGCATTGCATTGTATTATCCAGCAGCAAAAAAAGAGGTCCTCAGGATTCAAAAAATGAACTGATAAAGTTGTGTATATTAACTAGAGGCTGTTCCCGCCACCCTTGTGGAGCTCTGATGATTTCAGTGCAAGGGAGCATTGAAATCAAGCGTATCTGAAGCCTTGGCTCTCCCTGAGACAGAGAGGCTCTAAGATATCAGGTGTGTGTATACATTTTTGTATACGCAAATACTTAAGTCAGATACAAATGATTTGCTGCAACTCATCAGGTTGCCAGGCTGAGCCAGTGCCTAGTGAAGGCTATTGCTGGTCCCTGTCTGGGTGTGGTAGCCTGTCCCAATTTCAAGGTAATGAAATTTAGGAGAGTAAAAGCAGTTTAAACTAAGTTTCGTTACCTTCTAATTGTGCAGGGTTTCAAGTCATTTTGTTCTAGCTTGGCCGGTGGACTTACATATGCAGAAGCCCTTCTAAGTTTGCACTTTGACACTCATAAATATATTTTCACATCAGAAACCAAGTTGGTTTTTTTTTTTTAAATATAGAATATAACTTTCTTCGTGTATCACTCTGTATTGTGCTTTTGTGTTTTTAAAGGTGTCTCAGTGTTCCACACTATACTAACGTTGTGGATGTAGACGGTTTGAAAAAAAACCATCAATCAATTTGCCTGCCTGTCTGTCTTTCTTGGTGGTGCTTGACATCCTCTTAGATTTTGCTGACTGTGTTCTAAGCAAAACAGTGGGTTGCTTTGCCTTTTTTTTTTTTTTCCCCGTAAAGGGCATGTCAGACAGGTGCCTGAATCCCATAACAATAAAGGTGTAACTCTTGAATTTAATCCCAGTTTAAAAGGGCAATAAAAATTGACTCCATTTCAGTGATTTCCAAGGTGTGTCTAAGATGAACAATGTAAAGGAAAATATAGTTCTGTCCCTGTTATCCTGCTTTAGAAGTTCCTACCACTGGAACAGGCAACATTTTTCAAGTGTTGTTGGCTGTTCTCCTATTGAGGCTGCTCATCTCAACTATGTGCACCGCATTTTTGCCTTCCTAGGAGCGATGCCTGCTGCAAACCCACTACCCTACAGTGCTTTCATCAGCGGCAGAAATACTAAGTAGCACTCATTCCAGGGCTATTACAGATCAGCCAGGTGCCTGTACGTTTCACTTGGTAGAAGAGCATCAGAGCTCACCCACTTCTGTTGGTGGCTTCTGAAAAGTCTGTAATGCTCCCTCGTTAGCCCTGTCTGCTGGAACACAAGTTGCCACTGCTGTGACGAGGGAGCAGCCATGTTGTCACACAGCCCTCTCATTGCAGCTCCCAGCCTTGCCTGGCATCCATCCTCTCATGGGACCGTGACTCAGCTAGAGTTTGTGGGAGGACTTCAGTGAGCTTCCCAGAGGAATAGAAAAGGCTTTTAAACTCTGCATCCAGGCTTTTCTTAAAGAAACGAAGACTTTTTTTTTACATGCGTGTGAATATCTATATTTTAAAGAAAAAAATCCAACCCAATACTCAGAACAGTTAGGTTAAATGGTACAGAAAACCTGACATGAGTGTCTCTCTCCTGCCTAATGGCTCCTTGTGGTTTTGGCTCTCCCTTTCAGTCTTGCTTTAAGCCTAGCAATGCTGTCCCTCCTTTTCTTGTAGAAAACTCTCCACAGTCCAGTCTGAGAGGACTTGGCTAAGTCATCATCTCCTTCCTCTACCAGGGTGTTGCTTCTGATGGAGACTCCCTGGGAGTTGCACAGGCATAATCTGTTGAGGCTCTTCTCTCTCACCCCCTCTGCCCGACCCCCCTGCAATGTGCCCTCAGAAAGGGGTGGGTTTTCCCTCCAGGATAGGGTAAGCAGCACAGAGAAGCAACCTTCCTTGCTGCCACCTGGCCCCAGCCTTTTCAAAGCAGAGTAACTCTATAATCACCCAGCCCACAGTCCTTCAGATATCTGTAGGATATGAGCTGTAAAGGATGGAGGGATTTTTCCAGCAATGCTCTAATTAGCCTGCATATGTGCAGCTACAGAAAGGCATGATAAATTTTGGCCTAAAGATTATCAATGGCCTGCGTCCTCACATCAGACGTTTGTTCAAGCAGTTGGTTGTGTTGCTAAGTTAATGATGTGCACTTCAGGTGGTGACAAAAATTGAGGACAAAGGGAGATCTCTGACCAGAGGGCAAAGCTGGACTTCTCACTCCTGCCTCCTGCCACTTGTTAAGCGCTGTTGTATAATGGAAAGAAGAGTTGGTTCTGAAACAAGAGAATTTAAATCTGAGTTCTAAAAACAGTTACAGTCTTGATGAGGGACTGTATACTTTATTTAGTTCACTTGTAATTGGTTTTAATTTGTTGCATCTTTTTTTAAAACATGTGTGATTTGAATATGAATGTGGTTCACATTAGCTTTTGATTATAAAAATAAATAATACCAGATTCAGTAGACTCAGCAGTTTCTTTGAGAGTGGTACTTCCTCAGCCCACCCAACAGTGGCTTTTTCCAGAATGAAGCGTTTCAGTTTGCCAAGCCATAACTAGGAGGCTATCACCTGGAGGGCTGCACTCATCTTCAGGGCTGAGTATGCACAGCGCCAGGAATGGCTAAGAAAATAAGCACCTCTTCTCTGGGGCGTCCGCCTGTCTTCCACTTGATCATTGCTGGTAACAAGCAGGGATAGATACAGCTGTGATCCAGGGCTCAGTGTAAAAGGACAGATTGCATATTTTTAGTAAATATTTTCAGATATCTTCTGTGATATTTTAGATCAGTGTCTGAAAAAAATACCCATTTATAGGGAGCTTAGAGTTATGCTCCATCTCTTTCTGTGTTTTCCTTCCTTTCTCTGTGTTATTTGATTGCTAGATGGAGCATTAACTGCGTAAGTTTCTTGTAGGACCCACGTTAACCTACTGGAGTTGAACAGATTTTTCTCCATAAGTATGTTAGGTCTAGTAAAAGTGTAGATCACAAAGAGTAGGGCTAAATAATTATGGTTTTGCCATGTGTTTGGGGGGGTTCAGGAAAGATTTCAAACTCAACTTATCTACTAGTTAGTGAACAAAAGCCATTAATACAGCTTAAAAGACAACCTAGTATAGAAGCTCCAGAAATGAAGCTTCCAAAGAGTTTATGGTCCATCTCTTGAAGATACTGAGATACTGGTTTATTTTTTATTATGAAAAGTGAATGATAGCAAGTAAAGCAAGTTAAAAAAACACCTAAGCATATATATACCTAGCTGAGAAATTTTTAAAGGCAGGTTCAATACAGTACATGCAAGTTTAATGCTGCGTTATCATGTGGTTTTGAAGTAGCTTTTTTTTTTCACTCTTGTATTCTTTCATTGGAGAGTCTTTCTTTTTAAATGTGCTTCCTTGATTTCATTTATTTATTTATTTAAACAGAAAGAAATGTTATTGACCAGCAAACTTTCAAGAAGTCCTACTTCTGGCCTCTTAATTTCTTCCTGCAGTTTGACATAAACTTCCATTTGTAGGCAGAAACGCTTGGCTATCAGCCTATAGATGATGCTCACATGTACGACCAGATAGTTAAGTTTTACTCTATCAAATAAGAATGTGCTAATGGTACTGACTCACTCATTTCTGGGTCTGCATATAATCAAAATGTGGGGAGCAAACTTGGAAGTAACTTAGTGGTATTAAAAAATTGGCTGTCTTTTCCATGTCTGGAACCTATGAGTCAGTACTCCAACACATACATTTTGCTGTTTAAATAGAATATGCTATAGTTATTTTTTTTATATTAACAATATGGTTTATCATTCTATAGAACTTTTCATCCATAGATCCTCATGTAGGTTTATCAGCTGAGTAACTCATTCCCGATGGATCTTGAGATTCTCCTACACCTTAATACACCGTTTTTTTCAGCCTGAATTAGACATTTAGCCTCTCATTCAGATGAACATTCATACTGGGGAAGGTTCTTAAAATTAAGCCCATACTTAGGGGATTTCCTAAAGTGGGTTGGGATTTAAGTACTTGTTTGTTTTCCTTGTGAGTGAAAGCAGAATTTAGTCCTAGCATCATGCTAGTTCCTTAAGATAACTGTTCCAGGGAGGCTCAGTATCATAATTCAGTTAAAGTATATTTGATCCTGGTGGGGAAAAAAAAAAACAAACCCACAAACCAGCCATCTAGTTGAAGCTCTTCTGTAATTCTGCGCTGTCCCAGGTGATCATGTATTGAAGGTATGGCTGACTGTGCATGCGGGACATTTTGAGAATGGGTAGAGTTTTAGAGCACAGCTTTCAGGTTCACTCACCCTGGCTGTCTCCCTTCCAGCAGTGTGAGGGGTGGAGAGGGAGAAGCAAAGCGCTTTCTGGTGCAGGAGCAGCTCCTAACAGTAGTGGGATTTGTCTCATGAGGCTGGGAGTCAGGTTTTTTGGGAGGGGAAGGCAGGAGCTTAATGCCATGAAAACAGCATGGTGCAAAAGAGGGAAGAATTTGCCACAAGGGTCAGGAATAGAAATGAAGAAAACCCGTCATCTGGTTATAGGGTGAATACTCTGAAATTATTCTCTAACGATGAGTTTAACGGCATTTGACTGTCTGCAGGTTAGGCTGCCATGCTCCCCGTTGTCAGGCGGGGGGGGGGGGGGCCTTTCACGATTTCTGATTAACTGAAAAAAGATGTGTGTGTTTTGGAGGTGCGTGGGTGAGGCAGTGCAAATGTCAAGTTAAGTACTGGTTATAAACAGTCTTTTTAAACAGCAGCACATTTTCATTCAGATCTTTTTGGGTTGTGAAGAATACTGTATCTCTAGTGCATATTTAAAATAAAAATCTTTCTGGCAGCAAGCTCGCCATATCTAGTGCAACGTTCTCACTCTGTCTCTCTCATCCTCATCTGTTGAAGGAGTAAAACTTCTGAGGTACGTCTTCAGAAATAGCAGCAGTAGCCAGTGCAAATGCGCAGTAATTGATTTGCTGCTGTTGTTGTTTGCAAGCAAAGCAGTTAAACCTTTGCAAGCAAAACCAAATCGTGCATGCAAGTTGCTGCATTGTTGTTCAAACAGTGAGTTTTCTAACGCGGCTAATGGCAAATGATAGGATGAGAAGTAATAGCTTCTGTTTTATCCTTCGTTTCCATTTTGCACTATATATGCATATGCAGGCTATAATGTAGCATATTTAATCTTCCACTTTGTCTCTGCAGCTTCTCCCTATATACCAAAATAGCAAGGACTGGAGTAGCTACTCTCAAACAGCACTTGCTGTTCTTAGACAGGCTTTTTGTTGTTTTTAGAGTTTTCTGTTTTTAATCTGAGCTAAGTTTGAACAACTGTAATGGTGGGAAAATCTATCCAGGGTTCATTCTTTTTTACCACGGAATTGGCAAACCAAGAAGAATAGACTTTGTCATGTGCAAATATGGTGACCATAAATGGTGCTGGAGGCTTTCTCCATTGTCCTGTGACTTTGCCACGAGAGAAAGCGCGCGCAAGAAAGAAAGACACGTTTGATAGAGTTGTGAAGAACGCCTGAATGGCTATTGGGTGTTGGGCATTGTCTGGCGGTGACCTCAATTCGGTACAGTAGAGACCCTTGAAAGCACTGTCTGAAGTCACAATACCACTATTCTCCTCTGCTCCCCAAAAGGGATTAGTTAAAAGGGTGACGTTCCGTGCAGAGAGTTCCAAGTATTCCCTGAAACAAAGGGCCCTGAAATGTTTTTGAAGTTATTTTTAATTGAGTTGAACTAATTTAATAAAGGTCCTACGAAGGGGGGGGAAGGGGGGTAGGAAAAAAATATAAAGGAATGTGATTGTTTTATGATTCCTCGCAGATGGAATGGACATTTATAGCATACTTCTTCTTTAGTCTTCCAGAGAACAGTAGCCCCATTTACAGCTACTGTTAGCAATTTAAAACTGCTCCAAAATGAAGTCTTTCAAGAAGTTGACAGCTTATAAATAAATCTGTCTGATAAAATTGAACATAAACTGCATCTGTGGTTAGTTTGCCAAAATTAATTCTACATTTAATTAGAGATAGCAGTCAAACATATTTAATAAAAAACAGTCTTGGAGAGTAAATCAAATGAAGTCAGATTTTAGCAGACGCTTTGCTTGCCCCCTCCCTTTTATTTTCTTTTTTCTTTCCTCCCAAGGAGTGATGAAATGACCTCACCTCTATGATCCTCAGATATGTAGAAGAGGAGGCTGAGGGGAGGCCTGGGCAACCCAATGAGGTTATGTAGGAGAAGCCATGAATGACTTGTCTCAGAGGGGGACAGTTATTATGCTGCAATTTTTATTCATTCTATAATTAGGATTTTCAGTCATGTCACTGTGTGCTGTAAATGTTAAAATGAATTAATATGCTAATTATTGACCAAAAGGCAAAATCTGGGTTTGGTCTGGACTTAAACCCTCTGCAGCCCCACAGTTGAGGCACATTGGCAGAGGTAGACTGGAAGTTACGCTGCGCTGTAGTTATTAATTACTGGCATTGTGAATGAAGTTTTGTTGTTACATTTTCAGATCGAGGAGCTGGGTCCCCACATGCAAGATTTATATTCACTACTTCGTATTCTTTTTCATGTGCAGCTCATTCATGTCTTTTCAGAAATATTCTTAGATAGACTCTTTAGCCGGAGTAAATAGGTGCAGCTCCCACTGTGTAAAGGGAGTCTGGCTCTTGGCAACAACTTAAAAAATATGAGGAAATAAAATAATTCAGTGTCCCAGTTCACCAAATAAAGTCAGATGAGCTGTATCAAAAACATTTGATCCATTACATTTTAAAATTAAGTGGAACATTTTCTTTTATAATCCTCCCTTTCAAAACTATATCTCTACCACCAAAACCAAACCAAACTTTATTTAAAGCTCAGACCTTGTATAGGATATTTAAGTCCATGCTGTAAAGACGTTCAAAACTTGTTAAGGTTACTGGAGAAATCCTGTCTGCTTGGCCTTTTTTTTATGCTGTAGAAAATGACATGATTTTTAGCCATAAAGTTGAGTGCATGAGCTGATAATAGACTATCCTTCTTTTAGGAGTTTAGATTGCTTTTGTGTATTTTGCATCCCAAAATAAATATTGTAGGAACTTGCTGTTTCGCATGTGAAAGGTATTGATTAACCATAGCTAAGCATTCTTCCTTCTCTTCCTCCTTTTTTTTTTTCCCTTTTTTTTAAATCTAGTCATTATTTTCAGAAGAATTTTAACTTTGTAGAAATTAAAAAAAAAGAACACATACAGGAAACCCTGATAGGTAGCATGGCTTAAACATCCCTGGAGGGTCACAATTAAAACCTTGTTTAGTTAACCTTGTTAAAGTTCTATTGTTACCAAAACGCCACATGACCCAGCTGTACATGGGAGCCCCTAACTGAGAAATGTGGAACACTTTTTAGTACACTTTTTTGTTATGTGCTGTTGCAGCAGCACAGTAACTTGCAGACTGAAATACGTATTTGTTTCTGCTTTGAACTGCAACAGAAAGGGATCTCTTTGCTTTCCTTTTCATCCTTAAATTATGAATGGTAATGTTGTTCAGCAGGGACTGTTTTTTAATCCAGTTTATGAGGATATCATGCATGTACACATGTATGTCTCATTTTAGGGAGGCTGCAACTTGCAAGTCTAACAGATCACAGTGGCCCAGTGCCTTAAAATAAATCGTAGCGGTGTTGACTTGAACTTTCTAGGAATTGTGCTTGAAATTTCCAGTCACCTAGGGAATTTGAAGCCACCAGCCTTTTTTAAATTACATGGGAATTTAGATATAAAATTCCCCAGGCAGCTCTGAAATACTTGGCTCTTCATATTCAAGCAGTAGAGAACTATTTTCTTATTTCCCAAATACTTTGTATTAGCTGGGTCCTCAGTCGTTAGAGCCAGCATGTTAAAACTTATATTGAATTAAAAAATTGGATTTGACCCTACTGACATCTGTTCATGGCATATGTGTAGTTATTTTCGAGAGCACTCCTTGAGTGAGACAGTTGACTTGAGCGGGACTTTATATGGTTAATTATGCTGAAACAAAAGCACTTTGCTGAATCAGAGGCTTTAACATTACTGTTTTGTGAGTATTATCCTTGTAGGAGTTTTAGGAATGATATATATGCATATGTTCATTACCTGCAACACATGTTCATACGAATACAGGTCTTTTTAAGAACAACTGATTCTCTAAGTTCTAATGTATTTCTCTGAATATGGTCTAGTGATGATATATATCATTCTTCTCTTTAGTCTTCATAATTACTTATTCAAATATTTCCTACTTACCCACATTTTAAAGTTTTCAAAGGCTTATCTTTTTAATGTGATGTTCAGAAGTGCTATGTGAAGGTCATTAAGACTTAAAATTGCCATTTTGAAGCCAAGCTAGAGATTTTACTCTTCACTTAACACACAGTTACAGTTTGAATTTGGAAGAAAAAAAATATCACTTACATAAAGATGTCTTTAAAAGTAGAGCACCTCCTTATATAAATTAGCTCTTTCTTTTAATTGCATATCAGCGCTTGAATCTGGTGTGCATTTCTGAAGTAATAGGAGGCTTTGATGTTTTATTAAATATTTTTTAAAAGGTGGGACTTTCTGAGAATTAAGCATACATATTGTAATTTGTGTACCAGGAACATGATAATTTCTTTCCTGTTACCAGTACTCAAGGACTAATTTGAGACTGTTTTTCCAATTTTTATAGTTTAGTTTTAACACTTGATGTGTAATAGCTGTTTTTCAAAAGGATTAAATTAATGTAAGTAAAAGGTAAGGAGATTCTTTGTATAAAAGAAAGCAAGGATACGCTTTCCTTTTCCCCTCCCCCAAAGTGAGAAAGTCCATCCTATGGTGAAGAACACTTTCTTCACAGGTTGCAATTTTAGGCAGGATGGAAAATCTCAAAGTTTCAGTCATTCCTCTGCAAAGGAATACACAGCAGAATCTCACAACATCTCGACATCTTCTGATCCTCTGTCGTTAGAATATGACTGAAAATTTCAGGAGGGTTTGGTTTGTGGTTTTTTTTTTCTAAAAATAATTTGGTACTTGTTAATTGCATCCAGTATAGAAATGATATAAATCACTAGATCACTCAGGTTTTTCCATTGTGAGAAGAGGGCTGAGGATCATCAACAGCCACTTTCCCAGCCTGTACTTGTTTTGCAACACCTCTGGAGCTCCATTGCTCCATCTCCTTCATTCTCTATTTTTACGCAGTGAGAATAACTGTTAGGTATCTGCAAGTAAAGAGATATTTGCTGATGTTTTCCTTTTATTGCTGTGGTTGTAAAAAAGGAAGAGGTTCTTTGTTATGCTGTTCATGGTGGGTACAGCTTGGAGTAGCAATAAGAATCCATCCAAAGACTGGTATTCAAATTTTGGATGAATCTTTGGGTTAAGTGTGTGTGCGTCTTTCAAATACATGTGTGGAGGGGACTATTACACTGAGTAATTAAACTGAATTGGAAGTGTGTGGAGGCTGCCCATAAAATCGTTCCCCATGTAGAGTTTACTGTGATGAAGGCAAAGTAGGATGATGGCTTGTTCTGCAAGAAGCAAACAAAACGTGAATGAAAGCAGGAGGTATTAACACTCTACTTAAAGCCTGGTTTGCATATTTTGATAGTAGTCTGAGTGGTGTCAGTGAAATCATTTTAGGGGCAGATGATGCTGAGCTGGAAAACAAGGGGCTCTAATCTGCCAGGCTTTTCAGTAAGCTGCACTTCAGGAAGATGTGCCTGCAGGTGCAACAGAACTTGAACCTGATTGCTGTGTTATTCTTTCCAGAAAACTGGCTTTGAGTATTTTCACTGTCTTATTAGCTTTTCTTCCTGACTGACATAATTTAAAAAGTTGCCAGAAG
>JANZLQ010000025.1:11010199-11088118 GCA_026212715.1 Elanus axillaris | reverse complement strand
GGGGAGGAAAACATGCTGGTTTAGCCACCCCACCAATCTTTATCACACTGTAAGTGTGATAATAAAAAAAAAAAAAAAAAGCAAGGATTGAGTGGTTTGGGTGAAGATGCTCAAGGAGCATCGGCAAATGGATTGAGTCAGATGAGTTTGCTTTAACTACCAGAAGATAAGGATTATCATGAATGGAGAGGAATTAAAGCAGGAGGCAGAGTAATACATGTAAGATCTGTGGATGTGCTGCTTATGCTGTTTTTTTGTCCTTCACCCTGTACTTTGCAAAAAAAGAAATGCTTTGGGTTGAGGATGGTATTCATTTACTCTAACTAGCTGGCTTGTCAGAGTTCCCGAGGCTGATAAAACCTGCAGGCATCAAAATGAAGTGGTCCTGCTGTATAAACATGGCCGGGGAACTGCAGAGTAATGCCAAGAGACTTGATCTGATGTTCAACGAGATGTGATTTGCACCACTCAGGGGATGGGGAGGGCCAGTCAGTGTCCCATGGGGTCTGCACAGGTGTAATTAGAGAGGCAGGAAGCCCAGTTTGTTACTGAGGAACTGGAGGCCATCTCTAACTGAGGTGGCTTTTGTTTTTTCTTTCCATGTCATCTCTGAGACTATAAAAGATGATTCAGAAGGGAAATCAAAAGTCTTGAAAGCTTTACAGCTTTTTGTATGAAATTTTTGGTCCTGTCTAGAATCGCTGGAACATTTCAGCTCCTGTATGTGGGACACAAAAAACTAAGCAAAAACATTCCTCTGTACCACTGTTTGAGGGAATACGGTATTTACCACCTCTGGTGATTGCTGCCTAGCTTGGATGAAAGGAGAGGCAAAAAAGCAGTGGCTGCAGAGATCTACATGCTCTACCTTATCGTCGTTATAGAGAGGTCACTAGTGGCAAGTATTTGCAGGATATTATTGCCTAAAGTCTCTAAATCAAACAAGGCTGTGTCACAGAAATGAGCTAAGAGGACAATTTCAAATCTGAGTAAAGCTGAAGGTCTGGTTTAGATAAGAGGCCAATACTGCTGCAAATGCAGGACTAGTTTGGAGCTGAAAAGAGCAGAACTTTTGACTCGCACTGACTGAAGGCTTTCAGGACTAACAATTTTAATTAAATTTCTGCTGTTTGGGGAAGAGCTTTAATGGGAGGAACATTTTTTTTCTTCATCTATACCAGTGCTGGAAAATGAACTTGTTTGGGTCTCGGATATAGTCTGCATTCAGTAGACTAATGAGGGGTTCATATCAGGGGACCTTAGTGTAAACCCGTGATGTAATTCTGTGTAATTCTGTGGGGTCTGGGCTGTGGGTGGGATAACAGTTTTCAGCAGTTCCGTTTCAAAAACCTACCAGGCACCCTTTCATGTAAAATGTCCTATGTACTACTGGACTTGCTTTGTCCATGGAGTCATTAGAGATGCCTCTGAAAATGAAACCAACCAGCAGCCACTTTTCATCAAGCTGCTGGAGGTTTATTTTTTATTGTGGCTTCACTTACCTTGCTTTTAGCTGAGGAGAGCCTAAGCCTTAAGGCAAAGAAAGTGCCAGTCCCAGTGCAAATGTCCGCAGCCAAAATAAACATCCATTCAGCTACTGAATCCCTTTTTGGGCTAGTACCCCAAGAAAAAACAAGTTTGGGTTGTCATGGAAAGCTTAACCATGATATTGCCAATTTGTCCACAGTGTAAAAAAACAAAGAAGTTTTTTTGTTTAAAAAAAAAGGCACTCCATCAATGAAGAAGCCTGTTTCTGAGTGATCCCTAGGTCTGAATCTTTTTGAAGGTTCAAAAGATTTATACAGTTTGACTAAAGTTCACCTAAGAACCCACATTTTGAGCTTCTTTCTTTGAACTGATGAGAGCTTTCTGAGGATTGCTCATCACACCTGGAAACCAGACAAATTTCCCTCCTCTGCATTGGAAACTCCTATACTTTTGGCTTCGCTCCCATTCTGCATTTAATTATTTTGAATTCCAGCATGCCAAGCCAAATTTAACTGCTACTTTCCTGCAAGTACGCTTTATTCTCCGGCTCTTGTGTTGCCCAGCCTGTCGTGGTGTGCAAGTGAGCAGCAGCAGTGTGACAGGGAAGAAGGTTTGTTAAATTAAGACCCTCTTAGTCCCAAAGGAAAAGGGTTACTCACTCTTCCATAGATGAAAAATGACCTCTTCCTCTCCCTTTGCCCCTGAGGGATATTTTCGTGATATAACAACATGAAAACTTGGCAGGCTCCATGTGTTAGATGACACTGTATGTTGATGAAGAACATTTCTGCGATATCTCAGCAGGGGCAGACAAGATGGTATTTGGAGAGCAAGAAGAAAAGAAATTGGATGGGGGGTAGAAGTGGGTTTGCAAGGGTCACGCAAGCTGCTGGTTATAACTCGTAACCTGCCAAGACCCACATGCATGATAGGGGCCTCTAAAAATGTGTGACAAATACCTCAAATGAGGGACAGGTCACCAAAGCACAGGGGAGGCAAAAAGCTTAGAATGAATGTGAAATTTGCACCCTTCGTATATATATGAATTGTAACCTTGGCCTGAAAAATTTGTTATTTCTGATATCCTTAAGCTTACAGGATTAAAAAGTGAGAGAGCCAACATAAGGGGAATGGAGGTAAATTGTTATTCTGAATTATTTATTTCTTAGGAAATGATGCTTGGGTACAATCAAGGATCAAATCCATTTGTGTGGAGCAATATACATTCACAGGCAGAGGGAAAAAAAAGCAGCGGGTGCTGCAGCAGTGACACAGTAATCAAAATGTGGCTAAACAGAATTGGATATAAAGTTAGGGGTATACTTCATAGTGAGGGAGTGGAGCACTCTGTGGATCTCCTACTAGTAGAGAATAATGGTGCTGACAGCAAATACTATTGAGATAATGGAATTTCTTTCTTCCTTTTTTGTCGAGGCATGAATGAGAGATTGAAAGAGATATTCAAATTTTAATATGTATTTAACGAGCTAGATTCACTTCTGGCACAGGTCCATTTACGTCACCCAGCAATTGTTTCCCTCCCCCTGTCCTAGGTTTGTATCTCTACAGATCTTTGTCAGTCAGGTCCGATATACTGCATCAGTCTGCTAACAAAATGCGTGATTATGTATGTGGTGAGAAAATATTAATTCCCCAAGACATGGAGTACAGGTGGATAGTTAGTCATCTAACTGTGACTTAGGGTTATGCATCCCTTTTAACTCACTTCCACTGTATTTTTAAAGGAAATCATCAAAGCAGGCTGCAACAAAATAAGCTGATGGCTCTGATTGAAAAGTGGCACCATAAATATTAGTTTGCTGTGCGGCACGCTGCACAGGCTGGGCTGGGGAAGTGCTGCCCTCCGCGGTGCCGGCAGCGGGCTCTGCTCCTCCCCTGGCACAGGCAGAGCGGAGCTGGAGGTGGCACAGCCGGAAGGTGGGGTTGTGTTAATGTTCATTTTATTTATGAAAATACCCCTCTCTGGTTGTTATAAAGCATCACCACAAAACGCTGCCAGCGCAGCTCTGGGACCCGTCTCGTGCGCGGTTGTGCAGGGGCACGTCCCTGGGAAGAGCAGTTCTGGTGGTGGATTTAGGAGTCTCATCGCTGAGCAAGGGGTGGGAAAAAATCGCAGATGCAGTTCATGTGAATTTCACAAGTTGAGGAAGCCACTTTTTGCTAATAGTTGCTTTAACAGATGTTGATAAAGGATTTTGTCCTGTGAGGCCTCTTCTAACCTGGGTAAGCAATTGGAAGTTGAGGTTTACACATTAGGATTTTCCCAAAATTCCTGACGTTTATCAAGTGCTTTTGACATGATTATGGCAAACTGAGTTTTATTTCAAGTGTGGTTGAAAACCAGATGAACTCTTGCTATCCAACCACATCTGTTGTTTGCTCCTTCTAGAATAAATATTGCAGTTCCTGATGCTGAAACAGCTGGAAATCTTGCATTCATTTGTTTTCCATGAGATGAAGTGTGTCCTGTGGGTTTACCTGGTGACACTGCTTATGTACTATTTATTTAAGATGGCTAGCTATAGAAAAAAGATAGTAGGTGCGAGACTTCTAATGCTAGTATTTGCCAGCCTGGACATCTAGAGTAATGTGTCTTGATCACTTTTACCTAAATGTCTAGGCAGTTTCAATTTTTGGAGGTTGTGAATATTTCTAATGCCAGTGGCTTTTTATAGGAGAAAATTGGGAGCTCGCTAACCAAACCAGCTCATCCTGACATGAAGTAGCACAATGGGAGCTTGATCTAGGTGCCACTTCAGAATAAGTAACTGAAATAAATTGCAGCTGAGGGAGAGCAAAATATGTAGTGTATTTCAACCCCAAACCTACAAAGTTTTTGTTTTGATAGTATCGTTTTAGGTGATTTGGGTTTTCTTCCCCCCTCTGACATGACTAACTCTGGTTTGGTTTGCTGTCGCAAATAATATAATGTGTTCATTCCAGTTGTGCGGTGGGTGAGAACGTGGGATAAAGGTGGAGCAACAGAGGTGGAGTGGAATAAACATTTAAACAGTACACAGGGGTGAAGAAAGGCATCTTTTGTCTGCTTGGTTCCAGCAGAAGTTCTTACTTGTGCTGCTGAAGATAGCCTGAGAAGATTAGAAGAGGCTCAGCTGGGGCAAGACAAAGGGAGACTGTGTAAAGCAGGATCAAGCCTGTTTGCTTAGCAGAGCTCTCTGTCTTCTTGTTGACAGATGTAGCTGGTGCAGTATCAGACCTCAGAGGCTCCTCCTCTGGATTGTCAAGTGACAATGGTTGCAGTAGTAAATGACAGTGTAAAGTACTCCATGAATCCTTTATTTGTTTGGCAGTTGTAGCCTGGGATGAGGATTTAATATTGAATGGACTCCAGATTGTCTAAATTGCAATCACAGTGTTTGTTTAAGCGGTCTGTGGGGACTGCTAAAGCATGTTAACTTTTGCTTCCATCCTTTTCACGTTGCGAAGTACTGAGGTGGGAAAAAAAGGATGAAAGGGATTGGAAAGGAAAAGTTAGCACTGTAAAAACATGAGGATGCTAGGAGTTCTCCTTAGCTGCTATGTGTTTCATCAAAAGTTTCAGGTCGCTGAATTAACATGTAATAAGATGGACGAAAGCCTGCTGCTATGTTACTTAAATAAGAGCTTTCCCTTTTGCCAGTGCACTAATCTGTCACAGAGTACATGCCACTATCTCAGCTCAGTTAAGTTGCTTTCAATTGCCAGATCACAGCTTGTAATGTCAGCAAATAGCATGTACAGTAATTTGTACTTTGATAGCATGTGGCACCTAAAAAAACCCAGACCAAGTCCACAAAGCAAAGCAAGGGCCTATGGGCTGAAGTCATCAAAAATCACCAAAAATAATCACCTTTCATTGATTCCTATTTCAAAATATAAAGGAAAACTCAATCCCTTTTAGGAGCCAAAAGTACTAGGAGTAGTGTAGCCTTGCAACTAAGCAAGCCAGAAAGGTTAGGAAAAAAACAGCCAGATGTAATGAATCCTAACTATAGAAAAAAGTGTTATTACAAATTCTGGGACAGGGAAGGGTTTTCTTTAGCAGAAAGGGCCCTTTATTTCATATCGTGGCCCAAGACACACGATCACGTTGGAAGTGCTAACAAACACATTCAGTAACAGGTCGCCGCTTGTTCAGTCAATAAAGACCCTTTCTTGCTCCATGTTTTGCAGGATCCTGTGCCTCAGGTATCTTTGACAGAGCTGTAAACAATTATATGTGGCTATGTGTTTGCACAATCTGATAAAGAGGACTTTAATAACCTTGATGCCACATCTGGAGCACAATCCATCTTTACTGCATCGGGATTCTCTGCAGCTCCTCTCTAATCTTACTATCCAGTTCAGCTGCTTTTCCCTACCTACACATGATTTGCAGCTTCTGTCTCTAAAAAACCCTGCCAAGTCCCTACACTGAGCATAGTTCCTTATCTGACCCATCTGGAGCAGGACAAGGGTGTGAAAATAACATTTTTTTCCCCCACATAACACGTGGTTGTTAAGACTTTAGCCCTGGCAAAGAGGGTATGCGTGCAGCTTGTCTGAAGACAGTTGTCCGAGTCCTCCCCAGTGAGCTGGGGGTTTTGCAGGAGCATCCTTTTGCTTGCAGAGTTACGGGCGTGCAACACCGGTCTGTGTTCACTGGCAGCAAGGAGAGAATGCTCTCATTTTCAGGAGGGTTTCTTTCTCTGAGCACTTTGTTTTCCCTTAAAGCAAATATTCTTTTCAAAGCTAATGGAGTTTTTCAGTGGGGGAAGAGGTTAGTAGTAATGACTTGATGTCTCAAGTGGGATAAGGACCTTAATGTTTTCCAAGGATATCTTAGCTATACAAGTTTTGCTGATCCTATGCACTTTGTGTGGAAAATACAAAAGCACCCAGAGATGATTTTGTGTAGAGTTCTCTCTTTTGTTGAAAACCAAGGAATGTTTTGACCCTTAGTTTCAGAATGATTTTTTTTTTTCATTTTTTACACACAAATTTAAAGTGTCTGTTACTGTACTTCTCTGTGTCTGTCTATGTAAATATACAATCAAAAAACTGGCCAGGTGACAATTTTTTTAAAGGTTTGGTATTCATAAATCACTAGTCACATCATCCATCCATACTTGTACTGGAAGCCCAGTTTTTAGTAGGCTATGGCAGCATCAGCTCTGAGAAACTGAGACCCCAGTTCAGAGAAATACCCCTTTGTGCGAGTACACATTTAAGTACTTTCCTACATACAGATATATTTAAGCATGTCCTGAAGTGCCCTCTCCATTTAGGGACTAAGAGGAGGTAATCAGTCTTAGTAGGTGGACATAAAATCTTGAAATGTAGCACAGGCTCCGCTTGAAGTTTGGTGGCTGATGTTACTGTAGCAGCATCAGTACCATTAATTCTGGACTTGCCATCTTTTACTCTTAAAACTCTGAAATAGCTCAATTTAATGACAGGCCACAGCTTTTATTTATAATCACATTGTACATGCTTTCAGAGTTACATGTCTCCACTACTTAAGCGAGGATTAAGTCAACTCTAATGTCTGATTATTTGTTTTTATAATTACTACTGCCACTGTATATATGGAAAGCTGACAACCAGTATAAGTATCTTTGAGGTCTGCACCCTCCCTGCTCTGACATCCAACTTAGTCCTTCCTTCCTTTTTTTTCTTTTTCTCCCCCCTCCCTTTTTTCCCCCCCCTGTGATGTCCTTTGCTCAAAGGAACGGGAAGAACAAATCCTCCTGTCCTCTAGCATAGATCTTCTCTTCTTTATCCTCAGACACATGGTGTTCAAGGCTACAAACAGTAACCCCCCCTATTCATTCCTTCAGTCCCACGGCAACACTGGTAAGAGGGGAAAAAATCTCCCTACCAACCCCAGCAGTAATTTTTCATCCTCAAAAATAACTGATGCAAATGTGTTTTTAAGAGGTTACTGGACATTATGTGAAAAGGTTGCTTCTGTGTGCAGTTGTCACTAACTCTGCACAGTGTTTGCATGCGGATAGTGGCTCTCTGCTTCCAAGTCCTCCCTGGTTGCTGCAGGGCCTCGAGCTGTCCCTCACCCAGCAGCTGGGCAGCAGGGACAGCAAAGCCATCAAAGAAGGCAGCAGTGTATGGGATAGCAGCTCTGCTTTGTCCTTTCCCCCAGCCCACCTAAGGGCAATGCAGATGCTGGGATGTAGGGCTGCTATCGGACCTGGCAGTCCAGCTGAAGTCTGAATTTTGATAATTGCTTGATGGAGACCTCAGTTCCGCTCAAGAGTCCAGTTGTGCGCAGTTGGGTCATGCTGGCTGGACCGACTGCCCTTCATTCAGTATGTGCTCATCTCTGTTTTGCTGGCAGCTGTTTGCACAAATGTGAGAAACAACTGCTTTTAAGGTGCGTGTATAACAAATCACATGGGGCTCTCTCTGAAAAAGGTAGGCACTGGAATATATGAAAGTGCATCTTACTCGGTATGTGGGGATGATATCAATCCATTATTGCCAATAGTGGGATATGTGATATGATACCAATTTTAGATTAAGTATGTACCTAGTGCATTCAGCAGCAGAGCAATTTCAGGTAATGTTCGGTGCTAAGATCCTGACTCAGCAAAAGATGTAAGCCCTGTCTTCACTTGCACTGGAATCAAGCTAAGCATGTATTTATGCACTTTGCTGGTCACAAGTACTAAATTACTCGGACTTTCGTGTGGCTTTGGTGTTTTCCTTTTATTTTTCCTTTTTAACTGGTATTTTTCAAGTGTTGTGCCCAAGAGATAGTAGTGCCAGCTATGACTTTTTAATGTACAGATGATTGACTCAGTAGACCACAAGCACTTCTTTGGAGCTGTTACAATCCAGTGCATTAAAGCCTGCTCAGGGGTGGAGGGATGCTATATTTCCCACATTACTGATACAGTGGCTCTATTGTGTTGGAGTGGCTGTTGCGCATGTGTATCGTTTCCATCTGTCTGCTGAGACTCCTTAGGAAACTTGTGATGAGAACTAGTTACTGGGCTTGTGCAGCAGCCGGATTTGAAATACTTGCTTCAGAAAACTGTGGAAGAGCATGAATCACAAGACTCTGCAAAAAAACATCTCTAGTACACAAGTCAGCCCTGACCTTCCCTATCCCATCCCTTCACACACACACACATATTATTTTATTGAAATATCAATAAAAATAAATCTGATTTTTAAAGTAGCCCAACATTCAGAACATTTTCAACAATGGTAGCAGTGTCTCAAATATTATTTGTTTAATCTGTTTTGAACAATGCATTTGTCCTTGCTATAATCGGTGAATATGAAGAGCTGTAGAGATCAATGCCGAGCCAGAAAGAACCATCATCTGGGCTGTACATTCTTCCTGCCTGATCTCCTCCTTACGATAGGCTGTAAAATTTCAGATAAAATTGTAATCATCAAACTTAGAACCTTTCTGTCAGTTCCAATATATGAGGAGTCCATTACATAGAAAAGACTATGTTTTATAGCACTATGAAAAGCTTTGGCATAGTAGATCATGAATAGTTTCTTGCATGTTATTTAGAGAGAAAATAATATATGTTTTAAAAATGTGAACTCTAATACAGAGCTGACCTTTGGCAAAGCCTATTGACTGATCGGGAACTGCAATTTTCAGCCTTTTTTTTTTCCTCCCTTGCAGTGTCAGCTTTGAAAATGTTCAATCAATATAAACCTATCACAGGGGTTAAAAGGAATAAACAACCTACCAGTCTTTCAGCAGTGAGAGGGTTGGGTCGTGACAGTTACAGAATTAATGACTCAAAACATCTTATGGTTGGCTTCTGTTCTTAAAAAAATAAAAAGAAGAACAAATCATGATTTACACCATGATTCCATAATTTTCATTGTTGCTATACCTAAATAAAAGGAAAAAAGAAGACCAATAAAGGAAGAACTTTAATTGCTATTACGGTTGTGTTTTAAACAGAAACCAACCATACAAATTTGAGAGGCACTATCATTTTAGGGGAGGATCAGAATGCTATAATGAAAAATTAGATGACTTTGAGGAACAGGGCATTAACAGTCAGATAAAACTTTACAGCATAAACGACAAGGTCATTTGGTTAAGGAGTAATGACAAGATTGTTTGCTATACCTTGTCATCTCCTCGCTTCCTCAGAGTGAGGAGGAAAGACCTGGACATTTAGGTGATCATAGGATTACCCTGAAACATTAGATGTGACAATGTGAAAAAGGGAATATAATAAGTGCAGGATGTATCAGGCTTGGTACTTCCAGCAAGAGGGGGAAAAGCCATTGTACAAAGCACGTAGAATGTTGTTTACAGCTTTGTTTACATGTGTTTAAAGAGATTAATTTAAACTGGAACCCGTTAAAGAATAGTTACAAAAATTATCCAGGGAACAGGGAGTCTGTTTATGAAAAAGAATAAAGGGTTTGATTTGTTTAACCTAGCAAGATCAAGTAGTTACATGATTTATCTGGTATTAATACACCAAGAAAGAGAAGAACAATTTAAGCTAAGGGATAAGAAAGAAGTTCATATGTATAGTGATCATTAAATTTAGGGTGGGAATTAGAAACCATCTACAGGTAGACCACATCTCTTTTCAAGAGAAGTGCCCCAATATAGTTCCCCACAGAGGTCTTAGCAGTGAAGAGTAAGTGAAAGATTTTCTTTGTGTACCTTCATGTATCATGTGATGATACATATCCCAGTGTGATACTGGCCTTTTTCACAATATCATCATGTTGTTGACTTGTAATTCACTGCAACACCCAGATCCTTTCCCAAAGAAGTGCTCCCTAATCAGTTGCTCCCAATCCCACATTTATGCAGTTAGCTGTTCTACCTAATTATAGTTACATCATCTTGTCCCAGTTGCATCCTTTTCAGGCTGCTCCTCCAATTTTCAAGATAATTTTGAATTCTGATTCTGTCTTCCTACTTGCCATCTCTGTCAGTTTGATGCTATCTGTGGATTTCATAAGAACATACTTTATTCCATCATCCAAGTTGTTAGTGAAAATATTGAGTAGGACCAGATTTAGAGCAGATCCTTGCAGAATGCTGCTCTGTGCATTCTTCCATTTTAGTAAGGAACCATTAATAATGTTTTCTTTGTAACAGCGTATTTTTTTCCTTCCTGCCCTATGATAGTTCCAGCAAGAATGTCTCTATAGTTTACTTATGTGAAGGTAGTGTCAGACAATTTCAAAAACTGAACCACAATCCAAGTATGGCAACTAGTACTTCTGGTGCGCTGCACAGAACTGTAAGTAGCAGCAAGAAATGGGATTCATTTAGCAAGATATTTTCTTGACAGATCAATACTGATGCGTATTATTTATCTCTTTGTTACCACGCATGTGCTTACAAAAAGGTTATTTATTTTTTCAGATTTTCTGGGAATTGAAGGTAAAATGAAGCTTGTCATTCCCCCAATTTTAATTTCTTTAAAGCTAGGTACTATTTTATTCTTTTCTACCCATACTTCCCCTGCCCTTCGTAAGTTTTATGCTGACTGCTCCAGAATTGCTTCAGTTGCTTGCACAAATGCCTTAGGATAAATACCATCAGGTATAGCCATTTGCAGGTAGCTTAAATATACTGAAATTATTCAAATTGCATTGATCTTGTCCCCAAATATTTAATTTCCTTGAAGTATTTTGGCACAATCAAAATTTTCTTATAGAAAAGTTTGATTTAGTGAAGACTATTTTTCTGTCAAAAAAGCTAACAGGCAGTCCTGAACATCCCTAAGAAACACGGAGTATATGGTAATTTCAGCTTCTAAACAATTAATTTTTTAGCTTTATAAAAATTATTTCTGATATTAATGCAAGTATTAACCTCTCCTAATAAAACACATTTAGTAAATATACGCTGGAATATTAAATGATGTCCAGTTTAGCATCGGGATCTTTTCATTGCATCTTCCGAACAGTGCTGCCTAACTGGTGCTGCCACAAGCCTGATCTGATGAAACACCTTCTAGGAGTATTTGCTCCCTGAGCTGAGACTTTCAGAGTTAGAGTCAACTAATACTATTTGTAAAGGTGATTGGCCAACTGTAATGTACATCCTATAATCAGTCCTCATAGACACCCATCCTCAATCTTTTTGTGTCAAAACCAAATTCAGAGCCGGGATTTAAAAATCAGTAGGTAAAAGAATGGCTTCCTCTAGAAAGGTTCTGAGGGCTTTTTATTGTTGCTGCTATTCTAACCTGACCATGAATTCCCAGAGAAGGACACTATAACTGGTCCTTGAAAGTTTAGAGCTGAGGTGATCGACGTTTTGGATTGGAGAGCTCAGGGAGGCTGAATATTGTCCTGACTGGCAGTTGTGAGGTGATAGTATTGATTTCTGTTCAAAGTACCCATGGATGCCTACAGATGTATTCTGCGTCCATTAGGTTCTGAATGGGGAGCTTTTAGTTCTTGGTAAGTAAGCAGCATGGTGCATAGGCAGGCTTTGCCCTGGTTTGTTTGTTTTAAGTGTAAG
Source organism: Elanus axillaris (assembly GCA_026212715.1). Lineage (NCBI taxonomy): Eukaryota > Metazoa > Chordata > Aves > Accipitriformes > Accipitridae > Elanus > Elanus axillaris. The sequence goes on along the minus strand of JANZLQ010000025.1, from coordinate 11,076,132 downwards.
TAGATATAATACTGTGTGCGTCCATTTAAAATGAATTGACCTTTTGTTAGAATGAGGGTTGTGCATTGCTGGTTATGGAGTGACTCTCCTTGTCCATGCAAATAGGTGCAAAACAAGGATTGTATCAGGCTACTGCAAAACTGAGAGGTAGGTCAGATTTAATGGAAACATCAGTCATTAACCCTTTTACAGCAGCTGCCTAGGGAAATCTTTGTGGATGAAAGTTGTGTTATGTTACCTTACCTAGCTCTGCTGAGCCGTGAAAAAATGGTGAGCCTAATGCACGTACTCTGTTTAGCAGAGTTTACTTAGGAGCTCTGCAAGGAGACAAACGTAGACCTTTTCTTTTTCTTTTCACAGAATATGAATCAATTAAGGCTGCAAAGTTCCAGGCTTTTACCATTACTCATGGTCCTGCTGCTTTTCCACTGCTGTGCCAAGACAGTGGGGATTAGGTACGGGGTGGGCAAAGGCACAGAACAGGAATCACAATGTTAAAATATGTTGCCTTTTCTGAATATAAAAATGAACAGTTTCTTGAACTTGCAATTATAACAGAAAAGGGACTACATTTTTTTGCAAACTGTTGGGATTACCATGCTTCCATGTGATTTGCACACCAGCAATAATAAATCTGGGTGGTTACGAGGACATGAATAAGATGAATTTAAAAAGCAAAATGATTGTTCATTTCTAAATGATAGTAGCTCTTAAAACCAGATAGTTGCAAATAAATAATAGCTGAAGTGAGTATTATTTTTAAATACTATCTGCATGATGATTTTTTTACAGCACAGAAGCAGGCATGATCTCTGTCCCCAAAAGCCTGCATATTTTACACCACAGAATTAAACAGTTTCTTAGGGTTAGGTCAGAGCTGAGGGCTTGTCCGAGGAACACTGAATCAGGTATCATCTTGAATAAGATGCTAAAATTAGAAGCCCTTCCCACATCCTTTGTTGAGTGGGAAAGCATGTCCTGTTCAGTCCCCAAATTTTGGTGCAAAGTTGGTTTCACATTTCTTTGTTCTGCTGTGCTTGTCGTGTTAAGTGGCAACGTTACAATACATGGAAACTAAAAGCATTGATTGTAAGTTGTAGGAAAATAGAGGGTTTTTGTAAGCACTCCCACCCATCTGGAACTTGCTGCTCCCTTATAATCAGTCACAGATTGTTAAATAAAGTAGACTTTACTTCACCCTGAACTCTTGCTTTATTCTTCTGTGAGTAGTCCAAAATAAGTATTGGATCCCTTAATTAGAACTGAATAACCAATTGGCTTGCATTACCTGCTGGCCTTCAGAGGTCTGTAGCCACTTTTCTATTTCCTTCTGATCATATTGTATTTAATGAAGGGGTTTGCTGGCCAGCTTTCACATAGGGTGCTTGCATTCTTGGTGACTGCAGTTAGTGTTTTTATTTATAATTTGTGCAGTGCTGCTTTAAATATTTTATTATCCAAAATGCAAATGATCTCCTTTAGCTTCCCTTTGTGGACGAACCTGTTTGCTTGACTTTCTGTATGTGTGTCATCTTTCCAACTGACATGTAGCAGTGTGGGATCTCACATTTGGATACTTCTCACTTGGCGCCGTGCTCATCCTTCCACTTACATTTTGAAGAGTAATTTCATATTTTCTTCTCTATCATTTTGTTTGCCAGCATGGATGAGAGCCATTCCTGGAAGGGGGTGTGCATCGGAGCTGGCAGCGAGCGAACCACTGGCATAGGGAAGAGAAGCTGTTCCTGTGTCAAGAAGGCTTGGGCATGTCTAGGTTGTGCCGCCTATTCCACTCTCAGCTCGTTGCCAAAATTCTGTGTGCTCCCTTATGCCAAGACCTATTGAGAGAGAGACTGTCTGTGAGTGTGTGAATTTATAGATATTTAATTAATAATCGAGCAGATAATTTCCATAGTAATTGCCTTACTTAGGGTGAGGGAAGAAAGGGAAGGTACATGTGCATGTTGCATACTTTACCCTCAACTTATAACCAGAAGTTGATTTCCAACCTGAGTGTGACAGGTGAGGGGTTTTTTGTTTGTTTGTGCTCTGGTTTTTGTTTGGGGGCAATTTGTGAGGAGTTGTTTGTTTTGCTTAATTGATGCAACACAGGGTTCTTCCAAACCAGCCCCCTCATCAGAAATCTTTGTTACGAGAAGCCTACTGTAATAAGAATTTATTGCGCATAGCTCTGTTAATGTAACATGTTGGTGAGAGTGTGCCACAGATACTCCTCTATGTTTGAGCTGAACATGAATCTTTCAGTCCTAGCTGGTGAGCCATGACTGTTTAGTTTGAGCTAAAGCAGCTTGTGTTTTTAGTGGTAGCTCTTCATTAGTCATTATGAATGTTAGTCATTATGGTGGCTAAAACTAGACTCTCTTTTTTGGCCCTGCTGTGAGAAGGTGAGTCAGGGTAAGATGTTAGGTATAGGTACGTGGGGTGTGACAGGGATAAATATTTACTGCAGAGTTGCTGAAATAGTTTATACTGGCATTTGTTAGATGAATTTGCTGAAGCTGCTGATTTTTTTTCTGAAATGTTGACAGGAGAGTGTTGGCTCCAGCCCTGGTGAGCCGGGTAGATGCTGCACAGTCTCCTCCCAGCGGAGGCCCACAGCAGTGAGCTGCGGCCCCCCCTAAGGAGACCCAGAGATGTGGGATCTAGGAGGGGAGCTTAAGAGGTGTCACATAGCTGAGACCTGAGCGTGTTCCAGACAAAGTTCACACCGTCTGGATCACTTCAGGAGCAGTGATCTATTGACTGCTTTGTCCACTGTCCTCAGTTGTCCTTCCACCATTCAGAAGTTGCAGTTTTTTCTTGTGGGATTTTAGGTAAAATTCAAAGTAGTTATATAGTTTTGATGTCATTGTTATCCTTTGGGTTATTTAGGCATTGATCATCCAGAAGACTCAACCTCCATCTTGTCACAACAGTTTTTGCCATTTTAGTAGCCCTGAAGCCAAGGAAGATGAGCAGAGACCCTTCTCTCGTTCTTGGTATAAAGCTGCCATAACTCTAAGATTTCTGTGCAAGATTTAGCTGCTGAGCTAACATCATGTCACCTGCCTGTATTTACTGGTGAGGTGGCCTATGACACTTCTTCTATCACCCCAGAGCTCACCAGAGCTACAAGAATGAGGCAGAGAGGCAAGTGTGGCCATTTATTGAATACTGTGTGCACGTTCAGCAGTGTGTCTGCCTGTCAGACTGGCGGCACTGGGCAAAGCACTGGAAAGAAGGACTCCCAAAAAACCCATCCAGACCTCAAGGCCAAGTGAACAAACAGCAGATAAGAGGTGGACTGTGAACCAACCACGTTTTGCAGAACTTCAAATTGATTTTGAACAGTTGTAGTCTAGTCACTGACTCATCCCCTCCTCCCCCTTTTCACTTTTCCTGCCACTCCACGAACAGCATGTGAAAGCACTGGAAGAAAATAAGAATCTTAAACTCATAAACATACCTGCCTCTCATTTGGCACTCATCCCAGCAGCCTGGTGATCTCCTTAGTTGTCCAGCAGATAGTTGAAAAACAAGAGTCCTGTGAAGATTAGCATGTCACCATATCCCTGCCAGATGGCGGTTAGTAAAACATGGGCAAATTGCATTGGCTCTGCTTCCATGATGACAATCACAACAGAAACACTACAGTGTTGCAACATCACTATTTTTTAAGCTAGGAAAATGAAGGGACCATAAAGTAGGGCAATCGTGGAATGCTAAACACCACTTAAACCTAATTGCAGTGAAGTAAGTAGACTCTGAGGGTACAAAGCACCACTGAAGGTGACCCACAGTTTGTAGCTTCTGTCTCTAAGAGTATGGGGGTGAGCTTCAAGAAGATAGCACTGGGCATATTTGCCACACCACTGTTGAAAAGCTCTTGCCAACTTTAATGCCATTTTTAATCCATTTTTTACTAAATGGCCATTCTTGATTTGATAAGATTTTGAGTCTCCAGACCTCAGCAAAAAGAGAACAGAACTGGACCATAAGGCTTGATCATGTGTTTTTAAGCCAGAACACTGAAAGACTCCCTGTTTCATAAGGATAAACAATTTGGAGTAATAATGGCATAGAAAAGAAAGAAACTTCATCAGTAGGAAGTCAGGCTGATGCTAGTGTCATGTGCTGCAGTAAAACAATGCCTCAACACCTCAGCTAGAAATTTGCACCCCAAAATGCAAAGGACAATCTCTGCTCTACCCACCTTGTCATGCAGTGGCACAATTTGATGCTCAGCTGAGCCAATGTAATAACCTCCTACTGCTGAAAGGGGAGGACCTTCTCGTCCCTGCTTGCAGCCACTTGGTCCCATGCTCTTCCTTGTACCAGTTACGATGTTTTTCAGACACTTCTCTGAGCCATGACCAAGTAAATGAGACATTTGAATCAGTGTGTGCACAATCCTTGTGCACAAGGAGGAGCAAGAACCATCTCCCCAGACACCCATCTTCCAGCTGGTAGAGAAAACCATTTTCCCTTAGGTGAGAGGAAGCTGGCTGGCTGCATGTGGGAGCATGATGTGATGCTTGGGAAGCAGAGGTCTGGCATGTTGCTCAGGATCTTGTCCATACAGGTCAAAACATCACAGGGCAGAGCACTGGCTTTCTGTACCACACAAAGCCAGCCAGCATTTGGTGCAGGAACGTGGTACTGACCCAGTAATGTGCCTTAGTGTTTGAGGTAGCGAAAGGCTACTGTGAGGGAGCAGGGACCGTTTTTTGCTATTGACTTGCGGTGCTGTTAATGCCCATTCAGGTTGTCTGAAGAGCCATCCTTCCCTTCTCCTCCCAGGCACCCAGCCTCATCATGAACAATTTGTTTTGGCTGGTACCAGAAAAAAGTCACAAAAGCATCAAAACTTGTGGAGTTATCCAAAGATGTCTGAGCCTCTGTAGTCTTGCTGGTTAGTAGCTAATTTGTGACTGTAGGCTTTCAGCAGGCATTTCAGTTCCTTCTGAACCATCACGGGTGAAAACGTGGTGGGGAATGACTTTGTGAGAAGTGTCTTACAAAACAAAATTCAAGATCAGCCTAAGATAAAGAATTCAATCTGGAAAAGGTACTTATTCTAGTGTTTGGGTGTGTTTTAGGCAAAAGTGCCCATTACCCCTGTTCTTATCTGAAGCTGTGAAGAACTTACTTCAGTCCAATTTCAAGGATAAAAGCAAGTAAGTGGGCAGGCTGAAGCTGCATTCCCTGCTCAGAGTAAACGCACTGCAGACTGGGATGCTGGCAAGGTACCTGCCGCTGCTGGTTGGAGAATAGCTTGCTTTGTTGCTTTGGATTCATTTTAGGTCAGGTATATGGAGAAAGATGGGGTTTTTTAGCCCTTTGATGAGTCAAAAGCAGTTTGGCAGCTGCAAAGCTGTTCTGCTCTTGTGTAGCTTGAGTGCCATGGGTTTCAGCAGAGCTGCAATGCCTAGCACAGAGCCTGCCCCACCTTTTACAAGTTAATTTACTATGTACTCAATGACACTAGGCAAAGATTTAGAAACCCTTCTACAAGCACCAGAGGAACTCAAATGTAATTAATTTAAAAACTGATGTTTGATTTTCAGCATTTATTTGTTTGTTTGCGTTCAGCTTGCTTTCCTCTTAACCACAGATGCATTTCACGTTTCTATGCTGCTTGTTCTGCTGAGCGACCAGAGAAAGACTGAAAATCTTCAGCAACATTTTTTAAAATTCTTGTATCAATTTTGGAAACTGTTTTTTCTCCTTGAATTTATCGTCTAAATTACCTGGTAATGTCCTGCTTCAGTTGATAACGTTAACATTACTAGCTTGGCTTGAGTCCGTGTCTAAGAGTTATACTGTAGCAGCAGTTCAGCTTATTGCTGGCTGAAGAAAAATGGGAGATCTCTTCCAAACCAAAACTTTTTGCATCACGTCTTAATTTCTTACCATTTCTCCCTCTCCCCTCTGCCTTTTATTCTCTTTTCTTGCCCTGAAGCCTTATCCCCTGCTCTCACTGTTGCTCTTAAATATGCCTGTTCCCCTCTGGCTTTGACCTTGCGCAGGCAGTAAGCGCAAAGCCATGTTATTTGGAGTGAAGTAACACCAGTAGTCAGGAAGGAACAATGTAGTTCAGGCCAGATAAAATAAATCTCGCATTTCCTGTCAAGAAACTGGGCCAAAAGCAATGATGAGAGACAGAGGGGGCAAACCACGCGGCTCAAAACTAGAGACATATGGGTTAGAAACAACCACAACCCTCACTTAGAAACAGAAAACAAAAAGCAAAGGCATTGGATGAAAGAGAAATAATACCAGCTCCTCGGCAATAAAAACCACACAACGTGGGGTCTAGCCAGCTTCCAAACCCATTGCATGTTCAGCACAAGCAGGGTCTGAATTTCCTGCTACTGTACAAGATATTAATTGTCCTTTGATTAATTTGTTTAATTCATGCTTTGTGTTGTAAATTAGAGAGCTGATCTTACTCTGACTGACTTGTTTCCTCACCAAACTCCCTTCCAAACCCAAGCAGATGTGCTGATTAGAAGTTTTTCCTACTTTTGTTGTGCTTTAGTAGCTCTCCAGCTGGTTTGCATAGCAGTGAAAGTTTCAAAATCATTTAGGTTTTGTACTGCGACTCCCTTGTCCCAACAGTCAGGCGTCCCTCCAGCACTGCTGGTGCAAGTGAATATTAATGAATATGTGGGTAAAGGGTTCAGGGATTATCCCCAAACCAGTGAGTTTTGAGCATGTCTTTATTTATAGAAAACGGTCTGTAGTACACAGCCAAATTACTGAGATAGGATTTGGAGGATTTTTTTTGTTTTTCTTCTCTGGGAAGGATATTGATGTGTGTGTGGAGAGTGATGTCATCTGAGGAGCATCCCAACAAGGCAGAAAGTTAAGGGTGGCAGCCCGCGCTCTTTGGGATGATTCCCATGGGGCCGGTGTTAGATCCTGATCAGTTTGGGAGACTGAATTGAAAGCAACACAGCAGGTGCTGTAAGAATGTCTAAACAGACATAGCACTGTTCATCTTCAAAGTACTGTGCAAAGATTAACTAATTATATTGGGTTTCCTCCTTCTTGGGAAGAGATTGCAAAATAGTGGTCAGGGAACAACTGGGGATATGATTTATTTAAGTGCTGAAATGCTCTGTATAAAGTCCCTCACGGGAGGCCATTAGGAAAATGCAGTTACTTTAGGATGTGAAGAAAAGTCCTTTCCAGTGAAGAGGCAGGAAGCAAAGAGCAGTCAGTTTTATTATGGACAAAGATAATATTTAAGCACCTTGGCTATAAGTGCTGAGAGTTCAAAATGGGTCTTGTCAACATATTGGAGAGGCAAAATTTTCTATCACAAAACGTGTTTGAATGAATTCAGTCCAGAGGGGGGAGATTTATGAAGCGTTCCTGGAGAATTTGTCCATTTTCAGGAGTCAAGTCAAATGGGAGCAGAGGACACTGGCAGGATGGAGCTCCTTCTCCTGTCCTCCTAGAAGGAGGTTAGGAATTGACTTGAGGAGGGCCTATGACACACGTGTCATCTGATTTAAAAAAAATAGTAGAAAATTAAAGCCCCCAGAAGGTAGGATGAAAGGACGCAAAAGGAAGGGGCTCTTTGGAGCAGGAGTAATTAAAGTAAAGCAGGAGTAGTTAAAGGCTAGCAATAAGGAGAAGCAGTGCCCAAACACCTAGCGGACGAGCCTCTGTGTTCTGTTTTCCCCCGCGGAGGCGGTGAGCGTGTCCCATGGGGCGCAGCCTGCTCCCAGGGGTGCTGGTGGAGCTGCCCCTCACCTGGGCAGCCCAGGGAGGGGGAACGCAGCGGGGCTTGTGTGCGGTATCGTCCCACCGCAGCCTGTCGCGTGGGCTTGCCTGTGCAGACAAGCCCAGGGTTTGATCATAGCCGAAGTGAACATCCTGACGGAAAGCTTAACTGATCTGACACAAACTCCAGCCGCAGAGTTGTCTAGCAGGATATCAAATAGCAATATATTCAACCAGTGAACCACTGTGTTAGAACAGCGCATCTTCAAAACAAACTGAGCACACCCTGCAGGTATCTTTGTTTCTAGGTATTGCTGAAAGTTTCCCTGACTCTCTTAACCCTTTCAGGTGCTGTGCATCCAGCAGAGATGGAGAACTTGCACGGAGGCAGGCACTTTGCCTGGTTCAGCGTGATAACTGCATTGTGCTGCTCAGATTTTCTTTGCAGCTTTAACAGGATGTAGGTGCCTGCTCATTTCCCACTGCTGTGTGTTGTGAGCTGGAGAGGGAGAAGGAAGGGAGGTAACGCTTCAACGGGGTGCGATATGCAAATATCAGGCATGGTATTTGTACTGCTAAAGTTCTCTGCTGGTTATGAAGTCTAATGTAAAAATGGTCCAGTGTTGATAACTGAATATTCCAAAATGGATATGTTAACGTTACTGTATTACTGGAACCATTAAGGAATCTTTGGACATTAGGTTTATAGCTTCTTTTAGGAAAAGAATAATCCAAATTTCCAGCCAAAGCTATAGGTATGTCAGAGAAATTTGCATCTAGTGTAGGATCTGTGATTCCTGGAGCCTGAGAGCATCTAGATCTGCACTTTCTTAAGCTCATTTTTAGCTGAAACCTGAATTTAACTCGGTCCCCACTCATTTGGGATGAGTTAGCTTGTGGCTGACTGGCATGTATGTATGCATGCTACAGTAGGGCTTGAGGACAAAATTATCACACCGTGTAACCTCATCTAATTTAGATACCTAAATAAAGAGCCAAAGCCACCTGTACAGTCAATAGAGACAGGCAGGCTCCTCCAAAGGGGGCTTCAGAGCAGCCACACTAGGAACCTCTGCTGACTATGAACAGCCCAGTTGGATGCCTGAAGTTAGGAGGTATGAGTACCCCCTTGGGTGCCCAGGGAGTGAGTTACGTCCTTTGAGTTCAGTTTTCAAAGGACCAGAATAACATGAGAAACTCTAGCTTGCACTCGAACCAGGAATGGAAGAATCTGAAGAACAAGATTTCCTCTGATTTAAAGAAGAAAGATCTTGGATAAGAATTCCAAATTTCAGTGTTCCTTATAGCAGAGTTCAACATGCATTGCTGATCAAATTAAGGATTAAATTTGCATTTTGATTGTGCACATCTGTTAAAATAGTAACTTGTTATATATCAGAACTTTCCAGATTTCCTAGCAAATAATGTTCAGGATGAAGTCTTTCCAACTGCGTGTATTCAAGAACATGTTTATATATATATATATATGGGTATACAAACACACACATGCTGTAGACAGTGTGTAGGTGAATGTGTTGTTACAAAGAAAATCTTCCAAATTATTTATTGTAAGATACAGTAGCAGTTTCCTGCATTTAGATTGCCTCAGTGCATTTTAAGAGATCCCGTTGGACAAAAGAGCGTTAATGTTTGCTCTGTTTTCAGCATTCTTTAATAGTGAAAAAAAAAATCTGGGTTTCAGAAGTACAAGTTTGTTGTGCATGAGGCTCTGTTCAAAACTGTTGGTGATACAAGCCTATGAAAGTCACCATTTCACTTTTGTTGTCATTGTCTAGGAAGCATTGTCACAGTGTCACAACATCAACCGAGCAGGGGTGTTACAAGGAGCTGAGCCCAACTGGTGCCCAACTACCTCCATTCCTGCAGCACATACCGCACCAGGCACCCTTGGACCTGCCAGAGCAGCTGTAGCAGGACAGGGAGCCACATGTTCTCCCAACCTCCTCCCTGGACATCTGATTTCCCCTTTCTCTCCCTCCCTAGGCTGGAACTGGCTGCAGTTTCCCCAGCAGTGTAGCTGGGAAATGGGAAAAAGTGGTTAGGTCTCCTGGCTACAGACCAGACCGTACCTTATTTTCCGCAGTCTTCAGCTTGTACCCTGAAGCTGAAGTGGTAGACTTCTGTGCGGAGGGGCAGAGGCTAAAATTTGGAAAGCAACATACAGTAGTTGTATGTCATATATTTAGATGGTTTGTTTGGGTTTTTTTTTCCCCCTTTAGAAAAGGAGGAAAGTTCATGCAAAAACAATGTTTAAAGCAAATTGCAAAGCCAAACATTGACAATTAAGGCCAAATTCAGGTTGTCCCTCCAATCACACATCTGCCCTCTTGTGTGAATGCCCTGTGATACACTTTTGAACTGCAAGAACCTGGGCTAGTTTCTCCTCTTCAGTGCAGAGAATGGACACACAACAGGACAGAATTAATGGGCGAGGTGAATACCAGTATTTCCTTACTTTGAAATGCTTGACTTTAACCTTTTTTTCCCCCAGTGTTTTTTGAATGTGCGCTTTGTTGTTATTGATTTCAGAATAAACACTTCATTAGATCTGAAGAGAGATATTCTGTCTCATACAGCTTCTCTGAACTTACTGGTTTCATCAGGGCTGAATTTGGCCCATTACATCTAATGAATTGAATATTCCAAAATCAATATTAATAACACTGGGTGCTCTTTTAAAATAGATTGTAGGCATTCATATAGTCTGTGTAAAGTTCATATGAGATGATACTTGCCTGTTCTTTATTCATCCTTTGGTTAATAAATAATCCTTTAGCTTTTCAGTAGTTGATTTCTGGGATCCTGTTGGACATCTGTATTTATCATTTAGGAAGCAACCACCAGTAAATCTTTCTCTCTTCAGATTTTTGAAAGAAAGCCCAGGGTTTTCAGGTTATTGGCTACTTCTCATTGTGTTTAGGGTTTGTTTCTTGGTTAGTTGTTTTTTTTTAAATATATTTATAACCTATTCTATTGGTGAGTTGCACTTTATCAGTTGAGAAGTTGTTTAGTAAAATGTACGGTATCGGTGAGGCACTGAGAAGGAAAATCAACCATCCACTTGCTGAATCTCTGCATTTGCTGTGAGGCACCATTTCATCTGGGGATATGAGTGACTCACAGAGGTTGGAGGGACTCATAATTTCCATACTACAGCACAGTTTGCTAGGATTTTCTGACTTTTGTATTTATCATTAGAGGCAATGTTATACAATGTCAAAGAAAAAAAATCTAGCCTTCATAATGTGCTTTCCTGATTGTAAATGGGGCTGGATATCCTGTACTGAAATGTCAGGTTAGATCCTTTGTAAACTCTGAAGCCTGCTCTCAGAATAGAACACTTCTGGAGTGTATTAAATTGGTGTTAATTGAGAAACACATATGCCAATGACATTTTAAGCTACGCTAAATAAAACCAAACCTTTAGCAGGTCCCTATCACAGAGAGATCCTGAGATTTCACTGAACCTGCTGCTGCCGTCATCTTTTTTCCATCTATGCATATGTTGCTTGCAATGATATATGGTAACTCCTGATGCAAATACCACTCATGCTGTTATAGCTTAAAAGGCCCAGAAATAGAATGCAAACACAATGTCTGGGTTTTTTTCTCTTCCACGTTATAAAAACCTATGACCAACAGCCTAAAGTTTGATTCCTTTTCCCTTCAGCTTTCACACCAGCTGACTTCAAAACATACGTTTAGCACTGCAAGTCATAAAAAATTCATCATCTCTTTTTTTTTTAGGGGGACTAATTCTGCAAGTATCTCAGGGTTCTCTAGCTCCTGTTGCAGCTGAGCCCCAGGTCAGCACCTCAGGAGGGGCCCCGTCCTCAGGCGACCCAGTGCCCAGTATATTCACTGACTCCACTTCCCGACGTGGCTGGCCCCTGGATCAGGCCCTAAGCGTATTGGTAAAGTACATGCGCTTTATCTTAAGATAAATAAAGCCATTTGAAAAACGCAAAGCAAAATTGGGGTTGAAGTCCCAATTGTGTCAATATACTCATGGGATGTGGCAATATTTTGTTGCACGTTTTATTTGTTACAGAAAAGAAAGGGCAGCCTGGAAGTTACCTAGGGCTGGGTCTCGGCAGTGCTGGCCACACGGCAGCTCAGCGGAGCAGCAGTGGAATCCTGCTCTAATGCAACCACACAAACTCTCCCAAGCTGGCTTTGCAGGACCGCTCTTGTTAGAGCAGCTGTCTTCTGCTGCGAGTTAGGGCAAGAGGTCAAGAGCAGTTTATGAAGAGGCTGGTACCATTAAGCTGGCAAGATATAGCTACAAGTGAAGCTCTCACTGGCAGCTCATTGATTTCCAAGTGTCAAAGACCACTACTGCTTTGCCACTCAGTAACTTTTTGCCTTTGAACCAAAAAAAAATTCCAGATTTTTTTCCTCGAATAGCTCATGCAGCTTTTTTTTTTTTTTTTTTTGGACCCGCAGAAGTACTTGAAGTACTTTTGAAGCTTTTGAAGGTACATTGTATTGCCACTGTGCAGTACACTGTAGCACCTCTCTTGGTGAGAAGATGGTTTGTGGCCATCTCCTGAACATGTCCTGAAAGTGCTTGAGTTTATTTCTGACTCACTGCCTTTATAAGCATAACTAAATAGACACTAAATCCTTGAAAGGAATTTGGTGTCTATAAAACACAGACTTGTAGGTGCCTGGCTCCTAAGTGGAGAGGAGCAGGGGTCTCTTCCCTGACTGCTGCCCCCAGGTGTAGTCACAGGGAGTACCCGGTGCCTGCCTGATGGACAGCTTGAAGGAGCAGCGAGGGGGACGCTCATCTTGGGATGGGTGCACAAACTGCTAAGCAGTTGCAAAGTCTGCCTTATCAGCCTGTGGCTCCCAGTAAATCTTGATTTCTTTACTGTACAGTTTCAGAAGTTCATGAATCTTCTTCCCAACTTACACTTATTTCTGGTGTTTCAGATAGTGCCTCGGGTTATGGGAAGTCTAGCGGAACTGCATCAATGGGAATATGTTATCACATGGGACATGGTCAACTGGTAGCTGTGCTCCAGGTCCCAGTAAGCTGGATGTTGGCCTGTGGCGTCTGTCAGGAACAGGGACTGGGGTTTATATCTCCAGTTATCTGATAAATGGAAATGAATGAAGCCATTTATTTTTTGAGAAAATAAGTGCCTTTCAAGCCTTCTCCTGTGTGAGAAGCATTAGACGGTTTGTTTGGTAGTTTCTAATTCAGGATATGTATTTGTCAAGGTCAGTCGGGTTTTCCTGTTCTTGTTTGTTAGGTACAGTACAATGCATGGTTTTAAAGTGAATATGTACCTACACTGTCCTACAAAGATGGTAGCATCTTTATTTGCATTTCACAGATGAGAAAACGCAGAGTGATTGAGTGCTTTGCTAAGGCCAGACAGGAAAACCATGGCAGGAGGAGGGAGGATTCTCCGACCACCCATTGTGGACATTGTCTGTTCAGCCTGTCTGTCTGTCCTTCCTCCTTGTGGCATGGCATCCCACCACCATCTATTGGAGCAGCTCTGGAGTGCAGGAGACTGGCACACTGTAATGACTGGCCGGCTGTTTTCCACACAATCTTTCACAGGGTAGCTGTGTACAGAATTTGATTATAACTTACTTAATTGTCCACTTCCTTGTAATTGTTTTTGCTGCCGCCTCTCCTGTTAATGGTGCCCTTATGTTGGCAGGACCAGGAGGCAATGCTGTGCTACCCCAGAGGATCCCTCTTTTCTCCTTTTGCGTGTCTCTCGGACACAATAGCTGCCTTGCAGCCAGCGTGCGACCACGGCGTTCTACGCTCAAACACGCTAATTAACCCCGGACTGCGGACTCCTTTGGTGGTAATGCTGGAGATGCAGTACTTGGGCTGTGCAGATTTTAATGTAAAACATTATGATCTCTTTGCCTGCTTGCCCATCTGTCTATCTGTCCATCTATCTAATGGACCTACGCGCATGCTGGAATAGCTTGGGGAAGGTCAGAGGGAGTTCAGGTTCACAGAAAAAAAGGTCAATTTTTGTGCATGTGCATGTGTTGCTCCAGCTAACTGATGAGGCGTCTTGGCAGGGTGTTTCAACTTAGAGACAGCCCCGTCCGTTTGGAGGACGCAAGCACCCTTCTTGTGAAACATGGTCGAGAGTTATTTGCCAGAGGTGACTTTTTTACGGCTTTGCCAATGATAATGTTGCCTTGGAAATATCTCTGCTGGAAACGTGCAGATATCTCTAGCGATTTTGCTGGACTTGTCGGAGATAAGCGTGGTATGCGCAGCGGGGCCCAAGATTTGGTTTGTGTTTAATTGGGACATCTGTACATTCGCACACATTGTAAAATAGAGAGAGAAGCTGAGTGTGTGCAATGGGGCAAAGGGGGCTTGAGCATCTCAGGATGGGTGTACATGCGCGGTGGGGTCTGTTAGCCGTACAGCGCGCCAAAGCAGCTTGGAGCTGTTTCACTCGGGGACATTTTGGTGCTGAGCACTCTTTGATTTCAAGCAAATTTTTGTAGGTGAGCTGGAGATTAATTCCCATCCGCCCCTGCTCCCCCCAAGCTGAGGATTCGATGGCCAGCATGGTGCAGGGGTCCTGCCCTAGGGAGCAGCCGGGTTTCCAGCAGCAGCCCTGGCTCACAGAGCGACCATTAGGCAGGCGGAAGCCCCCGGCAGGGTTATGGACCAGACAGTCTATACCAAGGCAGGTCAAAGGGTGAGCTTACTGTTTACTGAATCGTTAAATAGCTAATTATTCAGCCCGGCAACAGGGTGAAACCCCACATGGGATGTAAATCCTGAGCAATTCAGCGTTATCTGGCGGGGAACGGATTTGAGATCCGAGGATCCCTTGCAGTAGCAAAGGGGAGCTCTCTGCACTTTAAAACCTTTTAGGGCCATTGTACGATACCGCGGAGCCATTAAGAAGCCCTCACGTGCCAGAAGCAGTTTAACAGGCCCAGTGTTGGGCACTTAATTGTGTCAATAATTATTCACGCATTAGCACCAGCTCCTCCTTAAAGTGTGTACTGCGGTGACTCATTAAGTTATTACTGGTATTCATTACCAGTAAAATTAGCCTTTTTTTCAAAGTGTAAAATTTATGTTTTATAGAAAAATATTGCTAGGAGTGCAACAGCTTTGCTCTACTCCCTGCTTGGTGTGGAGGAAAACAAGACTATGTGGAGATGAAGCAATGGGTTTTGTCCAAAAAGAGGCCCTCAAGTTAGAAAGAATCCTGTGCTCCCCGTCCCCCTGTTGTTTTTTCCTGGTGGGTTTTACGTACTTAAAATTGGGGTAGGGGAGAAGCTACATTCCTGCCCAGCTTTGGCCGTCAGTCCTGTATGCCTAAGTGCCATTTTCTGCTATCACGCGTGCGAAAGATACCCAGTGTCTTTTGATTAATAAAGTGTTAATGTATATGCAGCTGTCTTTATGTCAAATGCTTCATGGTGCACTTTGTTTCTTTAAATGCTGATCATTTACAGTGAGCGTGTACAGTATATATGCCTGGAGGGAGAGCAATTGTTATACAACTCTTTAATCCGAACCATGATTAAAACCCCTTTTGTTCCTCCCTCCCTGCATTACTCCAGCCTATCATCTTCTCTGAGAAATCATTTGGCAAGTAGATACGTGTGTATTTTAAGAGAATAACTCCTTTTAAAGAATCAGTTTTGCTTTTGTTCTGCTTTTAGAACTTAGTTTTTTGCATTTCAATATACAGCACTGTTCGAAAGGCGTAGGAGGGTCATAGCCATTTTTTGCGTGAATAAGGTATAATTGAAATATGATGTATGCAGATATCATCACTTCTACAGCAATTATCCAGATTGTTTGTTTAGTGGGAACATACTTTCAAGTAGGGGTTGGTCAGTGGCAATCATGTTGCGCGACACAGCTGAGAGAAATGACAAATAATACGTAAAGTCTCACACTGTGAAATTTTACATTGCACCAAGAATGTCTACTAGGGGGAATCATTAGGAATTTCGAGGGTGAGGGCCACGGAGGTTTCAGAGAGAAATGGAATGGAGGACAGGGAGACTGGCGCTTAGATCTTGGGGAGAGGCTGGGGTTTGGCAGTCTGGTTTATGTGGAGACCAGCAGTTAATGTGGTCCTTGTTGAAACTTGAAACAGCTCTATTAGTAGCTTGATTGAGGAGAGGAGAAGAGACCAAGAGTAAACAAAATTGTGCGGTCTGGAGATGGGCTTAATTGTGCACAATACATCTTGCCTCTGTGCGGCTTATTCTAATCACTCCAAATGGCAACACACACGCTCACACACACACACACACACACACAAATTTGATCTGCTCAAGCAGATAAAACTGCTATGTGTATAATATTGCCAGGCTAGAAGGAAAAAAAAAATGGACATCTGTTTAACAATTCTCTATTGTAGGCAGGATCATAGAAACACTGTTGCCTGCCTGTCGTGTTCAATCAAAATGAATAAAATGCTGATTTAAAAAAAAGAGAAAAATCAGGCGGAAGAGAGCCTTTTAAAGTATTTCCTTACACTTTTTTTGTTTTAATTTCAGCAGCATGATGAGGAGGGGGAATCCCAGGGGCGGGAGGAGGTTTCAGGAACAGTGAAGGGAAGATTTTGTTTTGTTTTGTGTTGGGTTTTATCCTCAGTGCAGCCGAGAGAGAGGCGAACAGCAGTCGGAACTAATTGTAGCTCGCTCAGGAAAGTCTTCATTAGCACTTGCCACACATGGTTACCAGATGTGCCGAAGAAGGGGTGGGAGGAGGGGGGAAGGGGTATGCAGAGAATGGGCTACATACTTAAACCTAATAATCTGTCTTTTGTTTTCAGGTCTATTGTGTTGGGGAGGGGAAGGATGGGGAGAGGGAGAAATCCTGGCTGCTTTTTGATGCAGCCAGTCCCTATTAGCTGAATGGCATTCCTTGTCTTGCAGCCTCCTCCAAGGGAGGAAAAACCCCTCAATCATGGCCAAGTAGAGATTTATTTATTTATTTATTTATTTATTTTAAGGCTGTCAGTGAACTATTATTCCACTGAACCCAGCTGAAAGTATTTGGATAATTAAACTGGTAAACCCCTGTCTTTCTGGCCAGCTCATGAATTTGAGCTGGGTTTTTTTTTTTTTTTTTTTGTGAGCTGATGGGCTCCCAGAGTATCAGTGGGGCTGTTGAACTGTCAGTTCAATAGCGGCCGCATCTCCTTAGTTCTCGCGTACTTTTGCCAGGGAGTACAAGATGTAGTCGGCGAAGCCAAGTCCAGCGGGAAGGTAAGAAGAGCTCTGTGGTCCTGTCAGTCAGTCCTGAGGTTGTCATCTGGGACAGATGTTTAACCTTCTGCCTGTTGCTATTAAAAAAAAACAAAAATAGATGTTCCATATATAGTGGCTGTCTCTGCTGCAGACCAAATCATGGTCTTGCTGCCCACATAGATGGTTTTCACAGGGACCAGTGTTAATTTTACTGCAGACTTTACCATAAACGTTGCTAGTTGCTCCTTAGGAAAAAAGTCCCCCTTCCTCCTCTTTTGAACTGGTCATCTCCAGGGGGATCCTGTATGGGCCGTCCCCACCGTCTCCCCCCACTCCAGCAGCACTGCAGCTTCTTTCCCCTCTCAGCCCTTGAAACCTTCCCACAAGGTAGACGTTTTTCATACTGGTATCCTCTGCTTGGACGTCTCCTTTCTTCCCAGACTCCCATTTTCATTCCAGTTGTAGAAGAACATCACCGTGTCTGGACAAGAGGGCTTAGATGACTCTCTGAGCTCTGAATAATCAGGGCAGAAGGTTTAATTATGGCACTACACATGATATCCACAAGATTGGGCACTCTGGTCATGTGAGAGAACAGCACTAGATGAACTTTTATTAATTAAGCACTCTGTTTCCTTTCCTTCTCGAAACTGCAAGGAGGAGGTATAAACGTGGGAAATCACTTATGTTAAAGTGAAATAGAGACATTTTTTGAATCTTAAATAATCTGAATTGAACCTAAATCTTTGTGGCTCCAGCGCTGTTTTATCCTGCTCAGTTTGCCAGTCTGTAATCTCATCCTGCTTTGGAGCCTGGAAATGTTCTTGCTCGCAATCTCAAAGCAGAGCAGATGTTGCATAAATAGAAAATAGGTTGTGTGCACAACCTAATCTAAGCACAGGGCACAGAAGGAGGTTTGGATGAATGTAAGCTAATCAGGGCACAGATCTGCTATACTTTGGGACTTAGGACCATATTTTTTTCCGGATATATTTTGCCTACTAGATCCCAAATATGCTGTTCGCTTTTTCCCACTGCATGGCAACTCCTGCTTGGAGCTTTTTTAGTACTTGAGAATAAGCTAATGCCTGTCAGCTCAAGCTCACCAAAGCAAATGGCTGGTAAGAATTAATCTATTCCATTCTCTCTTCCATGTTTGACTGACTTCTCCATCCAATTATCTTGTTATTCCAGGTCCAAATTAATCAAAGTCCAGGAATTCTTCTTTCAGACTCCCTGAAAGGAAATAATAAAGCCAAATCACTTAGCTGACTTACTTGTATCTACCTTTCCTAATGTAGGATTGTAGAGTCTCCTTTGACCCTGTTGAAATTGGTTGGATCAACATAACTAGCATAGGCAGAGTCACTGAGTGTATGGCTTCCATAAAGTATCTTTATTAACTGTCAGAAAGGCCCAAGGAAAAGTTTGATAAAAATTAACCTATTTACCGTCCCAATTTTGCTGTAGCTGCTATTGAATCAGTTGTTTTCTTTAGTAAAATTAAGTGCTGTACTTGCAATTTGTATAATGCTATCCCAAATTACTTACACAAGAATGAACTGTGATTGTGCCAACATGCATTATGTAGAGACAATATCTCCGCTTACAATAATTCTTGTTTAGAAAAACCAACACTGCAAATTTGATGTTTCTGTCAAGTTTTTTTCTTCTGGAGACACATATACATTTATTTAGTTTTCCAAGTGTTACTCACAGAATGAGTTTCACATATACATGCTATTGCCTTCACAGTGAAATCACAGCCATGCACAACAGGTATCATCTTAGTTGTTTTTTGTCATGTATTCCACAGAGATACTAAGTAAAATTTGAAATGGCTATTGATGGCTCAGGTGCCTGTGCTCTCCACTCAACAGGTTTTCAGTTACTTGGGGCTTCAGCAGAACATACACAAAAGTGCCTTCAGAAATTTGACACACTGAATGTAATTTTAAGACATTCTTCATGTTACTAACTTCATCTTTAATTATTATGTTAATTATTTAAACATTTTATTAACTTGGAGATGGAAAGCAGAATGATCAGATTTATTTCCTGCTTTTTGTGCATTTCCCCACTGAAGTTAAGGTTTCAGGCAACAAGGCAAATATTTTTATGCAGATGCAAAACTAATCAACCAAACATGAAAATACTCCTATGGGGTTTCCTGGAGGCCTTGCTGGGGATACTGCAATGCAAATAATATATAATGCAAATAATAAATAATGCAGCATAAGTATTAGAAGATGGTAGGATTCAGTTAGGGACCAAACGTAATGGGTGATCCACATGAGCTGGTACTACCATCCTTTTTATGATGCTCAAAATAGCATGTTTGTGCTGCCTGGATCTCCTGTCTTGCTTTTTTTTACCCTCACAATGTTCTTCTATAATGTACTCCATCAAAATATATGTTTCCTCACAGATGATGTCATTTAAGTGGAAAAGAATTGTAAATCCTTCTTTGGCCTCCTGTAGTTTTTCCTGGGTATCTGGCTGAGCTCAAACGACTTCTCTTTCCAGTATGATATATAAGTAATCAATATGATTATTTTTTTATATGCATGTCAACAGTATTCTATGTAATTAGAGAGGATCCAGCACTATTCTAATGCTATGCAGTAATTTTATATGGCAGCATTTTTCTCCCCGTGATTTGCAATTTTTCCAATAGAAAACAAGTGACCGACACAACAGTCAGGAAAGTTTCATTGTAATGTTAGGAAAATCGAGGAGAGCAAGTTTACTGGGGAGAGTACAAATAGCTTTTCTCTTTTCCAGGGTAATGACTTGAAGATAGATATGCAGTGCAGCAACATGAGGTCCATCTTTTTGTCACCTCAAAATGAGGTTCCCGCAGTGTGCTGTCCAGGAGGAACCTGCGGGCTGCTCAGGGACAGCTGCTGGTGCAGGAGATTGCAGCCTAGTTTGTTTGCAGGATTGCGTGATGGGAGCAGAGCAGCCTGCACTGACTTCCAATAAGTTTCTGATACTTAGAGTGGATTTGCAGGTGGTGGCTCTAACCTGTGAAGATTCCAGAAAGATCTGGGACTCAGTTACGTTCTCTTGGTAGGAATATTGCTACAGCTGAGACCAGAGCAAGGCTAGATGGAAACTTAGGTGCAAAGGAAGGTATAAAACATCTTGGCATAAATACCTGATGCCTGACACCCCCACCCATTTTTTTTTTTCCTTTTTCTATCCCTAAATCTGCTGAGAAAGATACAGGGTCAGATGGATATATTTAAGAGTGATCCTTATCTTTTAATTTTTAATGATTCGGCCTTTACAGTTTCATCATACACACTGGAAGAAACATAACTGTGAAATGAGAAGCGGTCTTGACTGAATGATTATTTTTATTTTGTTTTACTTGATTCTTTTTCAGTGACAAAACAGATTAGTTTCCCAACACCATGCGTGCAATTTTATCACAAAGCTTACAATATATAATGTGTCTTGTAAAGCCCCATTCTGAGATTACATGCATGTGTGAGAATCTCTGCCTCCACTTATGTAAAAAATTAAATTTTTACTCCAATGAATTGCAGTGAAAAACTAAAAAATACAACATGGGGGCACCCTAAAGAAGTAAGAGTAAGATAAAACAAAAAGATCTCAAATGCATTGGAAGGCATTTGTGTATGTTTTAGGGTCTTTTTTATTTTATTATTATTATTTTCTAAGCATCACTGTTTATGGCAAATCTTACGACTTTAAGTCCTGGTCTGATGACTTTTGGGGGGGGTTGCAGGTGTAGTACCTAAAATATCCTTCAGACTATTGAACCTCTAGTCAAGTTGTTTAGCTTCTCCTTTCCCAGAGCTGTGTGCCTCATCCTGCTTGGTCTTTCCCTTTCCCCATGCTCTTAGATCCTGGTTCCTGGCAGTGCTCCCTTACTATGGCTGTGGAGGTCTTGGCTTCTCTCTGGTCCCAGTGAAGCCAAGGTGGCTGTGAGAGTAGTGCACTTCTAGTCCTGCCTTCCCCTCTCCCCCGGGCTCAGCTTCCGTCATTTCCCTGTGTGCAGAGCATCTTCATTTGGATTTGGCCACAGGAACAGTGAGTTGTGCTGAAGAGCCAGCCATCTTTGGCTTTAAATTTTAAGGAGAACAGAAAGCAAATGACATAGAGTATAAAATAAGTACTTAAGTAAATGTAATCTCACTTGGGGCACTTTGACAAAATAAGAAAAACATACCACGCGCATAAGTGTCTGCACATAATTGTCATGGCCATTTGCTTTTGTTGTCAGCAAAACTAAGGAGCGGAGCATTTTAGGGAAGGTAGTGCTTGCAATTCGGCAGCAATCCTCAGCTCGTGGCAGGGGCACCCAGACTTTGCTAAGGCAACCTGCAGCGTATGAGCTGAGCCATGTTGCTCTGTGGAGCCCATTAGTTTTAAGAACAGCCTCTGTTTGTGAGCAAGTACCTGCTCTTACACCACATGAGGATCAAGGTCTCAAATGCTAATTCTTCAGTTTCACCTGAAGGTATGGCTTGCCAAATTTCAGCCTGTTTCTGATCCCTGATGGAGCAACAAAAGCAATAGTGCTTTCTAGAGGTAAGGTCATACTGTAATCCAAACCAGAAAAAGAAATTGTGTCCCAACTTGTCTTGTATTCATTTCAAATTATGTGCAAAAGTTCGAGTAGATTTTTTTTTTTCACCAGGCAGTGCAACTATGATCTTTTTTCATCAAAAGGAAAGAAGCAGCAGGAACAATAATTCACATCAGTGCATTATCAATTCTTTGTACCTTTAGAGAATTTGAAAAAAAAAATTAAAAATGCTAAAAACCCCCAAGTATTTGGCTACAAGGACAACAATTTCTAGGTCATTTCTTGACTTCTGTGAGCAAATTTCTTCCAGTTTAGGAAATTCAGGATTATTTTCATTTTTATAAGAATGGAACATCCTTTCAACAGACAATAAAAGCTGTTTAAACCTGTTAAATACTATGAAATAGATGTGTACAGCTAATTAAGGTATGTGTTGAATAGTAATTATGTCATCCTGAGGGATTTACAAATAGAGTCTAGTTAAAATTTGATTCAATCTTCTATCATTCACAGAAGGTGCAAATTATTATTCATTTAGCGTGCTCTGATTTCAGTTCTAAAGGTAATCCAGAAAAAAGGGAGAAGAATTTCTGTTTTATCAGCATTGTTTAAGAACTAAGATCCCTTAATTATCACACTGTACCAATAGTCTGTTACCCAACTTACTGAAGCAGTCATTCAGCTTTGAAACTAACAATTTACCCTCCAAGCAAAGAAAGATGTAAGAAAAAGCGTTTAGTCAGCAAGCAAATATACCAAATTGTATGTTTTGGCATTTGCTGGCGCTCATGTTTCTGAGCTGTGCAAATGTGAGTCATTTACACAATACCTTTCAATCAAAGCAAAGGAGACAGATTTCACAAGAAAAAGAAAAAAAAAAAAGGTGAAGGTGAAATAAGGCTCCATGGGATCCAGTTCTGTCAAGCTTCTGGAACCTCTTTCCAGGCTCTTTCTTTTTAGGTAACCTTGGTAGACTCCTTCCTTTACTCCTTTGTGTAACTTCTTATCATAGTAACAAAAAATTAGGTAAGATTCCTGATCACCTTGTGAAAGTATTATAGATTCTTTTACAAGGAAGTTACTTTTAATGACCTTGAAAGAAAAACTTTACTGTGTTTCTGGATTTATAACAATAATTGGCAGTCGCTGTA
Organism: Elanus axillaris; assembly: GCA_026212715.1. Classification (NCBI taxonomy): domain Eukaryota; kingdom Metazoa; phylum Chordata; class Aves; order Accipitriformes; family Accipitridae; genus Elanus; species Elanus axillaris. The sequence goes on along the minus strand of JANZLQ010000025.1, from coordinate 11,053,440 downwards.
GTTACCATCAAAGTTGGCCTAAAATGAAAAAAAAAAAAAATTATGAAATGTTTTTGGGACTTGGAATGAAAATTGGATCTTTCAAGGAAATTGTGAAATTCCCAAGAAGCCTGAAGACTTCAGGAGCTACAGTGGCAGTGGTGGTATGCTAGAAACACGTTAAGCTTCTGTTCTGCCTGATTCGCAGGTCCAGCCTCTCTAGCTGCTGGGACCTCTCTTCTGTGTGTCTGAGCTGTCATGGAAATTTTGTCAAAACTGAGATATTTTCTTGATATTTTTTTGTTTGTGGCATTTTAAGTTTTTTTAAGAAGGAAATACTTTTCCCACAAAATTTTCTCACTAAACCTATTCCATTAAGAAAAAAAAAAGACAATAGCCATATTACCAAAGATACAAGATATTACTCCAGTTTTTCTGTAAACTAAGTACATGTAATCCATGTGGTTATGTTGGCAGTTATTGTTTGGGCTTCTTGGAAGGTAACTTTCAGTGTGCTTAGACTGGATATATTTGTTGTGTGGTTTTATTGCAGAAAGGTAAAGGTTCTCGTGCACTACTTTTTCTACAGTACGTGTTTTCCTGTTGATATCAGCGGGACTAATTATGTATATTAAACAGCTTTATGGGCGTCAGGATTGTGTATCCTGCCCTGCTTAATGCCAGCCAGTACTGAGGAGCAGCCACCTCTGAGAGGGAGCACAGCAGCTGCCAGGCAGCTCTCAGAAATGGTGTGCAATTCTTTAAGTTGAGCTTAAGCAAAGGTGCTGGGCTTCTGTGGAAAATTTATCCAGAAGTAAAACCTAATTTGCTGTGTTCTGATTTTATCTTTCTAATTGAGGTGGCATTTTGGTAAGGTGAATAGAAGAACCTACGTTATCTTTGGTTGGTTGGGTTGGGTTTTTTGGAGAGAGACAAATGGACTTGACATAACTGGTTTTCTCTGCACATTCCTTCATATTTAATCTTTTGCTACAGCTGCTTGCGTACAGTATGGACTGGAGTACTACCCACTGAAAAACTGTAGTCCTAGTTGTTGCTTGAAACCTGGCAGAGAACTACCATATTTATGCTTTTTTTTTTTTTTCCCAGACTCGGACTGCTTTATAGGGGTGGGTAGTATTGTAATAGAAGTGGAAAGTGTTCCCAGTTCTTAGCAAGATAAGAAAATGTTGTTTCTTATCTGTGATTTGAAGAGAGATGAAGGGTTAGTGAGGTAGAGATACATGAAAGCTATTGCATACTTGGTAGGAGCTACAGAGGAGGAATATCTCTCACCGGTGGCTTGTTTGAGTGGAAGGGAAGAGTAAGAGGCAGCTTCTAAGTGAAGGGAGAGGATTGGAAAAAATGTCAAGTAAAATCAGAGAAATTTGTCATTTTATTTGCTTAAATGAATAGGTAGACACCTTTGAGATGGTTGCTGAAGAGAGCAAGTCAAGTTGAGGGCAGCTTTAAATGCTTGCCTGCTGCTGATGCTTTGGGATTTATAAAACTTCATAGGCACCTTCGGTCTTTGGAGATAGCTGAGAGAAGCAAGGAGAATGGGATGGGCTCTAAGCCACCTTTGATTCTGAGGGATTGCACAGAAATGCAGGGCAGTCTGCTGGTCCCCAGGTGTAGCTTAGCTGGGGTTTGCCTTGGCTTCCCACTTGCCTCAGCGTAGCTGCGTCAGAGAGGGAGGCAGCTGTGCTGGAAGTGATGTGGGGAAGGTTTTGGCCTATGTGTGTCCCCAGCCAAGAGTTAGCTGCTTGGAAGCTGGTTTTCTCAGCAGCATATGCCAGAGCTAAGAAGATGGGCAAAGTTTGATTTCAAGACACACAATGCATGTACCAAACTTGGTGGCAGGGGCTGGTTGGGTCTGCAGCCACTTAAGTAAGTTCTTCGCCTCACCATCCTCAGCAGATTTGTAGCTGATTTTCATGTGTTGTAAGCTACAGGAGCTGCTGGCTACCTGGCCTGTGCTGGCATTTGGCTTGGGAGTGGAACAGACGCCCCAATACCTACCTGGTCCTGCCACCTTCTGTAGAAAGAAAAAGAGAGCTGTCCTAGGTGCCTTTTTGTATTATAATAGCAGTGGATGTATTTTGTCACCACAGTGACCAAATACTGAGCTATTTTTTCTTGACACATCAGTTTTCATCTTGCATTTATTTGCACACCATTCTTGGTTCAGCGAGAAGTGCATGTCCTGTGTTGAGAGGAGTAACGACATCTTATGGAACTGGGGACCAGGGCCATGAAATTAGGCCCTAAAATTCATGACTGTGTGCTAACTGTTGGAGAAAATCTCATATTTGTTCTTGAGTAATTAGAATACATTGGAAATGTGTGGCCAGTCTTTTCCCTGTTAGACTGAAGGCTACAAGCTTAATTAGCTTTAAACATGAAAGTTGAAATTCTTCTATATTTGGCTGATGCAAGAAGTTGAACCTTCATGTAAAACAGTGTTGCAGGATGCTGGTGTGCAGCCTAAGGGGAGTCCATTTGGATTTTATGGAAGTGAGCCCTTTGCTTGCCTTAAAGAAATAACATGAATGTATACCAACATCAGACAGTCATTTTCCAAAAAGGTGCTGTAGTGTTTCCCAGTGAAGATATCTACAATGGAGTCAAGAACCGTAAAGTCTTTGATTGTACTCAAAGGCTACTGTCATGTATCTATATGCAATGAATTATTGTTTCACATCACTGAATAATAATAACTTCAGGTTCAGAATTTATTATAAAGCAGGAGGATTTTCCCAAGAGGGTGTTGTCTCTTTGGGTCAAGGAGATGAAAAACTGCTCCACAGAACTTGTATTGGGAGTAGTGGAAAAGGATAAGCTTATCTTCTCATTTCTTCTTACTGGGATGTGCACACAGGTTGCCTCCTTTTACAGACTAGTAAGTGGGCTAAAGTTTTGGAGCTGCACATTTAAAGCTTGTATCTTACTTCTGCACTGAAGAGTGGAAGTAGCTACAATAACTGGTAATGCATATAAAATCATTTGTTGCAGAGATTCTAATAGTAACAGATTTCAAAAATTATGCTTACATTTTGGAGCTGGTGGAATGTTTGAAAGATTTACTTCTAACAGAATTTGCATTCCATGTAATTTGGATTTAATGACTTGGTGTTACACAGGCACAAGGGTTTCTGAGTATGTGACTCTCCTTTTCCATGTCACAGTAGGTATTTCATCTTAATTTTCGGTTGCATGCTAAGAAATCAATATGTAAAGGAAAAGTCAACAGATACATAAAAGGAAAGCATTAGAGAAGTTGAATAGTCATTTACTGGGTTAGTATTGAAAGCTGGCTTATATTTCTGAGTGGGAAAGGCCTTCAGAATTGGGCAATTCACAAACCACTTCTTCCCCTTCAACAGCTAATTCAGAGACAGCAGGTGTGTAAGCAGCTTCTTGGAAAGAGGACCAAGTGTAGTTTGTGACAGAATTGAGTGGAGATGATCCCAAGCTGAAAGTCAAAACAGGATCTTCTTTTAAGTTCACGGAGTGACCTGCAACTTTATTCCAGCACCTAACACAGGTAAGAGGCTTCTACGGAATCTACATTTCCCAAGGTATTTTAATATGTGAATCCTAACCCTTATTCACTGGTGCCTTCAGGTTTTGAAACTATGGATGCAGTGCCAGGTACCAGTACCAGGTTTTTGGTAGTTTTATTGGGCTTTAAGGTATCTCTGTTGTCAAAACCAAGTCAGAAAGCCACAGTGCATTTGTCAGCAATGCTACAGTAATGAATGCATACACAGAGTATGTCTCGGACCAGAATTTGAGAGTAAAAGAGCACTGTTTCTTAAATCTTTGTATCTCATTTCCATGTAAATCAGGAGAAATTTGTTTGAGTTAAGCAAGAGGTCTACATCAAGGTGGGAGGTGGTGTGATGGGTAGACGCCTTCAGGAAGGCAGTGAGGGTGCAAATGAACTCTGTGTTGCAGGTCAGCACCCTGAAGCTTCTTCCTTGCTCCTTTTCAGTTTCTATAGGCTGTTATACTTGCTCTTGGGCGTGAGGTGCCAGGTTCCTAGGCAGACCTGGGCTTTCCTTTTTCTTTATATAGGATGAGCTTTGCAATCTATATAAATGCCCTGCCCCGTGGATTGCTTGAGAAGTCATGTTTGGTGGGAGCGGGAGACATGCTCTGTGTCTGCTCACTGGAGGGACAATGTATTTTACACCATGAAAACTGAGGGCTGCTTTGCTCCGTCATCATTTCATTGGGAGTGAACAGCAAGCAAATAGGCAATTCTTTTCTCTGTGGCTTAATTTCAGTCAGAGATAGGTCTTCAGGGCAGTAATACCCTTCTTCCTCAGCTAATGTACCCACAAGCCCTCTGTGTTAAGATGTAGGCAGTGCATTGAAAGTGTGCAACACATCCTATTTTACCTGCCCCCCTCCAACCCAAGTGCTGTTTCTTGTAAGTGACTGCATGACGCTGTAAGAGAAGCCCCCCCTCAAAATGAAGAGCTGCCTCTGCAGCTGCCTGGGCAGCGAGAGCCGGGGTGCTTCCACAGGGCAGCAGCCACAAAAGCTGCTTTCTGACAGATAGTGTCCTTATTCCTTAATCATTAGCCCTAATGAAGAGGTTTTGTCACATTTATTAAAAAAAAAAAAAAAGAGAAAAAGAAAAAAGAAACCGAGAAAGAAAAGGAAATGAGAAAAAGAAACAGCCAAGGAGGAGAAAAGATGGGGAATAGTTGGGATTGTCTCTGTGCCGTCTCTCAGGTCCAGTGACAACACAACTACAATGGGTAGCTTTCAGGACTGCATATGGTCTTCCTTCCGAGGGAGTTGATTAAGCGACTCCGGATGAAATTGAAATCCTGTGATTTGACCTTTGTCTGGCCTGGGAGGACTGCAATTCGCATAACAATTTCCTTTTGTTCTTTGTTTGGAGTTATTAATCCAACATGAGCCTCGAATTAATCAGGGGTAGTGCGTTGTTACATTTCTAATTCACAGCTCCACTGCTTGTGTCTTTTTTAATTAAGGCCGAATGATAGCAGGCCTTAGCCCCTGATTGCAACACTTACTAACCACACATTGAGGGATGAAGAGGCTAAATAGGCAGAATGAGATTACTTCAAGGTTTCACTTAATTGTTTTCTTCCTTTAAGTAAAGAGCACTGAATGAACATTGTTAATGCCAGGCTGGGAGTATTTCTTTTATATATGTGTTATGTGCGTGTGTGTATGTGTGCATGCAGGGGTGGGGGAGGTTATGATGGGTGTACTGAGGACTCGGAGCTCTAATGGCTCAAGGGTTTGTAAAATTGAAGCCTTTGGTTATTGATTTAAACCATCCCTCCCACCTCCCCTGGGGGGCAGGGGCAAGGGTAGGGGAAGGAGGAAAAGAGTTGAAGAACATTAAACTTGTTAGCTGCATGGATTTTCTTGTATCCTGTGTGAACCCGTTTGTTTCTGTAGTTTTTCTTGCTGTTTGCTAGTGGTTCAAAGGTAAAAAATGCAGGAAGATTGAAGGCTATCAGAGATGCTAAAGAAATGTGTTGAGAGACACAAAGCTCTCCAAAGCCTGGGAGTGGTAATAATGATAATAAAATAAAGGCAAGCCAGTTGTGTCACACAGCAGATTTTGCTCATACTGAAGGATGTTTGAGTCATGTTTCAAAAGCTGTTTGCAAATTTGTATTGTCAGAGCAGTTCAGGGCCACAAAGGCGCAGGTGCTATTCCAGGGGAATGGTGTAGATGATCTCAGTTAGATTCATGCTGGATAAGTCAGCCTGTGCCAGCCACTCAGGATGCTGGAAAAGAAAATGCACTGAGCGCCCAGCCTTGCAACATTTATTTGCACAAATAGTTCCATTAGCTTAAAAAAAAAAAAAAGAAAAAAAAAAGACAGGATTCATATTGCAGGATCAGGCTCAGTGCTTTGGTCTCTTATGGTGCAGTACATTGGATATGATTGTTACAGAGAAAGGTTAATATTTAGGGTCCCAAATCTTCAGTTGCTGAACATATACAAATCCTATTGAATTCGATTTGTGCTCTGTGCCTGCAATATCAGATTCAGCTCTGTAACTGTGGGAAACTCTTCCAGAGTTATTTCATCCATCCAAGGAGCTGGATGGATGGGGGAAGCACTCGCTTGGAAGAGTTAATGTTTCTGTGTAAAACGGCAAGCAGGTGTTAATCATACCAGGCTGCACAGATACAGAGCTGCCGTTCTGACTCTGGCACAGGACATACAGGGCAGCAACGCTGTTCCTGCTTTTCTGAATTCTCAATGCACAGTGGCTGTTCCACACAGGATTATCTAAGAATGCAATGGTAAAACCTCTAGCTAGATTAAGCAAAAGTAGAGCGTAAGCTCCAAAGGAGAAAAATGCTCCAGGTAAAACCTTATTTCTGTGTTTAGAAATCTAAATCATGAAGTGAGTCTGCTTTTTCAGATGAGCCTGAAAAGAACAGGCCATATATTCAGCCTTCCATAGAAATGTATATAGTATCTGGAAACAAAAACAAACTAATGCACAACTCTTTAGGTCTGGCCTTCAGCTGGTGCAAAGAAGCACCACTGACTCCATTTCTTTCCATGCTCAGTCATGTCAACACAGGATTTACACTGAATTGGGTTCACAGGTTCAAAGCCATTTTCTTGACTTTCATGCTCTTTTCTTAGGTGCTGCCTGATCCTGTGTGTCAGGTTACTTCTGGTAGGTTGCCAGCTCCTGTGCTGGGAGAAGTCAATGGGATAAGATGATCAGCATTTGTTGGAGTAGGACTGCTGTACCAGCAGTTCAAGTACCTTACACATAATTCTGTTTTTCAGAACCGGTTTTGATGCTCTTAAACTGAATAACACCTTATTCTGCAAGTACTCCTATTGAATCAGACTTTGCATGGGGAGAATAGTATTAAGTATGAGTAAGCACATCAGAATCTGCCCATCAATCACTTATTGTTGTTTATTTCCATTTAAAGTCTGAATGCTTCACATTTGACCATCTTGTTCTCTTTTTCCTAGAAATCTCTGCAGACCAGGGTATGTTTGTTTCTAGCAGACACAATTTCAGAATCAAAACCTACTTTTAGTGCTGTTCTGTGTCTTAAATCTGCATGCTTTTTTAAATTATTGTTTGATGGTTCACTGTTGTTGATTTAAAGGTGTCACATTACACTTCCAAAGGGTCTCAGGATGAATGGGTACCCCCATGTGTTTCTTGTGTGAGTGTTTTGAATAACATCTGAAAACCCAAAGTCCAGTCTGTTCTATCTCCTGTTTAAAAATCTCATGGCAGTGGTCATTAGAATGGGTATATTTGGAGAACTTCTAAAATCTGCTTCTTTTCCTTATTCTTGTGTAGCATAATGTTCATCATTAATGTATTCAGTAGCTCTCCTCAGCAAGCTTATAATACCATTTAAGTGCTTTGAGATCCTTAAAGATGAAAGAAGTTGTATAAACAGATGGCAGTAGTATTATAATGCTTCTTTGGTTGGTTAACCCTCAGTGTAAAGTGTCTTGCAGGACCTTGCCGTACAGCTAGAGCCAGGCACCCTGTCAGTAGTTTTCAGCAGTTGGCTTGCTCTCTGTGTAATATGACATTCTGATTCCTTTCAGAACATTAAGCTTCTTGCCATACTCAGGAGCCAAAAGACCAGGTCAGGGTGCGTGATAACGCTTTCCTGTCCTTGCCCAAAGTGGCTGTAGTTGCACTTATTTAAGGGACAATCCATCGATCAGTAGTTCTTGAATATTTGCAGCTGCAACGGTCAGCGGTGATGAGTCCACAAATACATAAGGAATGAGTTTTGTTGTTGCTGCCGCTGTTATTCCTGACAGTTTTAGACAATCTGTTGCTATTTATGAAATATTTCTGTTGATATCAAACCTGCCCTGAACTCCCCTCTCCCTCGCCTGCAGGGATGTGCTCCTCACATCTGCAATGACAAGTCACCCTTGTGCAGCCAAATGCCAAATTTCAGCAGCAGTGCATTGGCCGTGCCCCTTCTCCACTGCGCGTGGAGGTGCTGACAGTCCTTCTCCTTGAAATCAGTGGCAGGTTGTCCCCGGCCCGTTATATTTCTCTGCTCTCCTCTTTCGGACATAAGGTAGAGATTACGATTAATGGTCCTTTGAGTTGCTCGGCGCTCCTCCCTCTGCGCTGTCTCCCCACGATCCCCCTTCCCGCGCCCTCCCGCTCCCCCCGTCAATGGGAGCCTTTGATGTTGCACAAGAGAAGACTGTTGGCTAACAGTCTGGAGGCTGCTTCGTTTGAGCTAACCACCACATGAAAACAAATGCGATCCATCATATTTCATTAACTAGCTGCCCCCTGTTCGGGTGCCCTTTTTTGATGTCAGAGCGCATCCTGACAGAAATCAGAAAGATATGTGTGATTAAGACCAGTAATAATAGTTAGTGCATTGTATTGTAAATTACCTTTCTGGGCCCTGGTACTTTATCAGCACCACTGGCCTTGGCTTGGGTACATTTTTGACTACTCTGTATATACAGTGTATTAGCGCAATGGAGATCATTATGTGGCCTGTATTTGAGTCATTTTTATTTAAGATGCCAAACAATAAGCTGTTGATTGGGGGAACAAGAGGCGAACAATAATGTTCTGTGTCACATAATACACCACCATTTTCCAGCTTTGCTTTAGAAGGGCCCTCTTTATTGTTTTTGTATAAAAATGGTTCTTAGGAGGAGGAATATTTTGCTGAGGTATGTCATTATTTTGCAAATTTCTATTATCTCATCATGTTGTCTTCATTGTAAATTGCAGCTAATTAGGAACCTAGTTAGAGCCCCAGCTTTGAGGCTGGCTTTTTTGTGAAAAGAGCCCACCGATTACCGCACTACAAGAGAGGAAGGGAGAGAAAAAGGAGATTAATCTGGTTACCTAGGCGACACTCGCTTCCATCTGCGAGGAACAATACATTTTTGTTTCCTTGGCTCAGTTCAGATCTGTTTTGTTTAGGGGGAAAAAAAGAGGGAGAGCAGAGGGAGAGGGAGAGAGAGAGAAGGGGAGAGAGGGAGAGGGAGAGGAGGCAGCCCCACAACAATGCTGGACTCTGTCTGGCCCCGGCTTACCCACTTCCATCCCTCCGAAAGTTCGGGGTCTCGGGGGAGTGGGAAGATGAAAGAGATAAGCTCCAAAGTTGTCAAAGGTCATAACCTTGCCACACAAAGCCAGCAGTTTTACTTCTAAATCCCCTTCTCCCGAAAAGCACTTAATGAAATAATATACTGTGCTTCTCAACACCCCGTAGTCTTTATTAAGCAGCAAGGCCCCCGAGATGGTGAATTTAAGGAGTCAGTTAAAACTTCTGACTAAACAGTCGCTGACTAGGAGTGTCTACAGAAGACGTGATGTGTTTTTTCTGAGCGAGAGAGACAACTTTTCTTCCACTGTCTCTCGTTAGCAATATTGTGGCTTCCCTGACACGTGTTTTATAGCTGCCTTCACACAAAAGGCAGAGGTCTCCGAAGGCAGGGCAGTCTGATTTTTTTTTTTCCTTTCTCTCCTTTTTTTTTTTTTTAATTTCTTTTCGGTTACCTTCACAAGGTCATGGTTTAACAGACGACAGCGACCTGTATCTTTCCTGTTGTGCGTCAAACTATTAAACACTTGCACGGCTTTTGCATAGGGTAGACAATGCAGCCACATTATTTGCTTCTTATTTTGGAGCAGCTTGCCAGAAAAAGGACGGAGGTAATAACCAGAGCTGATAGAGCCTGGCTAAAAGCTCAGAAATGCTCACGAGCTCTTGAACTGAATTGGCTAAACCCGCAGCCTTTTGATAAGCATAATGCTTTCTCCAGGTGTTATGTCATCATGTATAATGTTTTGCTATCTGGTAGTGTTATGGATGATGACATAAAGTCACAAAAATATCAAAGTTACCAATTTTAGCTTATCTGAGCTTTCCAAACCTGGACTGTGCTGATAAAATCAGAACAAGTATCAGGTTAACAACCCTAAACCCCCTATTCTGCATTGCTCTGAAGTACTACTGTTCTTATATTTTCTTCCTCTAAAGAAGCTTCTAAGAGCTGCTTCAGTGATGGCGCGTTGCTCCCTCTAACTGGAAATGACAGTCATCATGTTAAAAAATTACAAATATTCAGGAGGAAAGAATGAATGAATGAAGGTACAACAGCTTTTTTGTGGGGGGAGCGTGAAGCATCTTGGAATTGAAGTAATTTGAATTTCCAGTTCTGACATGTGCTTTCTGTGGGATCTTGGCCAATTCATTTGGCATATCTCTGCCTAAGACCTTGACCTATAAAGTAGGCAAAACTGTATTTCTTTAGCATGGAGGATAACTTGAGTCTTAATTAATTAGGGACTTATGAAGAGCTTGAGATGTTTGGATGCAGGGCTCTGTATAAATGCAGAACATTTAATCCTTACCTATTCTGTTCCAATAAATGCCTTATTGAGTACACCTGGACCAGTTCTGAGAACAACTCTCAAGTGAAAATTGAATCAATCATACTTGACTTTGTTAATTGAAGAGACTTGCTGAGATGTTTTGCAGACATTTGGATGGAGCAGTTGTCACCTCACAGAAAATTAGCCCACTGTTAGCCATTGTTTTACAAGCTCTGAGGAGGATGTCCTCAGTAATTCTGCAACACATTAAGATGAGGTGAGGGAGGAAAGTTATTTGTGTGCAGAAAAGAGAAGGGACAGTACTCTTCGGTACACAATTGGTACTGTTTGAGGGAAGGATTTGGGAAGTGAAGTAGCGAGTAGAGACTGTTAGCACTATAAAGAAGGGAAGAGGAATATTTTACAAGTTTGTTTGAATAGCATTTTTGTATTTTAGTAGCAATGTTCATTCTGAAGGAATGATTAAGAATGCTCCAAAATTGTAGGGGGGGTGGAAATCTTCACCTGTTATTAGAGAGAACCAGCATGACTCCACATAACAAGTTAGAGAAGGATGTGACTTTGAACTACATTATACTTTCGAGACACTCTAGGGTTAGCATTCCTATTCTTAGAGATGGGTGGAGAGGGGGCATTTAATAACTTTTGTTGGCCTACATTGTTCTTACATCTTGTGGAAAAGGTTGACAGTGACGGGCTGTAGACAGAGCCCCTTACTTGTTAAACAGACATCATAACATGAAAAAACAAAGTCATATTACTCTTACTGGGATGCGCTGCGTATGCATTTAGTTACCAAAGATCATTATCTTCAGCTAGGAATTATCAAGGAAAGAGAGAAATAAAGAAAATGCAATGTCAGTTTAAGTGACTGTTAGGGAGAAACAAGAGTATGTTTTAGTCGGATACAATTTCACTTGGGCTCAGAAAATTGGGAATCAAGAAAAAAAAAACCAACAAAGCTTTTTAGAAAAAATTTCCAGGGTGGCCCAGGCATGAAGTGCTTTTCTGAGTCCTGAAGCTACAGAGATGGAAAGATCCTCCTGGGGAACTGTTAAAGTTTCAGGAAAGATCAATGCCTGCTTCATCCCCGATGTAAATGCTGAAGCATTTATTGGCAATTCTGTGCAACTCTCATCATGAGAAGGAATTTTGTTTCTATGTGTGCACTTCTAATTACACACTTAGATCCATTTCATATTCTTGAAATGGAGGAGATCTGTTATTCCAAGGAAAGGAACTGCAAAAGACCACGTTTCCTTTCATGTCCTGGCACTGTTGCTAAGGTCTGCAATGCTACATACTTGTCTAGATAGACCCGGTTTACAGTTGAAACTTCTTAATGCCCCAACCAGCTGGTGTTTTTGAGGTGGTGAAGGTGAGATACTCTGCACTGCAGCCTGCAGCCTCACATGGCTATAGCACCAGTGGACTGCTGCCCACCTAAAACTACCGGAGCATGGGATGGGGACAGATTTCCAGAGAGGGGTGCCGCGACCTTACTCCTGGAAACTCCGATGCTTCCCTGAAAGGTCTTTCTGTCTTTATTGCTAATTGGTGTCTGTCAAATCTGACAAAACAAAACCCAGAGGGGAATATAGCTGCAGCTTTACATCACAACTTCTGTGTTGCATTTTGGAACAACACAGAGTGTCATCTTGAGCTGTTAGTCTGAAAGTTCCTCAAAGGGTTTCTGTTCAGGCCAGTCTCTTATCAGAGCCAGTTTAAGAAATTTAGCTCTTAAATTCCACTTCTTCTGAAACTCTTTTTTCTGTTGTGTAATGGTTTCTTTGCATTTCCAGTCCATTACTGTCAGTTCTTTTGGGGAATGTCAAATTGCATAAAAGTTGATATAAACGTTCAGCAGAGCTTGAAGCAGCCCCTGAATGAATTCTGTCTTGGCAAACCTACTCCTTTACCAAAACAGTTTCTGAATAATCATTGCAAGGACAAAGATCTGTGTTATTTCTATGTTATTCTATAGTCAAGAATCGGTAATTATTTTTCATATAGGAGTTTAAGGAGATGTGAAGAACTCGGAGGTACAAGATACAGTGGTTCACGTTTCTTGGTCTAGCACTTCTTTAGACAATTTTACCTTCCCTTTCAGCTTAATGAGAAATTTTCCTGGGAGAATAGGACATGCTGCAAATGTGCAACCAGTCTGCCACATAAGCAACCCCACGACTAGCCACTAGCAGTGGAGAGTTTGGCTGTTTAAACCATAGTTAGAGTCAGAATTTAGGTTGGAAAGAATGTCTGAAAGTCATCTGGTCCAACCCTTTACTCAAAGGAGGGCCAGCTCAGGAAGTAGTTCAGGGTCTTATTCAGTTTCTGGGCACCTGGTCCAATGCTGTGCCACTCTCACTGTCAAGAATTTTCTCTATATATCTGTTATTTCCCTTACTATTTTTCTACTTAACAACATAGGCTGGATCTAAAAACATTTCAGTCATATTTCCAGACAACATTAAATCCTGTATCTGTTTGGTAGAGGGAATTTATATGGTACAGGAATGGATGTTAGTGCAGTTATTGGCAAACATGGAAGATGCACACAGTGGCTGGATCCACTGGGATGACAAAATTATTGATGCGTGTTGGCTATCAGACAATGTGGTGCTAATGAGTAACCACCTCTCAGTGTGTCTCTCACTAATACAGCTATCTGATTTTTGTCTTTCTGACAAAAGAGAAGAAAGGAGGGGAGGAAGAGAGAGTTAGAAAATCCTTCTTCTGTTACTTAGGTAGCAAATAGAGTATAAGAGACCAGTGTGCTGTCTACACGAGCGGTAGATGGTCATGTGGTTTATCCCTTTCTAGGCCACACCACATCAGTGGCTTGACTGGCAGCAGTTGAAAAGGAGTTAAAGGAAACAGTCGCTGATCATTTTTACTTCTTCCTTACTTTATTTTTATCCATGGTTACCCAGTGCCAAAATGAGAGAACTACTTCTTTTGTGTGTCATTTTTATTTTCTGCGTGAACAGGCAGCTATGTTTAGATTCTCGTGACTGAATAAATTTCCTACAGATAAGAGCTTTCTTGAAGACAGGCCCTATCATGTGGGCCCTCTGTGAGACTGTTTCTCCATTCTACTTCTACCCCTTTCTGTTCCTTCAAAAGTGAAAAACAACCAGTAAAACCAGATTTTTAGGAAATATCCTTGGTATAAAGGGTTTCCAAGGTAAATATGGAACCAAGAGAAAACCTGTGCCTTCCTCTACAAATGAAATTGTTTTTTATTAGCTCTTGAGAGAAGCTGACAGATACACCTTCTATTTCTTCACAAAATGTATGTTAGAGATCTTTGAAGAGGACTTCAGTACAGTGCACAGAGATTTTATTGGCTACTTCATTAATATGCTTTGGTTCAACAGTCCGTAGGATAAATTAGAAGTGTTGCCAGCAAAGACTCTTAAAAAATCATAAATTAAGTCCCAAAATGCAAACTTGGCATAATAGTTCTGTTATTATAAACTAATATATCCTGGATCCCTTTTCTTTGCCTTTTTGTTTCTGAACGTCTTCAGTGCATTCAGCTGATGCATTCTGGGCATTAACACTAAATCTCAAGTTTTAAAAAGTGAAGCCCAATGTGATCTAATGTGATCACTTGATTCAAGGAGTTGCAGCTTTGAGAGAAGCACAGACACTGGAAGATTTGTGAATAATGAAGGGTGAATCTTAGAAGACTCAGAGAGTCAGTTCAGTTTGGATCAAATCCTGAAGTCTTGAGTGGCTGTCTGTAAATTTCAGGCAGTTAAACAGGTTTTCCTATGAGCTTGCTAGGATTTTGTCTCCTGCTTGTTGTTTACCAACATGCACATGCTTCTTGTGATAGATCATGACGGGAGAAAGGGTTCATTTTCATGGAAGTACTATGAACTTTGAAAAAAAAAAATTTGTAACAGAAAAATAGCAGTCAATTGAGGTTTTTTGCAGTAGATACTTCATGGTACTCTGTTAAGTCATGTCCCACAGCAGTTCTCCTTGAGCAGGTTTACAGAGCCATGTTCTAGGTGCAAATAATTTTTTTTTTTATGTCTTGGAATGTTGCACCCACTGTAATTACAATAAATAACTGCGCAGGAAAAAAAGAAAGAAGTTTTTCTGTTCATTGCTATCTGTTTGTTTGTTGCATACACTTTTGAGAGGTTTTGTTCTCCTCCCGATCCCGCTAATATTTAGTTGTGTTCTGGGCTGTGTGTAGGTCAATAGTTTGCCGGTCTGGGGTACCAGTTAATGTCATTCTTCCTGAAACCACCCTTCTAGACAACAAAAGGGGAGTTCAAAAGTAACAAAACAGAATGTAAAACATAGGCGTTTAAAGTATATACAACATTTACCAGGCACTCAATTTAAAACATTTTATATATGTGTTTATTTTTAATTGAGCCGTTTAAAAATGTCAAGTTGATTGGCTTCCTTTTAGAAGATTGTTTGGCGGTATTTTCTTTACTAGTGCCCCCTGTGGACCTGCATACATTGATTACTCTTTCTTCAAGCTTTCAATCTGGAACTTTTCATCACATCGATGACCAGTAATTAAAAAAAAATAAAACAACCAACCAACCAACCAACCAAACAAACAAACAAAAAAAACAAAACAAAAAAACCCAAACCCAAATGAAGGGAAATGGGGGGATTGATGGTCTTCCACACTTTGAAAAGTGAAAATATTCTAAGTCAGATTTAAACAGAAAAAGACAAGGAAATTAAGATTTGTCAAGACTTTTTCTTTCTCAGCTGTGCTTATATATGGTGTTACAAAATTCCCCAAACTAGGCTGATTGCATACATTGCAATGACTGAAAGCTTTGGTAATTTAGCTTGAAAATCAAGTACACTATGCACTATTCTCCATACTTTCTCAACTTTTTCTGCCATCTCATGTATATTCTGGCCTTTAAGGACAGTCTTTCTAGAGACAGTGCTTTGTAGTATGTAAATGTTTCAGCAGCTAGATGAAGTCTTTGGCCAGCAAGTCAATAAAACTTGCTGTGAATCTGCACATTTTCTATTGCATTCAACTTTTATGCTTCCAGAGTGAAGATGATTAAGTTTTAAAAAGTTTGAAGAACTTGACTTTAAACATTGTTGACAGTTTCAGGAATCATTGGGCAGCCTGACATAATGTTATTCATGATGAGAGAGCTGTCAGCACAGATCAGGAGTGGTACCAGAAAGAAATGTAAGGCGATATTTTCACTAGAGTATGTGGAGATTTAGCTGTGCGACTTCTATTAATAATGGGAGTTTTGCAGTTAAATCCCCAAGCATCACCCCCCACCCCCCAAAATGCTGAAAACATGCCCTTTAGTGTAGCTTGAATTGAATTTTATGTTGGCTGTTGTTTGGACGTTGAAGATCATCGTGTCTGAGCACTGGCTCTGGTTCCAGTTTCCTTCAGGTGCTGCTGAAGAGTAGGGAACTGCAGTAGTGGATGGATAGAGACAAACCGCATGACCAATTTGTGATCTCTGTCTCTTTGTGCATTTAAGCATCAGCAGACACATCTGTCTTCCAACAAATGTGCCGTCTTTGGGCAGATCTGATCTATCAGTATTTATATACATTATGACTGGTCCATCAGGATTCTGTTCTGCACATCATAGTTGCATGGCAATGCCTATAGTCATGTTTGTCAGAATTTCTGAGTGAGTTTCTCTTTGGACCTTTCTTTTCCTGGGTTATATTCTTTCTGAGTTCCCAGCATACTGCATAGTACCTTGCTCCAGATGATGCAAATGACATTAATAACTGGTATGGAAAAGTCAACATGAGCAAAGGGATGAGATAATCTTCTCTGCAATCATTTTATCTCTCTCAAACTGACCAAGATTATGCAAGGCTTGGGACATCAGGCATAGGAGAGGGCAGTCTGCATGAATATCACCTCAGCTTGTGAAGGCAGCTGTTCTGTCATTTATGGTTCTGCCCTTGCATTCAGGGAGGGAGCGGAAAGCTGCTGGGAATGATCAGCAAGCCTCAGTAATGAGGGTAATAAATAGACTAAAATGTCTGAATTTGCTTTTAAATTAGTTTATTTTTGTTTCTATGTAGGGTCTATAGAAATGCAGGGACTTTGCTTTCCTCTCTTGCAACAGCATGGAAGAATCAAAGAAAGCAAACCAGTTAAAAAATATTTTGTAACTGCCATTGCATATCTGCATTAATATATTTCCATTACAGAAACGACCATGCCATAAAACTGTGGCTGCATACTATTAGAAAGCTCACTTGTCTGGCTGCACAACTGACCAGTGAATAAAGCTATAGGTATTAACTAGAAACCCAGCCCAACAAGTTAGTTTTCTCAAGGAGGTATGGGTCCTCATTCTCATTGTCTTTAGAAAGTTTTGGGTGTTTTTTAGGAAAGAGATTATATCTATGTGTTTGTAAACCGTGCATTATATTTTGAGTGCTAATGTAATGTAAACAGTAATAATGACAACTTCAGTATTTTTTATGGCCACTAAATCTTGTTGTCTAAATGAGTCCATAGCTATTTTTCCTTTTCCTTACATTTTCGTGCTCATTAAATTTTGATGAAACTCTATAGGGGAAAAAAAAGAAGAAGAAAAATAATGTATTAATCCATCAAAAGCTGTGTTGAAAATGTTTGCATGTTTCTACTGAAAGGTCTCCCACCTCACTTTTAAGGCACAGTCTCAATCCACTCTTGTTTCTGTTTACCTTTAAAGTATTTTCAGTCATTGTATACTTATAAAATAATTAGCATACTTCAGAAAACTATTTTTGTAAAGCCAGGGTTTCTATGGTATGAATTCTTCCCAGCTGTGATAAAACACTCTTGAAATTAACAGTAGCTTGGTCTATATGGGACTTGGTAAACAGGAGCAACCTTTGTGCCACTGTAGCTGAAGTTACCTCAGCACTTCCCACTGGAATGTGAGTTTTCATGTGATTGTTTCAGCTGTCCATGTATCCTCTGCAATGGTGTTCATTGTACAAAATTGCACGTTTTGAGCATGTCATCTATCAGATCTAAATATAAAACATTTGACTGTTTCTTTGCTAATTATTCCCCCTTAGAAGCTGATTTCTCTCTTTATATCATTAAGAAGATTTCCTTTCTTTTAAAGTAATTTTTTAGACTCCCTGGTTATTCCTGATGTCAGTTACCTTTGGGTTTGTATGCATGTCTCTTAAATATTTCATTGAGGCTTGATCTTGCAAGGTCCAGAGTACTTACCTGATTAAATATGAGTAAGTGCTTTGTAGGATCTTCCACAAGAGTGCTGGGGCAGAAGCAAGCCCTATAGCAGAATCCAGGGCGAGCTTTGTGCTGAGGACTGGCACTCAGTACTCCTGTCTGGGACCCAGGAATTCACTCACTGCTGGCGTTTTACCTCACTTTACTCCACTATAGAGTGGATATGGGAATATTTGTGTCCATTTCTGCAATTTTCTTTGATTAATCAACCGATGCTTGAAAAATTCTTTGAGTTCTTACAGAAAGGTACACAGTGTACATATTTGTACTTTGTGTATGTGTGTTTATAATCATGCAAAATATGTATTTATTCCAATTTGATGTAGTAATAGTCCCAGCTTGAAAGTAGGCTCCTGCAGATATACTGTAAAATGACTAAAACCCCCCTTTTTAGTGCATCAGACACTGTAATGTGCAATCCATGTCCCATCCTCTAAGCTGTTATGATGCTAAAACTTGGAATGGCTGCAGAATGCCAGGTAAAAATCATCTTTGTGTATAAGAGTTTAAGGCAGTTATACATGTTTATGCTGATTATAAAGAGTTCTAGTTTTTATGGTGTTTTAATTTAAAAACGTTTTGTGACAGACTTAAAGTATTTTAAAAACGCAAATACAAAGGCACTTGGTGTCCCCCAAATGCTATACTTCTCCACAGAATAATAAGGCTGGGTAACCACTGATTCTTGAAAAATTGAAGTGTGACTTCCAAGCCTGAACTGTGTCATGAGATCAGCCACAAGCGCACGCTATCACAAGGTCTGAAAGCAATCTAAATCTGGCATTACCAGGTGTCTTCAGGATTATAACACATGCTCAACCCTGTACTGACATGGGGTAGAATGCTGGGGCTCCTGGGGGAACTTTGCCATCGCCTGTCTGTGAGTTTCTCCTTTCTTTGGCTCTCAAACTATGTGACATGAGTGCTGAGGATCCTGGCCAGCGAAAGATTTTGTCGTATGGTTCTTAGGGGCAAGGTACCAGCCGCCCCAGCAATAATGTGTGTCACAAGCAGAGTAACTCACTTTGAATTTCCATTTTATTTTCAAGGAGAGCTGGGATTCTGACTCTTTAAAGAGTGGAGCAACACATGTATTTCTTTTGAGTGCTTTGCTGTGGACTGTTCAGCTGATCTCAGTTTTCCTGTTTGTACGAGAAAACAACAGGATGATAGAGATACTCGGATTGCACGGAGGCCCTGGGCTATGGTGTTCAGCTTGTTACATTGCTTCTCATACCATGGTTTCATTCCTGTGTGATGAACAGACTGCCAAGACACCCTTAAGTGTTGGGAGACATTCTCAAATTTCATGTACCTGGTTTTAATCCTATTAGTCAGCAGTGTACAAAAATTCCTGACTTTATTTTGGTTAGTGTCCAGGGGAACAAGGAGGGTGATTCTTCCATCTACATCACGCTGGGCTACATGACAAGGTTTGTGTTCTGTACGTTTTTTCTTCCCTCCAGCAGAACTCTGCTTTGGTACATCAATTAATTCTTTGGCGTGGATGGGTTATTTGGTTCCGAGTGATGATGTGCTCTTTGAAGGCAATTCTATGTGGTTAGTCCGCTTGCAATTATTGCACTCAGACTGGATGTATCTTCCTTTATCGAAGGAGATACAATAATTCTTTTCTGTTTTCTCCAGAGACCAAATGACCATCTGAAAAAAACCTGATTGTATTAATTCCAGATGAACACAAGGGTCTTTCTAATAACTAGAAGTTACAATGCATCAGGCATCAAGGGTTTTCTGTTGTTGATTATACCCTGTTCAGCTTTTGATTCCTTTCTGCTGCCATCCTGATTGCCAAATTTACTTAGATATTGACTGGAGTTTGTCCAGGTAGACCAAGCTCTGAGGTGGCTTATATTGCTCAGTGTCCCAGTCACTGAGGACTTGGTGATACAGATTCTTTGTACCGTATACATTTCCTTCATGCTCTGCTTTTAGCCCAACTTGTATCCAACTAATAATTCAATAGACATTAATTGTTATAATCTGGCTAAGAAAAGCACACACACAAGGCAAGATTTTAGTATTCAGTTCATATTGGTGTACATGAAAGATAACCCCCACAGGGGCTCTGTCTACAAGCACTAGGGACTTCTCAGAGGAAAACGTACTGACAGATCTCAGGTCAATACCATGATCATCCCTCACAGAGATTGATTCTGGACATACCGTAGGTAATGGATATATTTTTGTTCTGTTGGGATTTATGTCACTTTGTGGTCCAATTGTTCTAGACATTTTGTCCATCAAAGTAGGAGCATCTACACAGAGCAATAAAATAACAGCGTGTCTCCTTGGATCTAACAAACAAAAAAACAAAAATGCTTTCTGATCATTCAGGCCTTCCCGTATCTGTAGCACTTAAAAAAATTTATTGCGGTAGCTTTTGTTGGCAAGAGTTGGCTGCTAGGGGCTTTCTTGACTAGGGATGAATGTAGTTACCGAGCGTTGTATCTCTAAATGTGCATCTGGATAAAGGTAGCGGTTTTACCTGACTCCTTTCTGGCATATCCCCCTCCTTGTATGGCCTGTAGTGGCTGGTGCGTTACTGCAGAGCAGCTGCAGGAACCTAATAGTGTGACAAAAAAGGCAAACCCTGCCAGGCCCGGTGTGAAAGGAAACTGCTCAAAGAGGGTTAGGCCTGCAGCAAAACAAGATCTTGGGTGGCCTCAGTGCCTCTGGAAGTAGTGTAAGGGATCTCTTTGGGAAGAGTCAGTCCTGCCAGACAGCAGAATGGCAGAGCAAGCTGCATGTGTTTACAAGTCTGAATAAAAGACGAGACTGACTGAAAATTTGAGGGCTTTGGGTATAAACTCAGTCTCTCGCAGCTCAAATTCTTGTCCCATCTTCACTTGCTATCTACACATCCTGTAGTTTTCTTTAACCTTTCTTTCTGCATTTCCATTTTGCCTCTTTCCAGCATCCCCCTCTGCATGTCCATTCTTCTTCCTCTTTCATTGGTTCTTTCGGTCTTCCTTAGTTTCTCTACGGCACATCTTTTTTTGTTGTTATTCTTATCTAGCCAGCAGGAAGAGCTGCTTCTAGCACTGAAAGTTACTCTGGCTCTGGGGTCATTGAATCTGGCCCATCAAGGTATCTAGGAGAAACACTTGGTATGTTGACATACTAAGATGAAGTTGTCATGATGGCTGCTTGGAACACTGTCTGATTTGACAGTATTTACTTTCTGTGCAGTTTCAGCTGAAAAGGAAAACAGTGCATCTAGGGAGTAAAGCTGCAACTTGTCGCCTGGACCTGCTGCTCTTAAGAAAAGCATTATTTTATAAACGGAGAGTAAAACAGTTAGCCATCATAGAAGATAACATGTTATTGATCTGCGATAATTTTCCAAGGCTATTGAACTTTCAGGCATCATGAAAACAGTCTTCACTTGTATGCCAGACCTTTTTAGGTGCGGGTAATGTATTTTTAATAGTAAATGTTCCCTGTTAATAGCCAACTAAAATATGTGAATGTAGTATGTTCTATTATATTGTACATGTATATGAAGCCAATAATACCTGTGAAATAGTCCCATTCTTCCTCTGTTTCAAAGAAATAATGTTAATGCTTGTGTAGGCTAATGAATTGAGCTCTGGGGACTGAAATTCTCTGTTCATTCACAGAGCTGCTATACCACACTCAGCAGTAAAGTTCAGCCACCCTGTATTACAGAAATGCCCTGGGTTTATGATGGATTTCTACTATAGTCAAATAGGTAGTTCTCCGTATGATTCATTCCTTGGCCCATTTAGTTCCTTGGAGAAAATTAGGATTATCAGTCGCAGTCCTGAAGATAATTTGCTGAATGTTGCAAACAAGCAACAGTCCAATTGAAATCACTAGTCAGAATTAGTAAGCAAAGAGTGATATGTTACTCTGGTACATTTTGCTGGTCTAGGAGTATTCTTAGCTGGGCTTTCTCCCAGTCCTGTCATTTGTGCTAGGTAGTGTCAGGAAAAGAGCAAAAGCTTCAGCCGAAGGCTGGGTCACATCTTAATTTCCACTACAAGTCGTGTTTCTTTTCTCCGTCCTGAAAAAAGATTTTAATCATTTGAACAGGAAGAATATCTGATTAATGTAATACCAATAGACTATACTAATCCTTAAATGGTGCCAACTGCAAATTCCTACGTCTTTTGATGTGTTACTTAGGCATAATTTCATTTCAGCTGGAAAAAAAAAAGGAAAGGGTCAAATTGTGCCCTTACAGGCAAATCCAAAAGCAACATTTACATCTAAATATACAATTAGGTCATAACAAATCACTTGATCAGGCAGTGAGCTGCCTGATCTTTTCTGCCTGGCAATCAAAGGGCAGATTCTGATACACTTTTGATAAGTAGCCAAATTGGTTCCATCTTCATGAACAGATTCACAAGAACTTTAATTTGAAGAAACTTCTTAACTCGCATTTCATACGTGCATGAAAGCCTGTAGCTCCCTTATAACACGAGTTCTCAGATCTGAGTATTGAAACAGTGCTGGAGTCCTGGCAGCCCACAGAGTTTCATGTGGATATAAAAAGTAGCCGGGACTGTAGCCCTGAGCAGTAACACCTTACATCATAAAAAAAAGATGTAAAAAATTTATCCCCCAAGTTCCCACAGTTAGCTTGAACAGCTCTGTGAGTGATCCCGATTCCAGCTGCACTTCCAGAGGTTTTCCAGAGCTCTGTTGATTCTTCTGTCAGCCGCTAACTCTCCAGCTGTTGACAGCGACTTTCTCCTCCAGTATGTATTCAAACCAGAGCCTAATAATACATTTTAAGAACTTTATAATTGCTTTTTTGTGCTACTCTGACATCAAAATCCACAGAGGGCCATCAGAAAACTGGGGACTTCTTGTCCTCATAAACCTCCAGGAATGCCTGCTACTAGTCTGCTATGTGTTGTTCTAAACTTTACTAGGTTTTATAATCTGTTCAGCTGTATGGTCTCCTGTGATCTGCAAACATGAAATATTTACTTTAAAAATTTAACGCATATCACAGGAATAGGAAAGGAAAGGCATTTTAAAACTTCTCAGAACTAATTACGTGAAGTGGTTAGGAAACCTCAGAGAGTGTAATAACCACGGAGACTTTCCTCCTGCCTTTTCACTGAGACCAAGTGGATCGGCCAGATTAGTAGAGTGCTGTGCATGTCAAGTAGGAACAAAATATTAGCTATGTAAAAAGTTGCCTGCTGTGTAGATGGACTTGGGATGTATGTGAATTTAGCTTGAAAGCTGGATGGCTTGCCTGTATTCTTTGAGGCCATTGGGACTGCTTTTTTTTATGAGTAACACTGTCATTTTTTTTTAATTGAAAGGGTCAACTTCTGGAGCATAACATTTATTTAAATAAGCAAATACTGCTTCAAAGAAGTGCTCTGAAGAGTGGCAAAAATATACCCCATCTTCAATTTCCTACCTTTTCTTTCCCAGTGCAATCCATTATATAATATTGCACACTTCAGCTGGGTAAGCACATTGGCTAGTATTTCTACCTTTTAATAGTATTAACTATCTCTCTGGTTGAGATCAGCTTCATATAAAGCTTTTGGAATGTGATGCTCTTAATTTGCTACGTTTTATATCTCAACTATTGTGCATTGGCCGCTGACCTGCCATCAATCAACTCAAATGCCTCAGTGCCCTTTCCATCCATTTGTGTTTTCCCTGTGTGTGCTGAGAATTAGATTTAAAGCAATGTGCCAGTGATTAAACAATTACTCTGTCCTCTCTCTTACATATCAATAATTTGAAAGAGAAAAAGCCAGATACTCTTTTGTGTGTTTCACTGTGGCCTCTAGCTTTGAATCTAGTATATGATGACGAAGTGGTGTCTGCTTAAAAAAAAATAATAATTGTAACACATGTGGCCTTTTCAATTCCATTTGGGGACCTCTAACCATCATAAAACAAAGACAGCAATTTAATGCAGGCTTTGATAATGTCATTTTCGGTCACCTTTTAATTAATAAACATGAAAAGCCTGAAATTGGATAGATCTTCTGAACTAACAATGGCAGCAATGTGAACTCATTTTGAAAGACAATTTTAAGGGTATTTGAAGGTGAGCATTACTATTTAGGAAAAGGGCTGGGATGACAAGCTACCAATTAACAGCCACTAAGATGTATTTGGGCTGAGGCTGCAGGACACTGATACTATATTGCTGTTCGTGTGAGCAACTATTTTATGCTGTGTAAGAACTAAACAGTAGAAGTTGATTACTGTTAGCTGAAGGAAAGCATGGGGTAGCTGACTCCCCTACCAAGTTGGAAGAAGGATTGGCTGTGAGCCTGAGACATGTCTAACGCATGTCTTCTCTTTGTCTCCACAGACCTTACTGAAGGGTACTGCTTCTCCATATGCTCACTGTGGAGGCAAAGGCATACTCCCTGCTACTGTAGCCTGTATCAGTATATACACTAGTCTTTTGGATGCTGTTAAAATAATCATTCTAAGTGGATAAAAGTCCACGGAAACTGCATGTTGGTTATTAGACCCCAGGGCTTCTGTTTTGCTTCCTGGTATTTCTAGACTCCATAGCAGCACTGCTTCTTGAGGAGGCCTGTTCCCAGACTTCCCCTTTCCAGGAGCTCATAAAACAGGGGAGGGAAGACACGAGGAGGGGCAGAATGGCTGTGATACTGGAAATGGCTCTGCTTCCCGGCTTCCCATTGCTTTTCCATTTTTCTCACACACACACACGTGTGATTACACGTGCAATGTGTAACCTGCAGCCAGAGCTTAACTCCTGGTATTTTGACAAATATAAGTTTAGTCCAGATTCCTGCTTTGAGCTAAAATACACAAATGAGAAGCAATGTGATTAGGAAAAGTAAAAGTACTGTTTCAGTTTACATACTCCTGAAAAATGATGTTCAGTAGTGTTAATTGGAACATCAAGTGCTGATTATGATTATCAGGGGAACTTGTCTCTCAACAATGGCAGTATTGTAACAAGAAGACTTGTTCTTTTCCTGAAGGATCAGTCTATTACTGGTAATCAGGGTTTTGCCATGTAGCAAAATGATGGCATTTTAAGTTGTGTGTATCTTGCAAAAATGGGCAAAACAGTATTTTTAGGTTATTTTTTAAAAGCTTCCAAATTCTGTACATTCATAAAATTGAATTCCTCAAATGACACAACAGAAAAAATCCATCATAGTCCACCTAATTGGACAGATAGTAACCTAAAGGGTGATCTCTGTATCACAAAGTTCCTTTTTATCTCATATGGGAAGAACTGGTGCCCTTTGTTACCGTGACCTGAAGGGGAACACTTCTGTGTGCTGATGGAAGCTATTAGGGAAGCAGATGAAGAGGTCCCAAATACACACCCAGGAAAATACCTGTTATCAGTCTTCCACCTATTCAAGCCAAATGTGTTGAATTTGAATCCATCTGTTGACCACAACTGTGAGGTTTGCACATGGGGAAGGTGTCTGCCTGCCATGTGTCAAGCTGTTCACCATAAGTGTATAGATGGTGTTGCTATGCTATCAGTGATTCACCAACCCTAGGTAAAATGTAGAATATATGAGGCCTTGTTTGTAAAGTAAGCAGGAATATTCTCTGGTGACTGTATTTGCCAGTTGGTTTCAAAGTGTAATACCTTTAGAATTCATTATATTAGACTAAATCCCCAATCCTTAAAGAGATTTAAATTCCTAAATTCCATTGATTTTGGTGGAAGTTAACACCTAACACAATATGAGCATAGGTTTCTAAGTGACTACAGTGTTGATATTTATAGTACAGGTTTCATTTGAAAGGAAAGCTTGTACTCTGCCTGGAAAGAGTGAAAAATAAATACCACCGAGTAAACACGAAGGATGTGCTCCTGTATGAGCATCATCAGTTCCCACTAAAATAAGGATGCTCAGTATCCCACAACCTTGAGTTGAAAATGCTTCACAGATATTCAAGAGTGGGATTTCCTCAGCCACTAATGAAGTAAGAAGTGAAGACATCATTGAACTGAATGGAAAGGCCATTGAACTGAAGGAAAGGCACAATGAACTGAAGGGAAAGGCCACATCAATTTGAAGTAGCAGGCACAATTTAAAACCTACAGCTATCTAGATTTTTCCCAGCAGTGTTCCCTCCTGATACTACCTGCACTCACACTGGTGAATTTGCAAGAACACATTCCAGAGTAATCCATTTCAAGCATCTTTTCTGAACTAAAAAAAAAGAGCAGTTAATACATATGCAGAAAGGAAAATATTCTTATCTCATTAACAGACTTTCTTTAAGCTTGCTAAGATTAGAATACTTAGTTATTTCAAATTGGTAAAACATGCATTCATTATAAACATGATTATAATGATAACTTTGTAGATAATAATCAATTATTTAAATATGAATTATTTCCCTACATTAGAGTCATGTTTTCAGCTATAATCACCTCGGGTGCTCAATTCCTCCCTCCTTTACAGCACCTCTGGCTGTGTGTAGAGCATTAACCATTTGCTTCCAGAAACAGACTGGGAGAGTGCCAAGTCCAGAAACAAAATTTACTGTGTTGTCCTGACTAACAACTTAAACATGTGTCTCCTTTCGACTTTCATAGGTGGGAAAAAAGGAAAAAAATAATCCATGTAAATGGCCAACTTAACCCTCAATTTTTTTCCCTTTCATTTTTATAAAAAGCTTGCAAAAATGCACTGGGAGCAATGCTCATGGGCTTAGTAAATCAAAAACTGATGCCCTGGCTGTTTGGAAGTACATGCAATCATCTATTTTTAATAAGAATTCTGAGAAGATTAGCACCCTGTGACAAGAGCTTCATTTACACTGTTGCAAGGCTTCACGACGCAATAAACTCTCCTAGCTTGCATGCGCTCTGTAACTCTTGATGACAATTTAACCAAGTTCTTTGCTTCTCCTCATGGTGTGGAGAAAATCCACCTTGAAATATTAGATCTCTTGAGCCATGTGCAACATGCTAAACATTTGTAAGATAGACTATTCACAACATTTATGTGCAGCAAGCGGAATTTAATCTCTTTTATTCCTTGCTCCAAGTCTTGTCAGTTGTTTTCCCCATTCTTTAGTAGTGTCTTTAATATGGTTTGCACTTATTTAATATATTCCCGCTGAGGTTCTCAACACACTTTCAAGAGCTAGTTTTGCCTTGCTATGACTCTGCAGCATATCTAGAATGTAATAGCACTATAATATACCTTTTTTTATAGATACATAAACTGAAACATTGAGAAGTTAAATGATTTGCTGGTGGTTATGTTTGGAGTCAATGACAGAAAGGAAGGAATTCGTAAAACTGGACTATTAACATCCTGTTTTAACCTCCAGACACAGCAGTGCAATCCTTCTCATCTAACTTCAGGCGTCTTCAAAGCAGATACTATGCTGAAGTTAGTTATCTCTTCTTCCTTTCTGCTCAAAGCAGAGATACAGGTGCTTCTGAGATGTATCTCACCAAATCCTGTAGTAGTTATTTAGAATGGGTCAAATGAATTCTGTCCTGTGAGACCCTACTTCACTCCGCTAACTGCAAATGGAGTAGCTCAGATATTAACGGCTATGCTAAAGATGTGTAATGTTAGGTGAGACAAATCCCATCCCAGCTTTCTTTCCTATAATTTTTAATTCTGAGTGCTAAGTGGCTCTTTATCAAGGTTTCAAGAACAATACTTTGGCAATAAGATTAATTAAATACTTAAAGGGAAAACTTGGCTGCTACCAGATTTAACCCAAGAAGAAAGGGTTTGTTTTTGTCACAGAGCACTGAGCTGTGTATGGGAAGAGGAGGAAGCTTTGAGCAAATTTTTTAGCACGATAGGTCAGTGCCTTTGGGATGTTCATCAAAGTGTAGCTGGGACTTTACAAGGTGCTTAAGCCCTACTTGTGTAAGCAGTTTTGAATACTACAAGTGATCTTCTAGTTACATTTTAAGGCATTTTTGAGAATCTGACCCTAGGTACTTAAGAAAAAAAAATAATCTGTGAATATCATAGGGGAGGTTAAGCAAGAGAAATTCATATTTCACCGAGGGAGTAAAATATACTAGAGAAACTGTACTGCATTTGGGCACGGTGATTTATAAGCTTGTAGGGATTAATAACTTTTTTACTTCATAACTGCTTCATAGCACAGCTGTGTCTTTGAGTCTGTACTCTCAGCTTTCAAAGTAGCAGTGACAGCCCTGTATGGAAGTCCATTACTGCAGAAGGTGAAATGGTACAGTTGAGCCATTCCTAAGCAATAAACCAAAAACAATGGTAGTCTGCAAAGCTTGACAATGAGATGTATGAAGCTGTTGAAACTGTGGCTGGACTTATAGTTTGTCTTAATATCTAAAAAAGCTTGATAGGTCTCTGTGAGACCACTGCATAATAATCTCGAGCAAATGTATTTCATTGCTTCCATACCGCTGCAGTCTAACTGCTGCCTCTTGTTTTGTAACTTGTGAAATGCCTGGTGCAGGAACTATGATTTTCTCTGTGTTTATGTAGCAACTACCATCCACTGGTGGCTGAGGTTCCTAGGCACTACCATTATAATAGTTCTGGTCTGATAATTGCATAGGCATAGAGGCAGATGCTTAAAATTTCATATATTCCTAGATGGCTCACTGAATTAGAGGAACATAGAGGCAAAGAAAAGAGGCAAAAAAGCAAAGAAGGGAAGAGTGTTTTTGTATAATGTGTAATTTTTTGAACAATGTCAATCCCTAAAAATATGCAGTCATGGTTAGAAGGTTTTGGACTTGTGCAGAGTATGGAAAGATCCTATGCTGATGTCTGAAAATGTTTCTAATGGAATTTGGCTTGCTTCAACAGAATACAATGATAGGTGTGTTTTATGTTGGGCTGGAAAAAGAAGGTAAGAATTTCATTATGAATATCTTTGTAAATAGACTATTAATCATCATGATGGATATAAAGTCGAAAACATGGCATAGCTGGCAAGCTCATTCCTTAAGTGAATCTAACCTGAACTTAATAAAGAAATGCCAAATTAACTGCAAAACACTATTCTGCCACCATTCAGACTCTGGTCAATCAACCTGCCAAGTGACAGTGTGTTTAATGCTAGGACAATATATCACTAACAATATCAGCTGTTACCAACTCAGCAGAATTAGACTATTTACTGAACAAAAGCCAGTGAAGTACTGCCAGTGGCACAGAAGTTAGAGCCACTGCTATTCTTAGAGGAAGATTGTGAAATATAGCCTGCATGGAAAAGCAAGTAGGAAGATGGGAAGTAGCCAGCATTGCTCTTAAATGCCCCTAAGAGTACTCAGTGGCAGCTCTATCAATTGCATCACTACTCAGTTTGGCTGGGAAGTGTAGAATTGAGGAGAGCATGGTTCCACACTTATATCTCTTCCCTGTGGTTGATGGTAGCGCTGCTGGTTACACGCACAATTTGTATGCCTTCAAAACATGACAGATACTTGCTCAAAAGCCGAAAGAGGTGGAAAGACTCTTGTCCTCTTTTATAGTTTTTGAAAGAAAAAGTAGAGATGGTAGTCTTTGTGTCTCAGTTAAGCTCAGATAACTGTCTTACCAAACAACTCAGAAAATTAGTTTGTTGTCTCAAGTATTTTTCATTTTAAAATGTGCAGAGTTGCTTGTAGCTATCTATTCTACCCTAACCAGTGTGTTGTATTTATGTTTATTTACTCTCTAATTGAAAATGTTTGTTGAGTCTTGAAAGTGAAAGACGTATGTGAATTTGAAGCAAGTGCAAGGGCACATGTAATGATTTTAAGTGAATTTTTCTCTGTAATGTGTGTTTGGGCACTGGAATTGCCCACGTGTGCCTGGACAGAAACTCAGAGTTACAAATCAAATTGCACGACTGAGGAAGTTTGTATTATTTCCCATGACTTTGCAAGCTTCACAGAGTGTTAAATGCTATTTTCTTTCGGTCCTTTTCCTCCGTGCTAGAATTGGTGCCCAAATTGGGATATGGCTTTGAATTCTGGACAGATTTTTTAGGGTAGAAGCTAGGAGCTGGCCACTCATGGCATCAGTACCGTAGGGCAGATTTAGAGTGGCAGACAGGAAGGCCAGTGCAGCGGCTATCTCTGAGAGGCACTGGCTCCTACCAAGATCCTAATTCCCTGGGAGCCCAGAGCCCCTGCCTCACACAGAGGCAAGATACTGCCAATCAGCTGATTGGCAGCATGTTGCCTCTTTGAGAGGCAGCGTCTGTTGGCTCCTGCAAAGTTCCTGCCAGCATTCTTAAACTCTAATTTGGGAAAGAAAATTACAATCTGGCACATCACCGTTGGAAGGTTGCCGACCCCTGCTCCACACTGTACGAGCGGCAGCTTCAGAGAACAGTGGTATGAAACTTTCTTTGTTTCATGCATCAGGAGCAGGCATCTCAACGTGGCTCTTCCACACAGCTGTACAGCCCCACTGAAGGCAGCAAACGCAATGGAGTTGTCCACGTGTTGACAGTGAACAAATTGTCTATTCCTATTGTTGCTGGATGAGCCACTAGGTAACCAGATTGATTTTATGATCCCTTACTGAGTGTTCAGGACTGGTGCTTGAAAAAGACATCTTTTATCTGTCAGCCAGTAAATCTCACATTGAGTTGCAAACATACTGGAGAGCTAGAATTCAGCAAGACCGTTTTTATGAATAGAAACATTTTCAGAATAGACACTCTCCTGAACACACAGTTGTTTTACAGGAATTAAAGAAGTCCTTATGGTGGATGGATAAGCCAACTCAGGATAAAATAAGAACCAGACTATACTTTGAACTGCTGTTTGAACAGAACCTTTTTGAAGAACTTAAGAAGTTCTGAGTTTTGTTGGTCTTTTTGCCTTCTTCCCTGCTTCTCTTTTTTCAGGCTTAATTGGAAGCAAATAGTATACAATACCAGATAAGAGGCTTTTTTTCAGCATTATTGACATGAAATATATCAGATATGCAGCAAAAGTTTTTCTGGTTTATCAACATTAGTCAAGATCTTGGATATTTGACATGCATATAAAGCAAAATCCTCCATTGACCCAAATCCAAATACCACACCAAACAGCGTATCAGCTACAGTGGCCACCACTGTTAGCCTCATCTCTTCAGAACAGCCATAAATCCAAAAGAATGCAAACTCAGTATGAACAAACACTGAATTTTCTTCAAATGAATGTTCACGGCACTTCCAGGTCATCCAGTAAGTAGTATTCCATCCCTTGCCCCATCTCTGCCTTTTTAGTAAACAGATGATTGATGAGAGGACTCCAGAGGAAGCTGCAGAATATAGCCCCACAGAGATCCACCTCTATTCTGAACTTTTGTCTTGGTTTCCATAAATCCTTGCCATCTATTAGAGAAGTTAATAACGTAGTAGCAGTGATTCAGAGAAAAGAGTCTCTTGGTGAGAGAAATCATGGCTGTTGAGACACTATTTCACCAAAGGAAGATTCCAGACCCATTGTCAGTTCTTTTAGCAATTCTGTGCACTTAAGCAGCAATCTGTATTTTGAAAGTGCTGTAAAAAAAACATTGACTAGCTGATTCTCTTGGAAGCCCCACAGAATAGATAGTAACTTTTTTTAGAGTTGGGATACTTAGTGCTAGAGTTGACAAGACCTTAAAGATCTGAAAGAAGCTGGACCAGCACTGGCATTATAAATTGGGCAATTCCTACCCCATGGTCACCTGTTCAAACTATTAGGCAGCTCGTCTTTACCTCAATTACATTTTCGGTATCTAGAGATTACATGATATGTATTTTTTGGTGATGCGTGTTGAAATAAAAAAGGGGTTAATTTTATAGTCAAAATCGCTCAGAAATTACTAAGTAAGTGTCTTTAGAGTGTTCATTTGAGAGAGTGTCCTGATGATATAATAGTACTTAGCTCAAACCATAGTGCTGCTGTCTTATGTCATCGTGGCTGAGTGCGTTGTTTAACTGTACTGAAAGAACCATGTGATGAGTTCTGCATATATCCTAGTGTGGTTAGACAGTAATACTTAACAAAAATTAACTGTTGCCACTCCTTGAACATTTGAATGGCTTTGAGCGGATATTAAAGTTGTAGCGAGCATGTATTTTTGGAAACAAAGATACTAATTTGAAGGGATTGCTAAATACCAGGTTCAAACTCTTGAGTTTACATGTATTTCCAGCCTGTTTCCTGTCTGGGAGTTTTATTCCAACCACATCCATTTTCTTTACATAGGGAATATCTTGTTCTCTTTAATTGGAGCTGCACTTAGGCTCAGATCTGCAAGTGTTTAAAGTGAACAGTGACAGAGCCCAAGTGCCTAAATGAAATCTTGTGATTCAAAGAACCTCTTCTTAGCTTCTTCCTACTCTGATTGTGCTGAAACTTCCCAATTGCATGAGATCCTTAACTTAAAATAAAGTGGACTCAGAAGTGCTGCTCTCTGGGTAGAAGTGAACAGTGTAGCACTTATCTTCCTCAGAGATCTCTCCAGATCCACAAATTAAGTGCTGCTCTGTGGGGGTTAGTCTCTCCTCTTGCTGAAGAGGGATCAGATGTAAGTTTCCCACTTTTGAGGAAAGTGGCCCAACCACCAGAATGTAGGAAAATCTGGGATTGGCTGAGATCTGTAATGCTTTTAATGAAATTGTTCAAACTGGCCAGAAAAAATAAAAGACTAAATTGGCTGCAGAACGAGTTTTCTCTCCTAGCTTAATGAATTAGGTAATGAAACAATTTGAATACTTCTTCCATGCTCATTTAATGTAAAATGAAGGAAGAGGCCATAGAAGAGAGTGTGGAAGCTGGAGGATCATCTTCTCAGTTGCGTACCTTACCTGCCGTGCTAGTGGATCATCATCGTGCTACTTAACTTGCCCTTCAAAGTAAGTTTTCTGCATCTTGCAGTAGCTTCTAGAGAGACTTACTGCATTTGGCTGGTCAGTAGGCACAGCTTTCATGCCTGGCAGTTGGAGCAAGTCTTTAGAAACAGCAGGGTGTGAGTTTGTAGCCTTCAGGCAGAAGAGAGCTGGTCCCAGCTTCTCCATTTCCCAGGTGAAGTCAGTCATTCTTAATCATTGAACGGTTAGGTGTGTGGGACAGGGAGAGCTGTAGGTGCTGCCGTCCCTTCTTCCTCCTCTGGCAGTGTTCAGAGGAACTAGGTGGTCCCTTCTCTCCTCCTCAAAACAACGGCCTGAGAAGATCCAAAGGTAGGAGCTAGGGTTGAATTGTGGGGCCCAAGGGCAAGGAGCGGTTTCTCAGTAGCAGTGAATTCACATAGTGGGGGGGATATTATTTAAGTACTATTGCCACTGCTTCCTTATTGACAGCCACAGATCAGTGTCTGTCTAGTGTTTAAGGCACCTCATTCTGTATATAGACAACTTATGTGCGTAACTGGGAGCTGTGTGGCGTGTTCCCACTCTCATCTCTGTAAGGAAGGCGCTTGTGATGTTGATTTTTATTTGGTTTAAGTAATGGAGGTTACTGGGTAGGTTTTGTTACTGGCATTCAACTATTGGTTGCGTTACAGGTTGGTGATGATGTAGGGCCGATAGTCAGGGTGCCAACAAGGGCTGGCAGCTTGCTGGGGGCCAGGAGCTAGGGGGGCTCCCCCCAGGCCAGCAGCCAGGGCCTGGCCCACCCCCGCCCAGGAGCGGCGCAGCTGGGGGGCACCGGGGCAGCTCCAGCCCCAGGCATGGGGCACCTCCATGGGGCCAGGCCAAGACCAGGCCAGGATGTGGGCCCATGGGTGGGCCTGGCTCGGGCAGGGCAGGGATGTGGGGAGCTGGAGACTGGCACTGCTGCGGCATTGCTGGGGCAAAGGCCGATGGCCCTGGGAGGCTGAAATGGGGTCCTAACTGGGGGTGGGGGGGGAGTCCTGGAAGTGGGCAGGGTCCATCAGGACTAGCGGTGCCATCCAGACCCTGGCGTGTATAGCAATAAATTAGGTAAGTAAGATAAGCCCACCTCCCCTGCCCAGCTCCACCAGATGAAAACGGTTCATTTCTTCCTGCTTTACATTTTCTGAACAGTCTAACGACAGGTTTGCTTTCACATCCTTAGAGATTAGTCTTTATTTCAGACAATGCTTTCAACACTAAAAGGGTCATAAAAATAGACAGTTCCTGATAGCTTAGAAAGAAAAACTGCTAGTCTCCCATCCTTCTCCCTCCCCCAAATTATTTGATAATGGAATGGGAAGCTTTCCCATAATCTTTTGCTTGATTTTTGCTAATATGAACCTGTCAAAGATCATGGCATTTCCTTACGGTGTGATGTGGAGCCAGCTGGAACCAAATAATCCACCCACGTTTTCCATCATCTTTGTATTCTGGTAGGAAGGAGCTTCTGCTTAGCAGAAATGAGAAAATACCTGTTATTCCTTCCTTGCTGTCATGGTGGCCACACTGAGGCAGTTTCCTACTTGGCTAAAGTCTGGCTAGATCTGAATAAGTGTGACCAGACCAAAAATAATGGGTTTTCTGCCTGGAACCCACACCCGACTCTTATGGCAGTTCAAGAGGAAAGTAATTTAAGAAATGACGATTTCCTTTCCACTCACTGCCCCAAAGAAACGCATTCAAAGATGAATTAGGAACATTCCTCCTTTGGCTTGAAGATGCAGAGATTTGGGTCTGTAAAAATACCTTCCTTCATCCTCAACCTTACTCCTACAGAAAGGAGAAATACCACTTTTATGTGAGCATGTGGACCTGCTTACCAGAGAACATGAGTAACTTCTGTTATAATTTGAATTGTACTCTTCCTAACGAAAGCAACTACAAGGGTGGGCAGCCAGTGCAAAATAGAGCCACTCGGGCCTTTGGTTTCTGAGGCCTGATGGCTCTGCAGCTGGAGCAAAGAATCTCTCCCACTTTGCTTTCCCATTCCCAGACTCTCTTTTGGTCTGTATTGCATCTGTTTGAAGCATTAATGTTTTGCATCTAACATCTCAAAGTCTAATCCATTGCTATGGACCCACCTAGTGACGGCTTTATAGATTCTTTATATTCATAAAGGCACTTCATGCTTCTCTTTTCATGATTTTTGTTAGGTTTGTATTTTTTTGATGTTTGAAATGGACTGCAGTACCCAAACCAAATGCTTTCTGCGAATACTTCTTTCATTCAGCTCTGTATTTAAACACTTGATAAAACAATGATACTTACATGGTTGCCTGTGAATAAAGGCATTAGTACAAGGAGTATGGTCACACTGTTAGGGAGATGACCTCAAATATTACAGAGTATATTTTAGATCACCAGAAATAAGAATTGTCTGTAGTCTAAATGTGAGGAAACTTTTACTCACTGGTATGGGAATGGAAATGGTCAGTGTCAGCTTCCAGTTTAGAATGATGCCAGGAAACCTGCACATGCTGCTTACAGGGATCCTCTTCTGTATTGTAACTGACTCAGTGAATGTGCTAAGTCTGAAAGCTTCTCTAGACATGCAAACTGTAAAGAATTGGGCAATGTGCTATGGCTTTCAGTGATAAGCTGCTTCGTTCCTTTGTGCAGTGATCTATGAGGTTTTTGGACAGCCAGAAACAGCTCAGCAACATCTGACTCTTAAGCAACCAATGCTGAATATCTGAAAATCCTAGACAGGTGCTCCTGGTTTATGCAAAGAGTGACTATGTGCAGTCAGGCTAATGCAACAAAGATGCATGGGATTCACTGTCCACATGATGTGGGATCCAGTTAAGCATATATAATTGGTCTGTTGCCTTTGTACTGCCCACGTAGGTGGGGGAGGGCCTCCTTTCTGTTATTCCTGGTGTTCATTAACCTGCGAATCTGAATAGTCCAACGGATTGTTTCTAAGATTGTTTCTCACTGTAGTTCGCCCCATACAGTATATTTACTGTGTTACGTTAATAACTGAATATTCACATACGAACAACCACTGCGGTATACAGATTTTGTGTGTAACAACCTTTTAAAATACAGTACTAAAAATTTTTCATTGACTATCCAGTATTTTAGGGATGGGTCACATTACAGGTCCTGTATGGATATCAGAGAGTGGCAGGGAGACTATGTATATTTGCCAATAATGAAAGCAGTGTTTTCAGCTAAAATGTAATGCAAGGAAATATTTTGAATAAGAATTATGTAGTTTTTAAAAGAAAAAAAATAACCTGTCAAGTTTTGGTTAATGTTGAAACTTTTCCATCCTGCTTTCACATGCTCGCTTTCCTGCCTATGAAAATAGTGCAAGCTTTGCAGAGTAGTCCTACAAAACTCTGCAATCAGATTTGTAAATGCAGGTCATTGGATCATTAATAAAAAATACTGTATATCTTCTTCTATGGGCTAGTCCAACCATGCGCAGATACTATCAAAACTCTTACATGGTGGCTTAATCTTGCAAAATCCCTGGCCCAATTGCCTGATACAGGCAGCTATAGTTCCCTCAGCTTTAGAGAGCTGATGCTGTTTCATACCGCCTTGACAAAGACAGGCTCTGATTTTATAGGCTCCCTTGGTAAATCAACGTATAGTGTAAGTTTATCAGCCCCTGAGGGCTTACCAAGTCTAGGAGATGGACTTGGTTCCAAGTTATTTGAAGTCTTGGTTTGCACTGCCCAGTATACAGTATTAGGAAAGGAAGTGTGCTATTGGAATAGGTGTGGCTTAAAACTGGAGGATGTCATGATTATTGCTAGCTAGAAATGCAAGAGAGCCCCATCCAAAACAAGCATAGTGTCTTGAGGATGGGTTGTTCTGCTGAAAATACAAGGAGTACATTCAGATATTTTCTAAAAGGCTGTCCACATCAAGTTTGTAAATCATTTTTTCCTCAGTACTGTAACACAGAATAATAGTTAAGGATTTTTTCCATAGTATTGTAACACAGAATAATAGGTAAGAAGGATAACAGGCTTGCTGAGAAACCAGATTATTTCTTTGTCATATTCTATCACAGAAGACTTAAGAGGGAAATGTAACCTGTAGCCATTCTTATGGATACATATTAAGGATTAGCTGCTGTCAAATAAAAAAGTGAAGGAAAAGTAGGTGCTAAACTCATCAAATGAAGAGCAACAGAGTATCAGGTAAAGTTAGACACATCAGAATGTGCTACTGGAAATTGATGGTGAGCTCAAATAGGCCTGCTAACTTAATGTGTAGTCTTTCCTTTATTATTGGCTTCTAACCTGTAAGGTTGGAGAAAGCAATTTTTCTGCTTCTCTTTAATTGAATAGTAGAATTGATGCTGAGAATTAGTCTAATGAATTTTCTTTCCTTACTTGATAAATTGGTTGAAATAGTAATAAAAAATAAAATTAGGAGACATACAGATGAGTATTGTGATACTATAGCTATCCATCAGCATAGCTTTTGTAAAGAAAAATTATGTCTAATGATAATTCCTTGAGCTTGTCAACAAATAGTAACAGATAATCACTAGATTTTTTTTTTCCTTCTTAAGAAAGTTTTTCAAAAAGACCTTCACAAGGGGCTATTAGAAAAGTGGTTGTGGGATAGGAGTACTTTCAAGAATTAAATAGTCCTCTGAGGGACAGAAGACAAAACTAAAACTATATTATCAAAGTTTGGTGTAGAAAAAAAACTACAGCAGGGGTATCCAAAGTCTGAGTGTTGTAGGTCTTGTTTCACATATATGTATTAATGAATTGAAAATGACAGTGACCACTGTTACACAAACATTTGCGTCTGAGGCAGAACCATTCAAGTCAGGGCTGGAGAAGATAGTAGAGGACTCCATGCAGGAAGAGGGGAAGGGTGGCTACAAATTGTTGACAAATGCAGAGTACTGCATGTCAGGAAGAAAAATGGTTGTGATGGTGCTCAGTGCTCTGTTCTAGCATAACTCTAACCACTTGGGAGTGGAAGGGAAGATGACCTATGTTTCCGTATGGAATACTTAATCAAAGTAGGTGGAATTATCCAAAGACAAGATCCAGTTGTTGAAAATGGAATAAGAAATAACGCTGAAAATACTAGAGTGGCATATGTCAATAAAACTGAGTTCTTCATGGGTTAGGCTACCTGAAGAATGTATATAGGAGAAACAGAAGAAATTCAAAGAGAAGCAGCGCAAATTTTAATCTTGAATAGACTGACTTCTATATAAGAAAAAAAGCTAAGAGACTGTTTCGAGAAAAGATAAATAATAAACCCAGAAGTTTATGAAATAAAAGAAAGGAAGATCAGTTACTCATTTTTACTTTTTCAGTAATTACAAGAACAACAAGCCATTCAGTCAAATGCAAACACACATCTACAAAATAGGAAACAGTTTTTCATGCAACTTGTCATTCACTTTTGGTCCAGAGTCCCAGAGTATTTCCATATCAGAGAAATAAAATAAAGGAATCGCATGTTTATCTCTGCTTTATGTGTCCAAATACAAGATTTTTGAGTTAGCCATGAAAAAAGTTGCTCTCACCCTGTCTTTGCAGACCACACCTCTAACAGATGAGGTTCTGTAACATGTTAGGCTCTGTCTATCCAATTTGGCCTGCGTAGCCATGAGCTCCAGCCAGGAGTGCCTGGACCTGCACCAGTCAGCTGTGGTCTTCAGAGGGCTGTTGTGGGGTCATGGTGCATCTTGGTTGGTACTTCATGGTATCAAACTTGGTTCTGCACTTGCCTGTTTTTTTCTGTCTTATAAGAATTAGTTTATTTTGTATTTTAAGCCAATTTATAATTAGGCCAACCTTTTACGAAGTAATGTATATGCCAGAGTTAAAGCAGCCAGCAGGAGATGAGTATCAGGAATAAACTTCCCTGTGTCATTACAGAATGCTTGTCTGGTCTGAGAACACCTTGCTTGGAAACATCTAGGACATAATATAGTGGAGAATTGTGTCTTGTTTTGAAGAAGGCTGTAGTTTCTGTGTTTGAGCCAAAGTTCTCACTTAAATTCTGTAGTGATTTTTCAAACTATTGTAAGAAAATTTGCTTTAATAAACATTCTATGTCTTTTTATGCAATTAAACACAAATCCCTGTTAATGTAATGGGCATTTTTTTTAGCGGCCCTATGTCTTATGGCCCACAAATCACTCTAAAAACTGTGATCTTTTTAGAGATTGTCGTCACAAAGTTCTATGGTTGCTTTTGTGCCAAAAGCCTGTCCTGACTGCATACATCAGGTTTTGAATTTGACTACAGTATTGAGACCCCTCTGAGAAATTTATGGCAAGTTGGAAGAAAAAAAAAAAGAAGTAGGTGTGTCTGTCTCCTTTTATTTTCCACTCATTTGGCACTTCTGGAGACACCTGCTGCTGTTCTGTTGCTAGCTCAGAATTCATTAGAAAACAAGTTTCACCTGTGACATTCTCACATGTGATATCTTTGCCCAGATTTTGAACCACATTGCTCTCAAGAAAGGGCAGTGGCTACATGCAAATACCAGGAGAGATGGTTGACAGGATTGATCATGTGGGGTCAAATGCTAAAAAGGTATGTACGAATGTGATTTTGTTTCTTGAAAAAGCGTCAAAAGACTATCTCTGATATCTGATGTGGTGACATTCACCATTTCCGCATTTTGATGTTTTTCTCTGTATGCCTGGGGCTGTTAACATGCAGAAGTTATCTAATTTATTTTATTTTATTTATTGGACAGGGGTCAGGCACTTTGTAAATTATGGACTGCATTCTCAGTGAATCAAAATATTTAGGTTGCTTGTGAGGTTCAGTCCCTGGCATTGTGTCACTAATTACTTTTACATAACTCTGAAATAATGACAAAAGGAAAATGCATCAACAAAGAAAGAGGGATTAAACTTTGCAAAACAAAACAAAAGCCACATCAGAAATAGAAAGTGTTATTTAAGGGGAAAAGCGGGTGACCAAATGTGCAGTCTGGATTCAGTACAATGTTACATGGCAAGAGAAGAGACACTCAGCTTTGGATCTTCTCCAGGCAGAAGAAAATTTATGACATACATTTTCTTTGATAAACATTCCTGAGAAACTTCTTTGTATTTTAATCTTAATTAATGTTTGTCTCAATCCAGTGGTATCTCTCTCTCTTTTTTTTTTTTTTCCTTTCTTTTTTTTTTTCTGTTGGCTCTGGTTTTTTATATCTCCTTTCCGACCCTTTTATATTCTGAATATACCTCAGTGGCAACTGTTGAAGATCTGTCTTGCTTGCAAGCTAATTGGTAATAGAAGGTAGTCAACCCTGTACCTGGATTGCATTAGGGATTTTGAAGAATGTCCCCAGATATTCTGATTTTCCCATACATACGCTTCAGAATACTGTAGCGGTATTTTCTGGTTTTCTCCATACAAGGTGCAGAAGCATTCCCAGGGGCCTTCAGCATGCTACCCCAGCAATGTTTCTAGCCTCTAGCTGTCCCGTATAATGAGGGATGAGAAGCAAGAGTTAAGCCTCCATAGAAATAGCAATAACAAGCCATTGGTCTGTTTTATACTGTACTTATGTATTTATTTCTCTATAATAGTGGCTGAATTGGAGTCTGTGTGATGGAAGTAGGAGTTCAGCTTTTTGCTTCGGCAGAACCAAATGGCATTAGTTTTGCTTTTACTCAAAAGTGGAAAATCACTCATAAAACTGCATCAGAGCACCGTTAAAATAAATGAATGGGTATGGTATGCTTTTGTAACTTTACAAATGAAACATAACTCTACATCCTCGTTGATTGCTGTTTCAGCGTGCAAGGTGTAAGATAGTGTTTTAGAACTCCTTCCCTTACAGAGATGTATTTAACATCATTAGAATCATTGCTTAATTTACAGTTTGATCTTCCCAGTGACATGTATAACAAGTTAAATATCACTAGAGTGCATTTAATAAATGCTAATTTGTAATAATCTTATCGTAGACTGTATATGTAATGTAGGGACCTCGTGTATGGTACAGTAGAAAGGGAATATATTTACAAATTTGTTCTGAATTTAAAAGCCTTCTATTTCAGCATCTGTATTTTTTTGAAACATTTACTAGATAGCAGTTACGTGAATTCTTAGGATTATACAGACTAAAAAGGAATTAAATAGATAAGCAATTTACAGAATGTAAGAATGTTACCCTTTTTTGTGTTCTTTGTCTAATTACAATTACAGTCTAACCTGTAAACTGGTTCAGATAGAGGCTATTTCTTTCAAAAGACCTAATTCTTCACTGCTCTTCCAGTACAAAGGGAATAGAAAATGGTCCTATTATTTGCCGGTATTTTATATTCCCACTTTCTCTCTAATCCAACAGAGTATATAAAATGGAGGGGAACTATGAATTGAGCTATATGTGTTTATATCCTGCCCACTGCCACAGAGCTCAATCTGGTTAGCTGAGGGTGGCTGTAGTCCTATGCTAGAAGTGTAATAAATTATTGTAATGGCACTGAAAGACAACTGCTGCTAGTGAAGAGAAGCAGACAGATATACCTGTGGGCATGGAGAATTTTGATTGCGAACACCAGAGCAAACCTCATGACCACAAGAGGAAGCCTGGAATGCCTTCACAAAATACATAGGCCTAGGTGCTATGGATTACCCCAAAATACCCTTGCACTTTTAATTGCATGATGCTTGTTTTACATCAGACAATCAATGGAAGCAAATTTGTTTGTTTTAAACCCAGTGTCCTTGACACACAGGTTAGTAAGAGCAGACTATAGTGGAAAAAGCAGTCAGGTTAGAAATACAGAGACAAAATGTGATGACTCTAACCCTGTTCAGTGGATGTGTTAAAAAAAGAGACAGAATTGCTATTGGACAAGTGAGGTGAATGTGGTGATAAAACCTTCAAGAACTATATAGAAAGCCACGCAGAAAGACTCACTGAGTTAAGCAGAAAGATCTCAATTTCAGTGCGCTTGGAATCACGCTCAACAATTATTAACTACTTTTACAAGTAGATCAAAGTTGTGGGTTTAGGATACTTGGGCTCAGAAGCTTATGTCTGGCTATAAAACTTGCCTGTTCAGAAGAGACTCGATTTCTACCGACCGCTCCTCCACACGTGCACAGGGGGGAAAGGGAGTAATTTCCTTTTGATGGGAGTTGGTTGTCTGTATGAAGAGAGTTAGGTTCATCGTCGGGTATATTGTGGTAGTCATTTACATGTTCGTAACAGCCATTGGAAATGACACAGAGGAGGAACATTCCTGTTGGCATTGTCAGCCAAGAGGCTGAAGATCAGATGGGCTGTGACAGTAAACAGGCCTGTCACTCAGAAAGTAATCATCCCAGTCAGGATGGAGACAGAGTAGGGAGACTGCACATCAGGTGAGGCTGTGGGCTTCAGTTGGGGCAGTATGTTCCGTGCAAAATAACTGCACTGAAAAAGAACATTAAAAAAAAAAAAAAAGGCTTTGAGCAACAGGTTCCTGTTTTAGTAACGAGAAACTGTAAATTTGAAATCCAGCTAGCTTAAATAATTTCAAGCACAATTCCTATCCATGGATATGCTCTCTCTTTTTGTGAATTATTTTTTCAACTGTGCTGGTTTTATTTAATTTTATTTCAAGCTGCTTCTGTGCAGACCAAGGCTACTAAGACAAACAGTAAAGAAACCCTGTAACTAACTGACAGCATAGAGAAATAATAAAACAAATTGTACCCAAAATAAAGGAACAGCGGGGACGCACAACAAAGGGACGACAGAACACAAAATCAGGAATGTGTCCTCTCTAATTTTTCCTGTTTTAACAATTGGAAGTTATCTTTTGCCAAAACATATATGTAATTTAATTTTAATTGTATTCACGTATACTATTTTTATTTCTAAAAAACCCATTTATATTATAGTTTACATCTGTATTAATGTCGAGGTTCCTCTACTATAGCTGATGCGGAATGGACAGGATCAAAGAGTGCTGACCTCCTTTTAAAAATGATTAGGAACTTTATTGTAATATTTAGTGACCCTGAGGGAAGTTTGAATTCAAATTTCAGATGAAGGCTCAGATTCCTTCTTAAGGGTGGTGTCAGCTCTCTTTTACAGGGAGGGTTGCAGATGGTAGGCCCCTGCTGAAATTGCAAGTAAATAGCTGATAAATGAGGGCTTCCTACTTGCAAATGAGATGGTTTTACTTTTCCTTGAAGAAATACAGTAAATTGAAAAACTCTAAATAGCACAGAAATTTCAGTCCTCCAGACCGCCTTCTCCTTCTCAGATTTTGCTATACTATATTCAGCACTCAGTTTTGCCAACACCGAACATGCCTGATGTGGCATTTACATGCTTTAAAAAAAGCATAGATTAGTTATATTTCTAAGAGTTAACTTCTCTTGACACATGTACTTAATTCCCATTAATGGAAATGGCAGCTAGGCATGCACACTGAAAGGAAAAATCTGTTCCTAAGCATATGATCCAAACTGCATTGTAGCTAAACATTTCCATACTCTGAAGTAAGCACTCATTATTTGCAAGATACTCTTCATAGTAAATGCATCAACCCCACTCTATTCTCCCTCCGCTCTCTTGTAACCTGTTCCAAAACACCCTATCTTAGAAATCTTACAGATCTGTTCTTAATGCTGCAGTTGTTTTGGATGTGTGCCTAAGAAAGAAAATCCATTCAGGATCTTCAGAGTTTTGCATATTTTCTGTGAGAATTTTCCAGTAAATCATTCTGTGGAACATCTTACATTTCCTTGGACTTTGTAGGTCTCTATTATTAAAACCTACAGTGGAAACAACAAAACCCAAAAAAGCTCTTCGGGGGGGG
>JANZLQ010000025.1:10953703-10998719 GCA_026212715.1 Elanus axillaris | reverse complement strand
GGGGGCGTGGTGTGTCTGTTTTGAAAGAAACTTGCAAACATTTTCCTACTCCGTATTTCTGATCTGGGATGGCACTTCTCTTCAACTTGTCCTTTTGTCACCTTGTTTAAGAAAAAAATAATTCAACGTGATGATACTATTTTTGACTTTCAGAACTCTCAGAGTTGAAATGAGAATGAGGGAAAGCTTGAGGTTTGCTTTGAAAGTTTGAAATGGCTTTGACCTTGCTTCCCTTAAAAGTATTGTGGGATTAATCAGGTAACATTTCTCAATTCTCAAAATGTAATTGTATTTGCTATTTTTAAAAATCACGTTTGGTATTCCAGATTTCCTTTTTATACTTCTTTTTTGGAAGATCAAGTATGGAAATTCCTATCAGCAACTGCTCTTTGAGATCTATAGTAATTTTATTTGATCGTGTTTTGCTATCTAATACTGCTTTTGTGTTTTCTTAAGTTCATATAGCCTGTCTTCATTGTGCTTTGCTTCTTTCCTAGGATGCGGGTGTCTG
This sequence comes from Elanus axillaris, assembly GCA_026212715.1. Lineage (NCBI taxonomy): Eukaryota > Metazoa > Chordata > Aves > Accipitriformes > Accipitridae > Elanus > Elanus axillaris. Next base: position 10,998,208 of record JANZLQ010000025.1, on the reverse strand, counting down.
CATGCTATTTGATCTAAATATATCGTAAAATGTTACCTTAGTGCTAATTTTTCTGTGTGGTTGTATTACAGTCTTATTACTACACATTTGTGTCTGTCTTACTAATCTTAATATAATTCTGTTACTTTTGGGGGCAAAAATATAAGCAGAGTGAATAAAAATTTAATTTTCTTGTTTCAATAATCAGAGTTCTTTTTAGTGGTGGGGAGCTCAGGGGGAGGGGGTAGGTGCTATTCTTGCATAGTTAAGACCATTATCTACATCTAACGTTCTTCATGAGCTTTGTAGCTCTAACAAAAAAAGACCTAAGAATGTCATGTATGTAAAGAGAAATCCATAGTTTGTCATGTTCTTGGTTTCTTTGCTGCTGAGCTTGATTTTTTTTTTTTTTTTTTTTTTTTTTTTTAAGAATGTGGGAGTGAAAAAATGCCCCATGTTTCATTCATTCATCTTGCAGGTTGGGCATGGGCAAAGATAATGTATCTGACAGTGAGCTGGAGCTACTTGCTATTGCCAACTCAATAGACAGCGTAAGACCAAGAGCAGGGAAAATGTTATGGTTCCAAACAATTTTTAATTTTGTTACTCTTTTTTTACCATAGTTAACGTGAAAAGATTTTGCCAAGCTTTTTTTGCCAGTTAAAACAGCCTAAAATAATCTCTTGAGTATGCGTACCCATACATACAGACGTACTCATGTTTGCTCACTATAGTTTGGTATGTCCGTTTACGGGGCTGCATTAAGTTGCGTTATCTTCAGTTTGATGGGAATCCTAAAAAAGACTGTGCCTTAATAGGGTATGATGCAGCTAAAATTCATCACAGTCTGAAAGACCAAAGTGCATCTCTGCATACAATTTTTATAATTTTGAGGTATTCTCTTTATTATGAGAGAGAATGTTCAAGGAAAGGTGTGAAGCGTATGGTGTCCTCTCACCTTTTGGGGTGGCCTGCCTCGAGTTAGGGTTAAGGCGCTTCAGCAGAGCTTTGTGCGAAGAGGGAGCACTGGCTTGCTGTACTTCTGCCCATGCTGTGTTCGACTGTAGAGGTCTTCTGTTTTCAGAGAAATTCCCTTAGCAGCCTCATTACATTCACTTTGTAAAACAAGACTGAAAACATTTTCTCCAAAGGTTTAGTCAAGTTTCTATTCATAGGGTTTTCTCCCTAAATTTCTATGCTGTGGCCTCACTGGGGCAGAGGCTTTTTTGGATAGAAATGAGATGTGTGGGAAGGTGATGGTTGGTAAGGGCGAAGGGAAGGATGTTCTTACCCGTTTGGCATGTCTGTTAACAAACTGGGTCATTCTGTTGTGTTGTATTTACATGGCTTGTTCCTGTGCTGGTGTGAAATGTGAATCACCAAAACATGATGATTATTTAAAAAAAAAAAATAGGCTAAATGAAACAAAACTGAAATAGAACTGAAAGGCTAAATGAAATCAAATGAAAACAGAACATGCAGCATTATTCTCTTGGTACAGTTTCCTTCTCCAGTTGCTGAGTAAAGCCAAATAGGTTTCTCTTCCATGTCTGTGAAAAATATCCAGGCTTTTGAGTTTGAAAATCCCAGGGACGTAGAAAATACATCTCTGTCTTCAGGTTCAGCCTTTGGTTTGTCTTTTGCTCATGGGTTTTGGAGATTTAAGTGGATGTTTATGGTCAGTGTGTTGTAAAGAAGGCTATTGATTCTCATCTTTGTTGAAACCATATGAACATCGAGTTGATTCTGGTTTTGCAACTGAGATTAGAATTTGGCAGAATTTCTCAGTGGAAGGCTCTCATCCTTTGCTTACGTTTTTCAAGTTCTGCTCACTTTTGCTGTTCTTGCCTAAACTCTGAAATTAATTGTATGACTCGGGAAACCATATTAGGCTATACAGTTTGCATGAAATGCCATGCAAACTAGGGGAAAAATACTGTGCCACTCTCAAGTATGCCATGCATCTATTTTATAGATAATCTGCATGTGTATTGCTGTCATTGATTTAGTGTGTTTTTGTAGAGTGCAAGCATCCTGAATCAGGACCCCATTATGCTCGTCACTGTACAAACACAAAAAAGAAGGTTTCTTTCCATTCCACAGAGCAGCCTTTGTGCTTAGAGCTGAGAGTAATATCAATGTGTCTTTGTATGGGGAAAATTCAGAAACGGAGAGTAGGTAAGAGATCCCTAGCATGGTTCATGAATGAGATTTCAGTCCTGAAGCCATGCTTTAGAATTTATAAATTGAGCAATATATGTGCATTCTCCCTCTGTACATTTTCTACACATGTATGTAGAAGTTGCTTTAGAAGTACTGATAATAATAGATTCATATTTCCTATAAAGTCCTTTGATTAGGAATTCAGATCATTTGGAAAACATTAATATACAAATCATGAAGATTTCTGTGCTCTTTAGATTGAGAAGCAAGATTAGCCTCAACCTATAGATGAGAAAACTGAGGGATGGTGTCACAAAATCATTTGCATGGGTGGGTATAAAAAGTAGAGATACCAGCTGCTAGTCCTATTTTTTTAACCTCAAGACCCTCCTTTTCCTTTTTGAGATCCTAAGAACTGCAAATCACAGACTTGGTGTCTGTCCAGTTATAATTTCCAAAGGTCTCATTCTAGCAGGATGAACTATAATATTCAAATTACTTAAATATGTGCAATAGGGAAATATTTACTGCCCCAGCCGCATCGGTTAGGGCTGGGGGGGAATGCTTTCTGTAGCCCCTCCAGTTATGTGAGCATGCTTCTAAACTAACTCCCTGCCTGGAGGCAAGTTCGGAGAACTGCAGTTAGGTAGCAGCACCCGCAGTGTTGAAGCAGTAAATTGAGAGACAGTGTCTGCTACTAACGGTCAGGTAAAGGTTTCATCCTGGAGAACAATTAACATTTTCAGCCATATGTACAAGAGCTGTCATATGTTTTATAAACTAAAGACCAGGCACTAGGGGAGTCCAGGAAAAAATTCTTCACATGGAGAGTATTAATGCGAGGAACAGACTCTACTGAAAGCAGCAATGTAGGCAGCCACAGTGAGCAAACCAACTAGCTTAAAAGATAAAACGATGCTGCAGAACACAAAATGCCTTGTGATTCTTACCCGTCTTTTAAATGTGTGACAGAGATCCAAAATGAAGGAAATTATACAGGCTTTTTAAAAGGGGGAAATTATTTTCTTATTCATGTTAAAAGTTCTTCTAATCTGTTTTAGTATTTTTTTTTTCTCATTTCCAACTTTATGCTCATTAAGAGTAGAGCTGAATCACTGGGGTCTAGAGGTAAACGCGGATCTAGTCTCTCTGTGTTGCATCTCTTACTACACACTGTTGAGAAAATGGGTATAAACTAAGTCCTGGGTGGATTTGATCTCTGTAGCCTGTGAATATTATGACTGAGCTATTAAGTTGCTTGATAAGCTTTTTAAGAGGGAGACTACTTTCAAGATAATGGATTATAATCAGACATGTTCCATAGCATTTCAGTAGTAGTTACTCAGCAGTGCGTTCACAAAGACCTGTTTTCTGATCGGGCCAGTCAAGGCATCCTTTAAAGAACTGCCCATTCATTCCGAGTGTTTGGACTCGGTGGCACTGAAGTTCAGTGTCAGGTCCTAAAAATGTAGGCCTAATTAATTAATGTTCTGCTCAACTCTGGAAAAAGGCTGATGTTTTTCACCGCAGTAAACTAGGATGGCATGAAATGGTGAGTCACGAGATCACTGAGCAAAAGGCTGACTTTCCTTAATCTGCAGCAAACTTCCATCAGTTACAATGCCGCCAGAATTTCTAAAGCATCAGGAGAGATTTCTGCAGGCTGAAATCTGTAGATTTCAGAAGTTCTGTGTCCGTGTGCTTTAAAGACATGTTAACTGTCTGTTCCTCCTAAACACATGTATCCTTGGCAGATCAGGATGATCAGAAACGGCGGTGATGAAAATGTACCTGAATTCTGCCAGGGCTAACATCTGGGCCTTAGTGGACTTGGCACTGTACACAAAATCAATCTTTGTTTTGAAACTGTGTGTTTCCTAAGGTAGTAATTCCCAGTTGTGGCCACCAAGGTCTTAAGCAAGAATGCTGCACAAAAATGCATTCTTCCAAAACCACATTTGTTTGATAACCTCAGTTGTCAAAAGTGTGACCTCTGTTAATTTGTCACCAGGCAAATTATTGTCACCAGTTCCCAGGTTCCATGAGAACCCCAGGCAGACAGCAGAGCCCCATGCTGTTTAGCATTTCTGGTTTTGCTGTTTGTGGTAATAAACAACCTACTTACAAATGAGTTGACTGAGGTACCTGCAACTGAGGTGACTTGCCATGGGTTGTCCGGTGTAACAGCAGCAAATTCATCAGTGGATTCTTGGAGGGCTCACTGCCCTTGTCTGGAGCTGGTTCCTCCAGAGCAGCATAGCCTATCTTATATTTTCATATTAAATAAACTAAATGGTTATCAGATAAGAAAGACAGAGCTTTATTGTTAAAATGATTTATAGGATTTCCTTCTTAATGTTTATTAGAAAGATGATAAGATGAATGAAGTTGCTGCTGTTACAGTTGGGTAGAGTCTCACGTGGAAGCCTGTATTTTTAAAAGCAGCTATAAAAAAATTGGAGCGTAACAGAAGTTCGAACATTATTTTAAAAAGAAGATAAATAAAATAGCTTTTTACATACATGTGCAGTCTATTGAAAGGCCATCCAAAGCACTGATACCAATTTAAGAAGATGATCTTTTGCCTTAATTATACATCTGGGAGATATTAGCTGAACATTTTGTGGAGAACTGTGAATACCTTAGTTGCCAGTTGTCTAAAATGCTGCTAATGATTGCTTCAGTGCCAGTGTTTTGATGGCTAGAACCTAGGCCTGAATATGAATACAAAGAACTCAATCTAAAAAAACGCGTGTGCGCACACACTTTTTATACAAAACAGATTTCAACCATCTGCTTGGCACTTAGCTTTGCAACTATAGGCTCTGATATGAAAGGGAGCACTGTCCAGGTTATGAATGGTATCACTTTTATTGGTACCTTAGAAAAATTGTAGTGTTTTTAGAAAGCTTGTGCATCCAATGGTTTCTTCAGTGGAATACTGAATACAACTGCCTTAACCAAAATTTTGTGCCTTCCCTCGTTCCTCCCAACAGCAGCATCTCCTTGCCCTTGCAAAAGGGATTTTTGTAGTGAAGAAAAGTTTCTGTTCTGCACCTCAGCATTTCCAAGTGTATCAGAGGAGTTTAGATGAGTGGCCCTTAGAACTGACACCCCAGATGGTTTATGACACAAAGCACTGTTTGCTTAGGAATACGTTGTATAGCAGAGTCTGTTGCCCAAGCACTGCAGAGCGTGTCAAATCAGCATGGAAGTTAATGGACCAAAAGCCCTTCTGAATTTAACACTTTCCCATTTGATCTGAATTTACAGCTTTAAATCAGGACTGCAGTTTTCCTTTAGTGGTGCAGTGGTGGCGAGTAAAGTTGATAGCATAAATTACAGGCGTATAACACAATCATTTTGACCCAATTCAGCTGCTTAAAGGTTTAGAATGAATAAAACTGACTAAAATCTTTGGTAGAAGCCTATTCATTAAATATATATAAAAAAAATTTGAAAGTTAGGAGAAGATTTGAGTATGTATTAATTTGATACTCTGACCAGTCCATGTTTTACTCTTAATAGGTTAAGCAGAAGAAAATGCACTGTACAAAAAATGAAACGTCTTTGGAGCTTTCACTCTTTGTTAGCAATTTAGGTATTATTTCTTTCCCTTTGCTAGATTTATCCTTAAAATATGCAGGACAAAAATACATTTCTTCTTGCTTTTCATCTTTGAAAGGGTTTGATAGTATTTTCCCTTAGGTGCACGTTTGGAAAAAGGTGACGAAAATGCAACCTCCTGCATGTAACAAAGCCTCTGTGTTTGGCCATCCATTTAGTGCCATGTCACATTAGTACTGCACTGTTAACACCTTTGGACAGGGCTAAAGGTTCCTTGCTGCTGAGTCTAGAGAGTTGCTTATGTCAGATCATAGTGTTGCTGGCTGCTTTTCTCAAGAAATGTACTTTTCATTTAAAAGTAGGGCTGGATTGTTTGCTTCTGAGATGTCAGGAGGGTGAATAAAAGGACTAATTGTTACTTAACACTCTTGTTTTATAAAGATGTCCTTTTCTCTCTGTTACATGGTCTTGAGAAAGTAGTGCTTTTAACTGTTGCGTTTTATTTGCCCGAGTCTGTCTTTTTGTGGAGAACATCCGAGATGGTGAAGGAAAGATAAAGTTGGATCTCTATGGATAAAATGATGATAATACTGGAAACTTAAAAGCTTCTGCATAGTTTTAGATGAATCATAATGTACGGACAGCAAAAATCTGACTTTTTAAAAAAATGCATGTGAAATAAGCCTTAACAGTATTAAGGCTGAGCCCTAACAAGCTAATAGACTTACAGCCCTCTGTATTATTCTCGTCCTGTCTCTTCCTTCCTCAGCTTTTCTCCTTTCGCCTTCTCCCCACAGCAGTTGGGCAAGCTTTCTACATTTTTATGGGGAGCCATACATAATAATCACATACATACATAATCACAGGTAGAGATTAAAACAATAAACCTATTAAGCTTAAGAAAATTCTGAGGCCCTTTAAGTGGTGATCCAGATGGAAAGCAAGCCAGTTCTCCAGCCACCGCATCACCGTGCCTTTCCTACTGAAGATACTTAACCATCTTATTAGTGAAGCATTTCTTCACGTTGCATGCCATAAGATGGGTTTCTTCAGGAGTGGGAAGTAGCAGCCTATCTGCCGTTCAGCATTAATGATTGCACAAGAATAAGCTCCTGTATTCAGGGATGGATGAGAAGACATTCTGTATGAGTGGGTTCATAATGAAACCTTTGGTATTCGGCCCCCGTGTTCTTGGAAATTTTAGAGGGGGAAGTCTCCTTGACCAATGTCAACAATTTGGTCATTTTCTTGCTTCCCCTCCTCCTCTCTTTAGGTAGTATAGTCATATTTATTGTCAATTTATTTTCTGTAGATTCCTCCAATCCACTGTGGTTGGAAGGGAGTGCCGGAGTGAGTGCCTGGCAAGGTAAATTTGAGATGGCAGTTGGTGGTGTGGGAGGGAGGGTTGGGAGAAGGAGGAGGCAGAGGGTACAAGAGTGCGGCTACAGTTTTAAACAACCTTGCAATTGTCCCCCTTTTTATTAAAATGGCAGCTTTCAAGCCAGGTCCCTGAATTGTTTAATTGATTTACACTGTTAAAGCTAAGTTCCCTCATGCTGTTAATAAGGATTGAGCAAATACCTTGCTCTCTCCTTTTTTATTTTTCTTTTTTTTCTTCTTCTTCCTTTTCCTTCCACCACTAAAATTCCAGTTGTGTCTCTTTCTGTTGGCTTTAAACAAACTGCTGCATTGTGTCCCATTAAGTTTAGACATCCAACTTAACGGAAAGCTTGAGATGGAGAGAGGATGGTTTGCGGAGGAGGATGGTTTGCGGAGGAGGATGGTTTGCGGAGGAGGATGGTTTGCGGAGGAGGATGGTTTGCGGAGGAGGACGTGCTTGGTAGATCTAGTATGGCTCCTTCTTATGATTTTCAGCCAGTTGAATGTTACCATCAGGCGACAGTTGCATTTACATTAAAGCTGGATGTGAATGACCACGTTCAAAGGTTGGACTTAACTCTCTTCATGGCCTGTCATTGTCATAATCTAAAATAAAACTACGTTCCCGATATGCAGGTGCCAAATTGCTACAGAAAATCAGCCTGCCAGTTTCTTTGACTGTCTACCTCCAGTATATGAGGGAAAGTGCGGTCAGGCACATGTCAGTACAGGACTTTGGAAATCCCTTGAAGCATTATGTGTTGCTAGTGCCTTCCAGGAGGCCGTAGGTACAGATTTGAAAGTCTCCAGAATGAAGTTGGCTCCTACATTTCAGAGGCTATATAACATCTGTATTTTCAAATTTTCTGATGTTACATTTAATGCTGAAAGCAGGAGGAAAGGATGAATGCGTATATAGGAAGAGTGCATGATTTCAATAAAGAAAAAAAATTGTATGTGGAAGAATTGCGAGTCAGCTAGTACAAAAAAACTTGGGTGTCCTTTTAAAATTTTGGGGCAATTTAATGTTTTTAATAGTGTGGCTCGTGCACCTAATCTGTTTGGAAATACGCCACTTCCAGGGGTGTTTGGGGAGAAAATCAGAGCTTGTTTTTCTTTCTCCTTATTTTTATCTGTATGAAACATCAAAGTGAGTGCCTGAAATAAATTGATCTACATTTTTAGACCCATTTATCAGGTAGAGTTCAATAAAGCAATACATGTGCATTGTTAATTGTGAACTATTGTGCAGATGACTTGTTTTTTCTTTGAGGTGAAAATAACCCTGTTGAGTAGGAGGGTATATGTAAGCACCAAGGGTGAGCCTTATATTGTGTATTTTAATTTTTAAAAACACTTCAGGAGAGTAATAGGTAAAAGTTGCATCTCAACAGGCACCAAGTGCCTTGTGCTAGTCTGGTTTTCAGGAAATGAGTTTGATGCTCTTATTGCTAGTCTTAGAAAAGAGGATAGGAACTGAATAAGTCCGGAGAGCAGTGTTTGCCCTCACCTCCAGAGGTTGTATTACTGGCTCCTCTGCAGCTCTGAGTACGAGGAACACCATGGGAAGTTTGTTCTTCCTCTGTCTTTGCAGTATTGTCGTGTGAATAAACAGAGGCTATGCTTGTCATTCAGCCTCCTTGCACAAGCCCCGCATTCACGTATGATCGTAAGGCTCTGTCCAGCTCCTACTGAAAATAATTGTAGGATTCTCATTGACTTGGGTGTTGGATTGGACCCATTAAATGGCAAGAAAATAAAGTGAAAGCGTTGTTAATGATGCCTATTGATGCTTTTCCTGGCACAAAGTACTGCAGATAATTGTTTTTAGATGAAATACAGTTGCATCTGAGTATTACATTTATTAGCTTTTTAAAGGAGGAATAACCAAACTGGACATATGGGGTGTTAGAAGTGTGATTGTGTGAGACTAAGATAATTTCAGGAGAATAGCTTAAGTCGCGGGATATGTGTGATGCCCTTTGTATACAAGATGGGGATTGTGGAATTTATTTTGCATGCACTGGTTTTCACTGAGAAAGTATCTAGAATGCAAATACATAGAATATAGGAGTGCAGCCTTGCTGCTGTAGACTTCAAGACCCATTAATCAGGCCTGATAGTGATGTGATCTCTGAAAATACTTCGGTTAAGTAGGTTTAATCCTTATTAACAGTAAGTTGCTTGAAACCATTTTGAGTAAAGTCTGAGAAGGAATATGGTAGATTGAACACACAGATAAAGGCCAGCCCTCTTAGGCTCTGAGTGGCTTTGACTCCTTTGAAGTTCTATAGGTTTTGGACTTGCTACAAGATCAGGACACTAAGAAAAGAATTTTCACCTTATCTTCATATTTCTCTGCTGTAATTGACTATGTAATTTCCACATTAAAATGGGGTCCTACTTATGTTTTTGGTATAATTTAGGCATTGCCCCAGCTCTCCCTAGAACTTGGTTAGAACACGTGGTATAAGCAGATACTAACCAGTCAGTTTTTCTTAAGCCTTATTCTGCAGTGTTCAGGTAAAATGATGTATGTAACTTGTCCACGTTTTGGAATGTTTCCTGTTGACTTCAGTGTTATTTAGCTGTGGATGACTGTGATCCAGAGCCTTTTAAGAACAAGGAGATAGGAGAGGTCACTGCCTGTTTCACTGCTGTCTTCTCATTCATCAGGAGGGTGGAGGGAAGGAATGAAGTGGCAGAGCTTTTGTTGCTACTGGTTTTTGGGAAATGTGTTCAAAGAACTGTTTTGGAAGATGATGGTGAAGTTGTTCCTACTATTTGCACTGCATTGCCAAAACATTGTACTCTTGTATGAGGTAATAGCTGTGGTTTGTGGTGACATTATGAAAACATTGGTTTGTTATGATGATTGCAGAAAAAATCCCAGATACATGGTAACGTATTTGTAATATTTTATTGAAGTGAAACATGGAAAATACAGCATAGCTTGGAGTCTCCTTGGACTGATTTCATGTTTCAGGAATGAAGAAGCAGTTGTGCAAAACTTAAATGGCTATACATGACAACAATTAAATAATAGATTTTTGGCCCATCTTAGTATAGTTTAGTCTTTTTTTGTTTTGTTTAGTATCACTATTATGTGTTACATTTGGTTGGTAGTAGGATATATTTTACATTGCTCATAATCCAAATTAGAATGTATGTTTTCTTCTTGTCCTGTGAAATACAGGCAATATTAACTAAAAGATAACATTGCTCCTGGGTGCTGATGTAGATTGAGGAGTGGGACATAGGTAATACCTTACAGGTTATATGTTATAGCCATTGAAGGCTGTCTAAGTGTCTAGATGGGCAAGATGACCACAGACTTTTTCCTCTCAACATCTAATCTTGAGGGAAGGCACTCAGCATAATAAAGAGAGATTCAGTGTCCCTTTTTGCCCTTCAGCTGGACCGGCTAAGCTCCTGGCTTTCCCAGCTATGCTGACTGAGAGGTTTGAAATTAATTTTTTAACTTCTGATTGCCTCTTTGTTCATGCAACATATTTTTGTTTCTTCTTTAATTCCTTCTTAGTTAATGGACATTACCAAGTCTGAAAGCTTGGATCATGGCTTTTATTATTATCTTTTTTTAGTTTATTAAGGGAATAGAATTAAAGCAACACAATGTGCCAGTGATGCTCCGAATGTCTAGTTGTATGAAACTGCTTGTTTTCCTATTTTGACAATTTTGTATGCTTGCTAGGTATGTGGGTCTTTAGTTCAAAAGCTCTGCTTCATCTGCATTTGATGTCTTCCATCATGTTCAGATAATCAAGCCAGAACCACTAAATGTTTAGTAGGAGTCGGTTGCAAGAGAGCACCGGTGATAAATGTTATCAGATTGTATGAGAAACAAGTCCCAAAAGAGGTGTATTGAACAGTATGTCACCAGTAACCAGCACTGTTGTTTGCTTCATCCTCTTTTTTTCTGTGACTGTTTTCATCTTTTTATCGCACATTGCAAAAGACTACTCTAATGTATTTATCTTTTAGAGAGCTGAAACTTCTGCAGTATTTGTGTAATGCCTGTTGTTATGACATGTCTCCTATAAAGCAGAGCAGGATCTACAGCAGCGATGTAATGAATGACCACAGTCAATTACTGTGATGAACAATTGATTTCTGGCTTTTGAAAGTATACCCTTAATAATTATTAATTTGGCTGAACTATCCTATTCTTCTTTATATGAGTTGTGTACAGAAAGAGGCATGATACATGTTATTACTCATATAGCTGTGTCAATAATGATATAAGCTACATAGATTTAATAAGTGGACTAGAATAAATAATGGCAAAGAACTGAACTAAAATATTTTGCTTTAGGTAAATACTGGCTCTTTTTGATGTGTTAAAAAAGCTAGAAATGAAAAACATAATCTCAGAACAATTATATCAAAATCTCTAAAGATATTGTAGTCAAGTCAGTGGGGTACTTTTTCTGAGTGTCTCTTTTCCTGCTTTATATGGTGATTTGTCCAAATATGCAGCATTACATTTATTCCGTGCAAGAAAGAAATATTTAGGGTCATACTCTGTTTGTACGGGAGTGTCCTTTTGTAATGTGGTAGATAGCACCTGACTAACAAAGCAAAACAGTTAGACTCAAAAGGTGTGGGCTCATAGAAGATGACCACAGATTAATTAAAAAAGAGATAATAGCAATTTATTATCCCGATATTGCAAAGCTCAAAATGGAGTGCCCAGAGTTTCTGTTGGAATTGGTGGCAGCTAGAAGTGCTGAGAACTTTGCAGGGTTAGGCATCCTCCCCACACGCTTCAGAAGGTGCTAAACTCAAAAGGAGCTTTTAACTCTTTCAGGTCATATGGCCTTACTATGAAACACTTGTCTGCAGAACATCCACGTACTTGTGGTGGGGAGAAAAAGGGAATGGCAGAAGGAATGGCAAGGGAGGGAAGGCAGGTACTACTTGCATAGGTAAACTAGTATGAGAGGGAGAGCTAGCTGCTTTGTCCTACTTTATCTGTAAACAGATAGTGCATGATATTGGGCACTCGGTTCTTCTTCTTAGATTATTTATTTATTTATTTTAAGTAGCGATGGTGGATCATTTGGAGTTGCTTCATTTTGTTCTGTAACCAGGGTGAACAGGAGGGTTTGGTCAGCAATTTATAGGTTGGGAAGGGTGCAGCTGGAAATCTACAGGAATAGCAAAAAGGAAGAAAAAAAAAGGGAAACAAAGGTTCTTTTAGTCTGTTCTAAGGTGCATGGCTATAAGGGTTTGGGGATTCATCATCCAGTGGAAAAAAGTGGGAGATGGACCAAGGGAGGTTATCCTGTTTATTTGACTAGGCCTTCCCTTGACTCGGTATGCTATAATCATCATTATGCCAGTTGTCTTTCAAAGTATAATTAGCCTGGAAGTGAATGTGGGTGGTGGGTGGTATGGCAAAGTATTTCTTCGGAAAAAAATAAAAAAGAAAGAAATGGTCTGCCGAAGAAAGAAAGTCTTGTGTATCTTTCCAGTTTTTTTCTTTGGACAGTGTATATATGTAGCTCCAGAAGCCAAAGACATCCTGAGTCAAAGTCCAGAGAGAGTTCACTCCAAACAGTTTAATTGGAACATGCCCCAATTTATTACAATGATGATAACACTTTGTGCTTCTATTGTGCCCTCTGTGCTAAGATCTCAAGGTGCTTTACAAATATTAAGGGATTAACTTGCACAGTGCTGCTGACAAATAGGTATTATTACTGTCCCCTTTCACACGCCTGGGGAATTGAAGTACCAAGGAGTACAACAGCTCAGTTGTGCAGTGCCTTTGCCTGGAGAGAAAAAATTATGTTAAGTCACCCCACTGCAGCTAGAGGTTTGAATATAGCAAGAGGAAAACTTAGTACTTGCATCCTCCTCAGTGTTTGCAGCTCTCCATTTAGCTACATTCAGATTTGTTTTGCTAGACAAACTTGCAACCTTAGAGGGACAGGAGGCAAAGTTGTAATTAATTCCTCCTTAATTGGCATAGCAGTAAGTACTTCTGCTTAATCCATTCCTTACTGTGAGGATGAAGTAAGGCTAAACATCTGAATTGTGGAGAGGACAAGGGGAAGAGGGGGAGTAGGCAGTGAAAGATGGTCAGAGACAGACATTTTTTTATGCTGTCATACGCACGTGTTAAGAAATACTTACATAAATAAGATATCTTTCTTATTTTTCCCTCCAATGGCCTCTTGACTTAATTAGGTGAAATGCAAAGAAATAGATGATTCAGTTTGGAAAAATTCACTAATTTTTCCCTACCCCTTCTTATCTTTCATTCAGTCCATAAGAGTCTCTGGAGTGTGAAATGTGAAGACACCAAATTGGAATTAATTTTGCTTTTTCATTTAACAGATTGTGTTACATTAACACCACACTATTGCCAAGCAGCAAACCTTTCCTATCCTCAGATGTTAGCTACTAATCCAGACTAAAGACTGCTGAAAGAATGGTTGTACTGAAACGCTTTATTTAAGTTTATCCTCCCTTGTGGCTCGAGCAGGCCCTGATTCTGCTAAGATGTATTCACATAAGCAGTCTCACTGAGTTTGCTTTTATTGCTTCCTGGCAAGTAAGCTGGATTCTATTTCATATAACATCGCCCAAGTTAGAATTTCAAAGCTCACTCAATCCTCAAAGAGACCTTTGCAAGGCTCTCTTCTCCTGTATCTACACAGGCATTAAACACACCAACACCACAATTGAATTAATCAGGAACACTCATGTACAGAAAATCAACCAAGATTGTGTTTAAGAGATGACAACTTTGATATCATATTGTTCATTACCCAAGGAATTGTTACTGCTTATGTAACCGGGTTATTAAATTGTTTACTGATGATGAGTCTTGCTTCCAATATTAACCATGCATTGAAAGTCAGTGTCGTTCTGCTGAAAAGAACTAGCTATAAATGACATCACAGGGTTCATTTTCTGTCCCTAAACTGTGTTTTGTTTGCACTTCTGCGTGTGTTTTGTAATTTTCAGTCCTACAAGTTTAGCCTGGGATCTGATGATCAGGCTGAATTCTCTCATGCTTTTGGATGGTGACCAACATTCAAATTCTGCAGGTTAAATTCTTCTCCTGAAGATACCTGCCTTCCTGTAAAATGTTTATTTTGTGCCTCTTATGGTCATGATAGATCCTGGAAGTAAGTTATGCAGATCCCAGGGGGGTTAAATCTGATTCCACAATTAGTACATTATTCTATGGTATGTGACTAGAATGAAATGCTGTTCAGTGGCTTGTGGAGTAATTGGTTCTGCAGGACTTAGGAAAGTAGAAGTAATAGGAAAGATGCCTCAAAGTAGAAATTGAACCAAACAAGCAAAAGATGTACGTGGCTCTCTGCGCATCCAGCCCTCAGGACTGTTTAGTGAGGAGGTGTCATTTGACACTGTGTGGGACAGAATTGCACCTTAATAGTTTGGATCCCTTTGTTTTCTTGCTGAAGATGGCAGTATTTAAAGCTCAAGCTCCCTCAAGAGCAGTTGCCCATTCATTGGCGCCAGCTCAGTGAAGAAAATACAAGTCTATTCCCATCGTTTTTAGCAGAATTGCACCTCATCTCTCTGTAAGAGACTATTCCATTTCAGGCTTCCTGCCCTTCGAACTAGACTTTTTATACACATTATTTAAAAGATCCTATGCTACAATTGTAAGCCTAAATTATATGAATTTGAGAGAACCTCAGCAAAACTGTCTTTGAGGGATGGTTCTTCCTTCAGCTGTGGTACTGCTGCCTTTTTCCATCTTTATGACTGTAATCCCGTTGCATTTGGAGTCATCAGGACTCAGTGTGGGAGTTGCTGCCGATGGACCTGGGTCGTAACCTGAATGAGCAGTCGGTCCTCTTTAATGTGAACAAAACTCTTCTACTCTGTGTGTGCGTGTCTGTTAAAGATGACGTGGTTGCACGTGTGTAGAATTATCCTGCATTTCATCTGTTACAAAAATAGGGAAATATATTACAGTGCTGCTGGGACTGCCATTCTTAAATGCCGAAGGCTTCAGCTGCTGCTGTGTTATACCTACAACCCATGGTGGTGGACACTTCACCTGTTTGATTTTTTTTTTTTACCCGTAGACCATTTTTAAAGACAAATACAGTCATGTGCTTTGTAATCATAGCCTTTTGCAAGGATACTATATTTCTAGAAATTTTCATTACCTGCCTATGTCTTCCCTGTAATGTTAATTCTTTGTTTCCTTATACTATGGTGTGTGTGACAATACACAATTAAATAGTAGTTGCCAGGCTTGCAGTTTATTGCTGTCACGGTTGGGTTTCCTGGTTGGTGAAATAGGTTTTTAAAATGCGATTTGTCAGGTGTATTTGATCCCACTGAGGATGCAAGGCACGTGGACATCCAGGGCTGCTCCAGTATAGTTAACTGGTGACTATCCATTAAGTTCAATGGAGTTAAAGTAGGAACTGAGAGAATGTCAGACGTACATTGGTCATAGTGTTCCCCAAATTTCTGAAATTGATGTATAGTTTATCATGCCCAGCAGTTCTGGGAAGCATTGGTCAAAATTTTTATATCAAGGCTCAACTGCATTTTGACAAGCAGTCTCTTGAACAAAAAGGTCCCCGTCTGTTTCCATGCGGCATATGGGCCTGATGCTAGCTAACACTAACCTGCTCTTCTTGCAGCTATCTCTTCCCAAGTTCTTTTTCACAAACGAACCATGGAAAGATCTTTTTAGATTTTTACTGCTAGACTGTAGTCATTCACTTCTAGTAGAAGAAAATCAGAAGACTAAAAGGCAAAATGAAGTTTCTGTACATCAGCTCAAGTTTGGCAGTACAAAACAATGCATGCTTTATTGAGTACAGTTAAGGGGGTCTAAATTAATTGTAACTGCTACTATATGTAGGAAGGTATAGAATGTAAAATCTAACACTAATAATGAATGCTTTCCTGTTGATGGATAACTAATTTTTAAACTGCCTGGAAAATGAAGTTGCTGGACAGGATTCACTTAGTGAGGCTGCTGCCTGCCATGTATCTTTGCTGGGTTTAGTAGTGGCTGGTTACGCAGGTGGCAAGAACAACAATGGTAGATTTTCTGAGAACTGCATTATTTTCACAGTGCCGCTGATGGAAGAAACGCTTAGTAGCAGCTGATAATTAATGATCAATTTGGAGATTATCACAAACAATTTACAAAGGTTGACTTTTCCTTTAGAAGTCCCTTTGGATAAACTGGATGGTAAATTACCTGCCTAAGGCTTTTACTTTACTTGTGCTAATAAGATGAAAATGAATGTGTTTGAAGAGCTCTGAACTGAACTTTCCAGACTGTCTGATAATCCGTACAACTCTTCTTTAAACATCTTAAGTGAGTGAGCAAATAGAGACTATAATAAAATTGAAAACCATCATATGGGTGCATGTTACCACCCGGTTTAAGTAATGGGGCATGACAAATAAGAGGCACTGCCGTAGAGTTCATATTTTCATTTTATGGCATACATTAAATATTTGATCACCAGCCAGCAGAAAGAAACAATTGGGCTAAGAGTATCATTTGCAAATAGGAGGGTAAGATTTAGACTGTCATAGTCTGAGCATGGGATGGAGAACTTCTATATTTTAATCCATACTTCAATATTGCCTCTTTACGTTGTGGTGTGCAGACCACTTAAAATCTTCTTCTGTATTTCCTCAGCCTGTAGAAAGGAGTTAGTAATCTGTATTTACTTCAGAGGGGATAATAATCCTTATTTACTTCACAGAAGGGATATGTGAAGAGTAATTAGCATTAGTAAGTGCTTTTAAGGATGAAAAGAGTAGTGCAAGCATAGAAAGCTCTCTAGTAAACTGCATAAAGGAAAGAAGAGTAGGACGAGGTTTGTAGAGGTATGTAGGTGTTTAGAGACATAGATGGGCTCCTAGTCTGATTTTCAGAAGTGTATAGGTACCTTAATATTGGAAGCATATTTGAAGATCTCTTACAGATAGACAAACTCCATTGTTTTGGCACTTTAATATCTTTATATATTTGGCTCATGACATAGCGGTTGGGAGGGAAGTAGAGGGAAAGGGGTGTAAAGGCCTGGTAACAGCTGCACTTTCTGATCTTCCCACTCTGAAGCAAGGGTGGAGTTGGGGGTTAGAAGACGATAGGAGAGAAAGGAAAAACCTTTGTACATGTGATGAGCTTTTTTACAAGGGGGGGGTTGCAGACTCTTAAAAATGCCAGTTGGGAATCCCAGCATACAGCTGTATGCTTGGTCCATGTTGCGAGTAGATTGGTGGAACCAGAAGTATGCTGTTGGTTAAACATGTTCCCCTAACATTAGTTTTATATTTTGAAGACTTTATTTTATGCTTGACATTTTTAAAGCTTAAAATCTGGTACACCTGTGTGAGCTATTTAAAAGAGAGAAAAAGTAAACAGAAGGATCTTTGCTTTGTGAATGAAGAGATGGGTGGCTAGATACAAGTTACAGTAATACAGAAAGTACTCTTTCTAGGGAGTTGTGTCTTTTTAGTATGCCTTTATAATTAGTTATCCAGGGCAGAGGTTGGGAAGGGGGCTGGTTTTAGCTTTCCATCATTATCTTGGTAGTGTGTTTGATGAATGCAGTATGCCTCATTTTCACTGTACTGGGGAATTATCATCAGAGCTACTGCATAATAGAGGAAACTGGAAATCGGAGCTTGCAGCTTGCTGTCTGAATTTGGCCCTGATGGGCTGTGAGAGGGTGGGTTAGATCTCTGGCCTTCACTTGGGTGCCAGTACTGGGCAGTTCTGTGGGTAAAGAAGAACCAAACTGGCATCTGTAATGGTTCATCTGTGAAACGGGTGTTGCCATTAGTATTTTGTGATGAAGGTGTGTGAGATGCCTTTAGTTTTTCTGAATAAAAAGCACTTGGTAACTGTATATTACCATGGCATTACCTGGCAAGGTGCGAGTTTCCTTCTGGTGTGAAGGACAGAGAAGGGGATCCAGTGAAACTGGACAGGATAGTGAAAAGGATTCAGTGACATTCTCCTGCTAAATGTTGGGTTTTTGGTGTAGGGATTTTGGCTTGGGTTTTGGGTTTGCGTTTTTTTGTTGGTTTTTTTTTGTTTTTTTTTTTTTTGCATTATCAACATCCAGAAAAGAAAGATGAATAACTTTTTTACATAAAAAAATAGGTAAATAAGTAAAAAAAAAAATTCTTAGAATCTGATTGCAGGACTGTATGAAGAAACTTAGTTCTGCAGTTTCAAAATACAGTAGCTGAATAGGGTACTTAATTTTTGCCCTTATGTGTCAGTATGCACAAAACCATCAGGTAAATTAACAATACAAGCAAGTAATACAAACAGCGATCACCAATAAAATGTTTCCTTTAAAAAAAGAAAACCAGAGCTTGCAGAGCTTTTTATAAAGGCAGTTAAACATTCTTATCTCTTATGTAGAAATAGAAAAACTGGGAGCCAGAAAGATTCGATAAATGGTGTGGGATCACACAGAAAGTTACTCTCTTCTGAATTCTTAATGTTGTGTCCTGGTTTCATGGACCATACTGAGGCAGAGAGGGTATTCAGCTGTAAACTACCTGGTCATAGTTTAAATGTTTGTGCTTCTTTGGCACTGATCAGTGCCAAAGGATGTTGCTGCACTGCAGAATTAGATTTCTGTGATGTATTTCAATAAGCCAAGCAACTCTCTAACCTAGGTGTCATTTGAACAACTGTAGAGCTTGCCAGCAGATTACTTACCCAAATAAAAAGCTATTTATTACCTTTTTGAAATTAAAAATGGGACGGGGGACCTTTCTTCTTGCGTTTCGTATCTAGTTCAGGATGCTAATCTTGAAAACATAGCTTATCATCAGCCTGTGATATGGAGGTGTTAATGTCTGATACAAATGAATCCATGATTTCTCTGAATGTCATAGTTTAATGTGAGTATAATTATTCCTAATCAATTACTTCCGTTGCAGTAGGTAGGCCATGGAGTGACTGGGCATCCTCTTCCAATGGAAGAGCGTTCTTTCCAGAATCATCTTCAGATACATCAAAAGGCTTTCTTGGGAGATCTACTTTCTGTTGCCTGTGCCCTGTCTTTTTATAGGGATTCATGCTTGAGTTGTTCTTAGTGCCAAATCCATCTAGTTAGGAAAACAAAAAAGTGGTGTATATGTGGGGAGTGTAGAATGAAAAAAGGAAGTGGGAAGTAAGGAAGATCGGTGGTTCATTTTTGGGTAACAGAGAACTTAATTATCAAAGATGCTCAGCACCTACACCTCTTGTGCCCGAAGGAATCTGAAGTGGCTCACTCTCTTCAGGGCCAGTTGTGTCCTTTGAATGCCTTGTTCTCCATGCAGTGGTCGTTTTCCTCGTAATACTTGTGACATACGTTTTAGATCTGAACATCTGGATTCAGATTCACTTATAATATAATTAGGTGTATCCCCAGCGGGGAGAAGGTTTTTGATTGAAGAAGTCTTTTCAAGCAAGCTATTATACCACTTGTTATGGCAATAGCAGCCAGGTTTACTTTACTGTAATGTATATTTATTTTTTTCAGAAGACTATAGCTCTCATCTGAAGTTGGACCTCCATGGCAATATGTGCCTTAGACTGCTAAATTGTTTTAATACATCTTAGTAAAAACAGTCCTAGGCAAGAACATTTTAATGGTGATTTTTTTTAAGTGTGTTTGAAGGCAGTGTGTGGACAGTGTGATGTAGGGGAAGAGCCAAATGTTTATTTTAAGATGTGTCTGATTGAATCTGCCTACATAAACTTGCCAGTGTTAAGAAAGAGGGGATCTGCCCCTTTTAGATCACAAAGGCCTCTCAGTGGGGGATGGTTTTGGTAATGGAAAAAACAAAAAAGGTTCCAGTATGTGGTGGAGGAGGTAAAATAAACAAACAGTGATGGGTGATTACCTCTCTCCATCAAGGCTTCTTTATCCTTGCAAGCTCAGTCAGTGGTCAGCATGTTAGACACCCCTCCCTGTTTTATCCATCCCTTAACTGTGTTCTTTGACAGCATTGGTTTATACAGCTGGCTCGTTGTGGAGCTGGATGGGAATTGCTGTTGAACAACAGACACGAAGGTAGACAAAGTACCTATGGAAGGGTGACTGGCAGACATCCTCCGAGCTTCCCTGGAGGGAAAGATACTGGTTTCAGGGGTTTTCTCCTCCTTTCCACCCCACCCTCCAATTGCCAAAGATTTTTAAAGTGGACATCTTTTGCGACATCTTTTTGAGTGTTCCAGTGCCTGCCACTGCAGTGTTTCTAAAGTAAAATTGAACCTCCTTATGGTCCTAAAGGTATGTTGTCTGTTTAGAATGGTGTCTCATTTTTGTATTTGTGGATTTGTTTTTACTTTGCATACCAATATGCATTTGTTTGTGCAAGGGTATATGTGTCTTATATGACTAATAGCTATATTTTCCTTAGCTAACCACTCCAGCAGTATCTGGGGTTAATGTTTGTTAAGCTGTGTAATTATCAGCTGTTTATGATCTTTCTCTTGCAATTTGACAGGCATTTCTTGAATCGGGTAAAGCAAAAAATCGGCTTTTAGATGGTGAGCTGAAGGCAATCCACTTACCTACCTGTGCCGTTACAGCAGTGAGGAAGCATGTTAATAAGTGCAAGCAACAGTTTCGAGAAGTGTTCAGTAGCGCTTTAAACTGAACACGGATGTTCAGAAATTGGAAAATTACAGAAGTGAAAGTGGCTCGTACAATACTACTGAGAGTTTGTTAATGTGGATTTTTAATTCTCATGGTTTTATGAATAAAACCTGGGAAGACAATACAACAACTGTCAGCCTCTCACAAGACATACTGTGAAGTCTTCTTCAGTAAATATACACAGTGAGTGAGACAGGAGGCCTCACATCATACCAGAAACTTCTGGTTTATCCCTTATGCAGTCATTTGTTGGAACAGAGATGACATGACTCTGTGGATAATCTGAAGTTGGAGATAGGAGTGCAAAACCACCTGAACACTTGAAAAACATCCATCTTCTCTTTTGGAATATCAGAATGTCTGAGTAAAATTATTTTTATTTAAACAATTTTTATTTTACTCTATTTGTATTTCAGAGTAATTTTCAGAGGCAGCAATTTTCACTAGTTTCTGAAAGGCAACATCTGGGCTTTGGAACAATCTCTTTTCAGCTTTGAAAATTCTACCTCAAATTGCTTGGACATTATAAATGTTCAGATTTTTGTTGTGGTTTTGGGTTTTTTTAACATAATAGAAAGGCAATACTGATTTCTTCCCTGTCATTTTATCTTGAAGTTCAGTTTGATTATTTTTTTTTTTTTCTTTCTCAGGCTCTCCAGGATTATTTGTTCCTGGGCCAAGAATGCACCTGTCATGTATAAACCTTCCAAAAAGGGGGGAGCACACACATGCATGTGAAAAAAAAATAATAAAAATTCTAGGCAGCTGGAATTAACCTGTTGGAAAGAAAATGTTTACATCCATTAGAGACCTTGCTCTGCCTAAGTATGTATTTTCATACACGTGCATACACACAAACAGAAAAATGCTTCACTGTGCCTGTAATTCTTAAAGGTACACATGGGTTCTCTGAGGCCCCAGTTCTGCTCCCAATAAAGTTATTTTGAGGCCCAGTTATTTTAGTCATGCAAGTTTAAGCTATGAATTGATATGTATACATACTTTACTATCATGATGAGTTTTACCAGGAAACTTACAGTATATGTATGGATGTATGTGTTTATATTCCCATGTTTATTTGCATTTTTAACAAAGTGATAGACATGGTGGAAATGTGTACGTGAGTGATGGTTGGAGCAAGAGTTTATATAATAATGGTAGAATGATACTGTAAGTTCAGATGTGGAAACATGGGTGGGTATAGTGAAAATAATTTCATAAGTGCAATTATATGTACATTTACTAGAAGCAAATACACATGCAATAATAACTTATTCTGAACTTACTAGTAGGGAAATTCAGAGTGAAGTGGGGAAAAAGAGACTTTATTTGTTTTTTGTTTGGTGGTTTTTTTTTTTTTATTTCCTTGTTTCTGGTTTGTTTGTGATTATACACAAATGCTGGTGAGGGAATGTTGTTTAAATAAGCCATTTGTTGAGTTTGAAATGTAGGTAAGGAAAGAAAGGGGAAAGGAGAAGGGGGCTTGAAGCTCGATAGCTGTTTCTTTGGCACTCCCATTACTGAGCAATGGCATGATGGAAGAGTGGGAAAAGCTGTGTCATACTTTACCAAGATCTCAATCCAAAGAATGGCTTCTCATGCTGAAATCTGGGTATCTTTTGGGAGAGAATTCTTATTACTAATGTTCATTCTACTGAAAGTAATTCATCATTTAATAATGCTTGAAGAAAATTTTATGTCAGCTCGATTAGACAGACTACGAATGACCAAGAATAAGCTCCCTAAATTGCAAAAGTTTTATTAGCTAACTTTGCAGAATCAGCCCGTGCTTCCTCAGATTTCTTTGTAATAAGTAAGTCATTCATAATTGTCATAATTTTAAAGCTTTTTCAACTCCTTGCCTTCATTTCACTCAATGTCAATGGAAATTAGTTATGCATGTCTGTGTGTGATGTATGGATTCCTTGTAGCATGCAGCACAGCTCTCCCACTCAGCGTCTGGAGACTGACTGACTTCTTTTCTGTCATTTTCTAGTATTAGTTTGTACAGTGAAATTTCAAGGCCTGAAATCTCTAATTATTTGACTAGATTCCTCTTCGTAGTTCATCAGGCAGAAGAGTGATGATTACCTAATGTCATAGTGATTGCGACAGTAGTTTCAGCATTGAGCAGTTCCTAAAACTTGACGTGAAAATAAAACCAAAACTCTATTTCTGCTGTGACATGAGGACAAATGTAAAATAATAATAAAAAGTCAAAAGCAAGATGTATGAGAAGCTGATGAGTGGGGGGAGGTACATTTCTAAGAGGTTGGGGGTGGGGGGGAGGAAGCCAGAGTTAATTTGAGGATGCACTGGAAAATAAATGAGCTTGTGGATTTAATTCAAAATCATCCAAGCAGAGTCTTTTGCATGAAAGAAGCCAGTGATCAGGCTCAGTTTACTTGAAACATCAACAATGACTGCATCCTGCTGTTTCAGAGTTTGTGCTGATAGATGCTCATTGCCTTTGACACTGCACCATCACGGCTGTATGTTGCCAGTGCTGTAACCACATTGTTTCTCTACATGCCTCTTCAGGTTCTGAGAAATTCTCAAAAAATCCAGGTTTTAAAGCGTGATCTTTTAGAAGCATACTTTTCAGCAGGAGTAAAACCTGATCCTGTAGTTTCTCATTTATAAACATACTATTAGGTTTTTTTGGCCCTTTTTGTTTTTCACTAGTTCGTATATCAACTAAAAGTTTATGAAGTTGACAGGTACCAAACAAAAATAGGTTACAAATTCTCATGCTGAAGCTGATTTTGAACGTGTCTCTGGGTAAGTCACTGCTTAACACCTACTAGTTGCTGTTCAAAACAAGGACAATAATGCAAAATCCTGTATGAGATCTACAAAAGAATTGGGTTACATTCTTTGCAGTAATAGAATATAGTATCTTGATAGGAGTTCCTCCATCACCTTACAAATTCTGGTTTGGTTGGAGGTTGGTTTCTTTCAGGCTAGAGTGTTTCACTAAACAGCTTAGTCATGCACAAAGAATCCCATTTACCTGATTCAGATGGCCAGTTAAAATCTTCGCATTATGTGCGTTGGGAACGTTACATATGAACTTTTTTCCTGTTTTTTCCTAGTAAATGTACTGTTACTAGACTTGATTTTACAGTGGATTTTCATGCATAAATTCCTTGCGAATGGGAGAAAATGGAGTCGATAAATTTTTAGTTGAGAACATACAGTTTATAGGAAGTTGAGGTGGGTTGTTTTTTTTTCATTTTTTCTAATAAAGGAAAAATTTTACAAGGTTTTTGTCAACATTTTGTTGAAAGACACTTCTAGCAACTTTCTTATTTGAGGGTTTCAAAACTTGTCCGAATGAAACCATTTACCACTCGAATTTTGTACAGTACCTTTTCTCAAAAAAAATTTTCCACAATATGTGGAATGTCAGGTTGATCAGCCAAGCTGCTGATACTTCACTGTACTTTAAAATGTAAACTTAAAAATAGGTAGGGGATAGCATATTCTCTGCCTGTTTTATATTCAGAGTCTTCTAAACTGGTGGACTAAAAAAAGTTATTAAAGTTACCCCATACAGGGATGAAACCCAGAAAGGAGAGAGTGAGTTAGGTGAAATGGAAATGATTGGGTGGCCTTAATCATAGGGTTACTTGTGGCAGCTATAATAATAGACAATGGCACAGAAATATTGCACAGGTTATGCCACAGCGATCTCGGTTTGTATTAACAAAAGTGACTTGTTCACCAAAACTCTCTTCGACTAATGCACTTATTTGTAGCATATATACTTTTAAAAGATGGCCAATTGATACGATCTTTGAAAGTAATAATTAAGAGGTTATTCTACCTCGGTGTGAATGACAGATGAGAGCATGTTTCACGCATATTATTTATTGGTTAGCAGATTAGAGGTGTTTGCTTCTTTTTTCTTTTTTCCTTTTTTTAATTGTAAAATTACTTCAGTAAAGAATTCCAAACCAGGCTGTAAGTGACTCAAAGATATTGCCAAGTGAAGTCTGTTTTTAGTGGTATGTGTAGAAACAAGTTGGGCTTGCAGTTCCCAGTGGGACAGAGTGTGGGAGTCTGCCACCCTTACTCATGTTGAGTAATACCTTATTACACAAGTAGTCCTGTCAAAATGAACAGAGTTGGGTTTTTTTTTAAAGGTACTAGTTATTCAGTGTACATAAATAATGAATGAATTTGGGGTCAAAGTGGAATGGAGACAGTCATTAGTATTAACTAGCATGTTTTGCTTGGACTGTCTGTAAAGAGATCATAGCTTCAATAAACCTAGGAACATGAACCGTTTTATTAGTACTAAACGTGGTCAGAGATGAGGCAGATGTATTACTGACATTTTAGATAAGCTTGTCTTTGTGCATCTATACCTGTGTGTGTGTATGCTTACACATTAGATATATGTAATATTGCTACTTTCTGTAATCATAAGTATTTCTTGTGGAAAAGCAGCGTCTGCAGATTTCCAACATGTACTTCAACTAGAGGGAAATATCCCTGCAGATCAGGAGGAGAGTCAGACTGAATCCCATTGAAGTTCTGGGACTAGTTTAGCGTGTAACATTTGGTTCGGACGTAGGCTGTGTGAGGAGTAAATTCTTGACGCTGTTGGAAGCTGGAATGACCCCCCCATGCTGCCACTGGAGGATCGGATCTGCTCATCTTGTCGTGGGGCATCTCTTCAGAATGCAGCTCTGTGCCTGTCTCCAGTGTACGGGGCTGAGTGATTAAACTGTACCCATGAGAAAGACTTAGCTTATAGCTGCCAGAGAAACTCAAGAGGTGAACATTTTCATGCCGATTCAGAAGCTGGCTGTGCGACACCAGTCAGGCACTGTCACGCCTAGTTATGGTGAGAAAACAACAATGCCTCTCTTGATAAAAGAAAAAAAAGAGTCTTGCACAATCAAAATTTTGACATACAATTTAAATCATCTCTCTACATCCTGTGGACTTGGAGCTGTCAAAAAGGCAAAGCCTGTGTTTGAATGGAAAAGCTTTTATTTCTTTAAAAAAGTGTACCAACTATAATTATCCATAACTATGCAGGCCTGTTTTAATGCTGTTTTATAATTACAGGTCTTAATGCTAGATTATACAGAGTCATTTATAAATAGTCAGAACAGAGGGACTTTGGGAGTTTTTTAACCTGTAGATTGCTGTGGGTTGTGGCAGCTGATGGGATTTTGCCGGTATACGTATGGGGTGAGCTATGTAATGATTGATGAATCCCTTAATTAACTCCCAACAAGTTAAGATTTATGGCCTCATATCTTTTGCTCCTGACACATCTGTGTTTGTCACTTCTGAAGACATGGATAAGCCTTTTCTCCAAAAGCTTTTGTGGGTATCTGAAATGTTTCTGAGGTATTTTGCTTAATGTAACAAGATTAGAGTTTTATGACAAGAAATTTATGAAATTTTATGGCATGAGCAATCAAATTGGGATGGATGCTGGTTGTGTGCTAGAGGGCACTATCTCCTTGAATATTGGATACAATTTTAGATTTATTTTGAGTATACAATCATGTATGAAATGAACCAAAACCAATGAACAAATGGAAGTGTAGTGAGGACACTTAAATGAGGTTCTGCTAAAAAAATAATAATAGTAATAATAAAAGTAGAGCTGTAGAAAGATCTCTTTTGTGAGGCATTGAACTCAGGGAGAAACAACCAACCAACTAAACAAAATAATGTTATTTGGTAGCCTGTTGTTTGGATGGAACCAATAGTTGTAGATGGCACAAGGAAACAATTCATGT
This sequence comes from Elanus axillaris, assembly GCA_026212715.1. Classification (NCBI taxonomy): domain Eukaryota; kingdom Metazoa; phylum Chordata; class Aves; order Accipitriformes; family Accipitridae; genus Elanus; species Elanus axillaris. Next base: position 10,971,687 of record JANZLQ010000025.1, on the reverse strand, counting down.
GGACGCAGTGTAGCTCTTACTCTTTCCAGTGGGAAAATCCAGCCTTGCTGAAGTCAGTCCAAAACCACTGAGATCAATAGACACAGGGTATCAGTTTAAGCCTACAAAGAGTCTGTTGTGAATTGAAGGGGAGTAAAGAAATATGTGGAGAAGCTATTGTAAGATGAATAGCATCAAATACTTGTGGCATAAGAGTGAGTTAGAGGTATGAGATTTTACTTCCCTGAAAAAAAACATTCCTGCTACCAGGAAAAGCATTTATTTAATGAAAATTTAACAAAAGGCATGTTTTTTACTGCAATTTCTGCATGTTAAAAAGCCTTTCCAAAAAGAGAAGACTCCTTTTACAAGAAATGGGGTCATATTTGAATTCATCACCAGAACTAAATGTTCAGTTGCATCCTAACCACTGATAAAAATCAAGTTTGGGAATATGTTTCATAACTCTGATGTGTCTTTACAGTGGTCTAAGTACTGCCTGTGTCCCACTGTGTCTGAACTTTGCAGATTTGGGTTGTCTAAAAAAATTACTATTTAACTATTCATATTCAGTAGAAATTATTAATGACAGTTCAGAATGCAACTCCTCTTGCAAGTCTTAAGTTGCAACAGATTTCATCTACAGAGACACCCTTTTACGTTCAGAATCTGGTCCACCGTATTGCTACTTTAATGAGAGTTATATCTTGGGGGTTTGTTGGGGTTTTTTAATCCTGTCCATAAGTTGTTTGAGGAAACTGAAGTTTCCTCTCTCATTGTAAACCTTCTTTCAGAGGGGTGTAATTGAAAACCCTTCTGAGTGTAAACTAGTTTGAGGAAAAGATCTTGAAGTCAGGTAAGTTGTAAACTGTCATGTTATCATTGAGGGTGGATCCAGGATGTTTGCAGTCTATTGTAAGATGGGATAATTCCAGTCCTTCATTAGGCCTAGTTCTGTTTAAAAGAGCTCAGTTTCAGATAATGTTGTTACTCAGAATTTAGCAGTGTCCCTTTCTTATTGTTTGTAATGGGAACTCTGCTTGCATCTCAGATACAGAATCTGTTAAGACCTACTATTAGCTCAGTAGGAAAATGAAGATATATGAAAAGAAGAGAATTTAAGGATACGCAGTGTGGGAGCATTTCAAATTCAGAAGAGGGACCAATAAAGCTGTAGAAATAATGAAAGACCATCTGTGAATGTATTTACCTTGTATCATGTTGTTTTCTGCTTGTGAACCTATGAGAGATTTGATCCTTTACTGCTACAGGCTTTGATAGGTACTGTCCTTTTCAAAGATGTTTCCAAAAGTAGATACAGATTTAGTTATTTATTTAAACCTTCCATTTTCTCATGGAAATTCCCAGATACTTATCAGGAGTGAGTAATTTCTGCGAAACTCTGATGTTTGTGTTTGATGTTAAAGGGAATGATGAGATTTCTGACAAGGCCAGATTATGCCTAACTCATGTTGGCTGTGGACAGAGCTACCTGAAAACCAATTGCAGTCATTGTCTGAGCTGTGTGACCCTTACCTAGGGTTGTGCATTCATTTCTTTTGAGTGTCCTGGTCACTTGGAAGACTAATGCAGATTAAATCCTTACCTTCGCTGCCTTAGCCATTTTAGCTATTTGTTAGCTTTCTAGGATTGTGATGGGCACGTGGCTTTTAATTTAAACTGGATCTTTTAAGAGCTGCATGAGGAAGGAAAAAGTTTCTTCTTCCCTCTCTACTATTGCTGTAGATTAGCCTACAGTCCAACCCATAGGTTTTCATTTTAGATCAAAAAAATAATAATATATGTTATTGCTAGTGCATGGAGGTGGTCACCTCTATTGCCTTCCTTGCCTGTTTATATAAATTCCCTGCAGAAAATGATGTCATCCCTGTTGGGAACAGTGACAAGCAGAAGGAGATGATGATCTGCAGCATGCTAACTGAACACAGTACAGAAAGCCATGTATTCACTTACAAAGTTAGCGGAAGAGCTGTATTTCAACATGATAGTCAAACTTTCCTTGTGAAGCCATGTGACAGAATCTGGGTTATTCTGGGTTAACAGCGGTAGGAGTTTTTAACAAATTTTGGGTATATAGTATATAATACAAATCATCAATACAAAGGAAGGCATCCTCTCTCTATTTTATTGTCGAAGTGAATTGTAGTGGAGACTTCTGTAGATGGTTTACAGTATTTTTGGTCATCTTATCAAATATAAATGTCCTAAAGTGTAGAACTTTATTGTGGCCTGATTGACAAATGATTTTGAGTTCCTCGCTTTTTGTTTGCCAAAATTGAGACAACCACTCAGTGCTGATGTTCAGAAACAGAGATTGTGTAAAAACCCAAGCTTCTATTAAGGCAGTGTTGAAACGAGTAACCAAAATGTTACACTGAGAATCAATAGTAAATGTGTATCTTGGTGCAGTGCAATGCAGAATATGAATAATTCACATTAGCTTCAGGAGGGAGTTGCATGGTTTCTGCAGAAGAAAAGCTTGGGATCTGTCATGTCAAACATAGCTGTAAAATGCTGAATTCAGTGGGCTAGTAGAAAACTGCCAGTGAGAGTCTATCTGTTGATCTCTGTCTTTATACATATGCTTCGCTACAGACACGTAGGTGGGAAAGCCTAGAAGACAGAATTCAGGTAGGATGTATGAAGTGTTAGTCTGTTGGACTAAGTCAAACATTAATAGAAAATACAGATTGCTTCTCTATGTACAGGCAATAGGTGGTGTTCAGAAGAGGCGATGTGCAGCTGAGTATAGGTTCTGGTAGGGATTTTTTTGTTTGAGTTTTGGTTTTGTTTTGTTGGGTTGTTTTTTTGTTTTTGTTTTAAAAATATCTAACTTGGCTCAGGAGGCAAAGCTCAAAATGAGATCATTAGAAACAAAATAAGTTCTAACAAAGGGCTACTTAAAGTCACTGTTTGTTTTCAGACCCAGTTGACTGCTGCTAAGAACCATTTCGTGCTCAATATGCCAAATCGTATGGACATGCTCCACCTCACAGCAGCCCCACACATGGTTCAAGAGGCTGCTGGGCTTTTGAAATGCAGTCCTTTAACTGTGAAGTGGAAAATGAAAATGGGGTAATTAGAATCATAAATACTAGATTTTTGAGGACGAGCGGTATTACTTCAGCCTGTCTTTTCAACTTTTACCTACAATTGTCTTCAGTTTTCTTGTTCATAACTTCTTATTTTCTATGAAATGTTGCTGTTTTTTTCTTTCTTTTCGTCTTTTGACTATGCCTATAGGATTTCTTATTTCGCATTCCACTCCTTATTACAGATGCCCCTGCTTAGCACAGTGGCCTATTATACCATCCATGCACATACCCTAATTTTCATGAGCAATGTTGCTGTAATTAATCCCAGAAGTTGACTGCATTTTAATACTTCACTGGACCCCTCTACTTTGAAGACCAAGCTGGAAGTGTTCTGGGTTCAGATTGTCCTGTAAGATTTTTCAGTAGTGCCTGGTTTGGGTGAAAACTGGATTTTCCAATGACATAAGGATTCTTTCAGTCTTTCTAAAAGTTGAAGATACCCACATGGTATCAGAACAGCGTTATCAGGCAGTCTCAAAGAGTTCGGAATGTGGGCCTGAATTTTAAGTCAAGATTTGTGTGTGGTTTTTACAATGTGTGCTGTATGTATCTTCCTTGTGTATCCTTTTTTTTATATAGATACAGGTGTAAATTACATGTGTGCTTTCCTGATCTGGCTATAGGGTAGGAAGTACAGGGTATCTTGACAGCTAGTCTTTATCTACTTAAGTGCAACACTGAATTTGTCTTGTCAAGAAGCTTAGATTATTAATATCCAAATGTTTAATTGCTTAACTATCCCAAATTGGTGAACCTGAAAAGATTCTTGCAACATGACTATAACACTCTGTTGTTCACATGGGTGAAGTTTTATAAACACAGACGTTTTGGCTTGCTAGCAAGTCCTTTTATTTCATTTTATTTTTTTTTATCAGTTATGGTTAAATACATGCAGCTGACTATTCCTTAAAAGCTAAGTGGACAATAGCTTGTATTGGGAGACATTCTATCTTCTTACAGTCTCTTGCAAACACAAAACTAGATGGGTATTTTTTTAAAGGAATTGCATTTCATTATACAGTCGTCTTAGGTGAATTTTCATGTTTAAGAAGCCAGAATACAAGAGAGTGCTATATTAGTGTATTATTCTCACAACAAACAAGCCACTGTTCTGTTGCTACCTGCTTGGCCATTGTTCCCAATTGTGTATGCTTTGCAGTGGTATTTGGATGGTTTCCTGCTCTCTGCCAGCACAAAAAAGGCATTTCTGTTACAATGGCCCCTAACCACACAATGACGGCATTAAGGATTTATTTGGAGGTTTCATTATTTTCTCCTCTTTTGTTCCTTCCAGGATGTCTTCCAAGCGACCAGCCTCTCCGTATGGGGAAGCAGATGGAGAGGTAGCCATGGTGACAAGCAGACAGAAAGTGGGAGAAGAGGAGAGTGACGGGCTCCCAGCCTTTCACCTTCCCTTGCATGTGAGTTTTCCCAACAAGCCTCACTCTGAGGAATTTCAGCCAGTTTCTCTGCTGACGCAAGAGAACTGTGGCCATAGGACTCCCACTTCTCATCACAACACAATGGTAGGTTTGCTAATGGTCTATTGTGCTTACATCCATTCTTTGAATTCTGCCTCTACAGTAGTTTGGCATCCAGATCTGTACTTTATGGAGTATACAATGCACAGTTACACGTACAGAACATGCTACAATAATGTGAAAGCTTTGATGTAGCTGGACTGCCTCTACCCTCCACTACAAATGCTAAATCACTTGCAGCACAAACTCTACTTTTCCTCTTGCCTGCTGGCATTTAGGGCAATAAAAGTTTTTAGCTATAGTGATGTGAATTTTAAGTGTATGTGTTCACCAAAAAGTAAATGGTTTTGGAACACTGTAAGTGAGGGTCATGTTTGGCATGGTGTCTGAAATATCACCCCAATGCCAAGTTTACGCAGTAGTAAGGCACGAAAGTCTGTGTAAAGGGTAAAAAAATAAAAGCAACTTTGAATTCTGCTGGTTTTAAAAAATCACGTCTGATGTGTATTTCGCATACCACAGACACCTATAAGAAAATTTGCTGTGCTTATGGAATTAAATGAGCCTACCACTTTTTCACTTGTGAATTCCCACCTTTTGTGCACTTTACAAGTGACACTGTGCACTTAATTTGTTACATTTAACAGCCCAGTGGAAGTCCAGAAATGGCTTTATCAAAAAACAGACAAACAAAAGAACAAAAAGCAATGCCATGTTCCTCACTAGTGTCGTAGTGTCACTATTGTAACGTGACACGTTTGGGCCCTTCATGCAGAGTACTGTGATTCATTTTTATAAAGGTTGAAAGGTGTAGGGAAGGGCATTGAAACCCCAGGAGGACAGGCACCTCGACAAAGCTGTGTATTGTGACCATACTTACACAGTTCTTGCCTGTTTACAAAATGACTGTAACTTTACTCTTATTCCCCTACTTTGACAAGGGCACTGACAATTTCACTTTAAGTGAAGATAATGAATGGACCTGCATATTTGAAGGCTTTTAAAGAGGCATTGCAAAAGAGGTGATAGTATATTCTCATACAAGCCTTCAACAGCTCCATAGTGGTATTTAAGCCCTTACAGCTCATTACGCATATGTAACAAGCCCTAAGTAAAAAGCCCTTAGGGATTATTATTTCTCATAGGACCAAGTCACTGTATATTCACTGAAGCTGCTCTTCTAGACAAAATATCTCACGATTCCGATCCATTTTTGTTCCTTTTTGGACTCATGCTTAAGTTGAAGCAGTGGTTTGGAATATTTAATTTTATTTTGTGTATTTGGAACTTTAAATGAAGATAGAAGGTCACTGGAGAAATTACTCATGGGCAGACATGTCATTATCTTTATCTAGCTTGTTTACCTCTCATCCTTTATTGTATGTTTTATGGAGATGTAATTCGTTCAGATACAGTTCCAGCCAATGGGATGTTAAGATATGTAACTGGTGTATGAGCTTGGCTGTATTTTGGCCTATTTTAAGAGAGTATATTGAAGGTAAGGGGTTGTTCCTGAAAACTTTTAAATCAATAGATAAACTTGTGATGACAACAGTAGTATAGAATCAGAGCCTGATGAAATAAAAACTCATTGTCTTCTAAGGAACCCAGCAGGAGTATCTTAACTATGCCTCACTGAAACGCTTAACTGCTTTTTAACGGATTTTAACTAACTTTTTTATTCATTTATATTTTCTAAGACCAAAAAGTTTAGCTGATCATCTAGTGTGACTTCCTGCTAGGAAGGCTATATTTAATGTGATGCCAAAACAGTGTCTTTATAATACAAGATACTGAATCGTTGCATGTTTCAGACAGTTTTGCTGTAGTAGTGTAGATGCTGTAGGCTTATCTGAAGCATGTTTGGGGGATTGTAGGGACTTGTTTTGTGTTCATACATATTTAAGAAACTTGCCAGTTTGTATGAATGTGACATTTTGATAATATCTCTCTCTTAGTGAGGAGTGTCTTGTAAAAATCATTATCAGGTAGGTCAGAAAGGGTGTAGCCTGTGTGTCTCCAGAAAGAAGGAAGCGATCAGTATAAATGAGTAAAATATACATAATCACTCCTTCAGCTGTTGTGGTATGTAGTTATAAGAAGGAAGTAACTGAACCTAGTGCTTGCATAACTTTTAGATGACTTCAATTTGTGTGATTAGCAGTTATGAAAGTAATTCCCAAAGGGTATTCACTTTGGTAGCATTATAGAGGTCATTTTTATACTGTTTGAATTGACATTCTGTGCTATTTTATAGTCCCTGGGAAGCAAATCCAGGTGTATGCACATACGCGCACACCACCACAAAGTACGGTCCAATACAGTTTTACTGATAAAGCTCCAGCAGTGTGATTCACGCTACTTAATAGCTTGTCAGCTGTACTGCTACACCTACTGACCAAGTCTGCAAGTGGCTATGGAGTTCTCATTTTGCAGCTGCATGCTGTCATTTACAGGTCTCTCCAATGTCTAATAAGACAGGATCAGACATACAGCCAGCCGTTCATGTGATATGAATCACATAGTGCATCACTCTGCTGCACCCTCCTAAACTATACTGCTTTGTGCATGATTGTTGGCCAAGACCCTTCTTTGAAGGGATTCTTAGATAGAATTGGTATAAGTCCAGAGAGATCTTTCTCTGTTAGCTACATGTGCAACACCCGTTTGGCTTGGGGAGCAATCTCAGCAGAAAAAAGCCACAGCCAAGGCATCTGGAAAGGGTATGGACTTAACACAGCTTTGTCTTATCAGTAGGCTGCGTAGCTGAATTCCTCTTGTCACCACAGCCATCCCTGCCTCCTCATATTTTGCCTCTCAGCACTGGGTCATGAAGGGGCAGTTAGGAAAACAATTTCAACCTTGAGAACCAATTTCTTGGCCTCACTTTTCTAGCTGCTAATTGACCTTCTCTTTCTTAGGTTACTTCTAGGTATGCTTCCTTTTACAAGTCCTGCTAGCTGGGACATCCTAGGATCCTTAAGGTAAAGGGCTGATTGTACCAGAGTGATGATAACTCAACAGTTTACCCCTTTAGACTTTTTACCCTGTTGCACTTCACCAAGTTGTAACAGCTGCCAACTTAGAGACACAGTTCAGAATGCTGGGTAAATTTTTATAAAAGGAGGGCACAATCCCTAGAAGAAACCTTCAAACATAACCAGAATTGACAAAAAGCTGCAAAACCCATCCTCCAATCAAAATGAACAGGGTATTTCTGAGGATGGTGGAACTGCAGCCAGAGAAAGGTGTGGCTGAAAACTGAAACGCAGAAGGCTCCCATCTGAATATCAGGAAATGCCTTTTACTGTGGGGGGAACTGAGCATAGGAACAGGTTTCCCAGGAAGGTTGCGGACTTCCCATCTTTGGAGATATTCAAAAGCTGTCTGGACATTGGCCTGGGCAACTGACTTTAGGTGGCCCTGCCTGAGGAGGGGGTTGGACCAGATGACCTCTGGAGGTCCCTTCCAACCATTGTGTGGTTTTATGAAAGGCAGGGGCAACTCTATCGCAAACTCTCTTCCTCTTGATAGAAGAAACTAGATACTTACTGTAAGTAAGAAACAATATTTTGGACAAACAAAACAACGATTTACCAGCCTTGAACCAAGGGCTCAGTAGCAAATAAAAGACAAATAATTTGACCTGGAGTATATCCGAGAGTCCCCTTAGGATGTTCGTAGCAGGTGATAAGCTTAGCGGGGAAACACTTGAGGATTACAGTATCAGTCAATATCTCTTCTGAAGAAACCTATTAAGGCTACAGTATTTGGATAGCACAGGTAGTTGTTAGCTCATCTAAGTTGGAAGGATTTATTTTATTTATTTCTATTTGTCTTCCTTACCATGTTGCTTTTGCCACTGTGTAGACTACTGATCTCGCCAGCAGTGTCTGTGTGCTAATTTCTGAAAATAAGAGATGTCAAAGCTAAAAGTGCCAATTGAAGTGTACCATGGGCATGGTGTACAGTGGTCAAATTCGACCATTCTTCTTAACTGTAGAATATCAGTCAAATGCTGACTGAGATTAAAAAAAAAAAAAAAAGTTCTGACCAAAAGATCAAACTGGTAAAGTATAATTTTGCTGCTGTCCAGTTGTTCCAAGCTGTGTGACTGCACTGCTAGCCCACATTTGTCCTGCACTTTGAGTGGGATTTAGAGTTCATTTTCAGCAGTGCTGTAAATTGATAGGAAATATTACAGTGCAGTGTTGAGTAGCTTTATTGCTTCACACTAAAAAATGTTGCATTTCTGTGATGAATGAAGTTATTCCTCTGTAACTTGGGAATAATATTAAGAAATTTTGGTCATACTAAGAACGACAGTATTACTGGTCAAAGAGCCTACGGACACATGGCTTCATGTTTTTCTTCCACTTGTCCAAAATAAAAGGTTGTTTAATGCTGCATTTGAATTCTCTTATCACATACATGCTGGCTTGCACTTCACCTGTTGGTCTGGGGTCATCAGCATGTGAATAGTACTGGATCAGAACAACATGTGGCTAGAGCATTTAGCTGCTATTCAGAAGTTGCGAAGAGAATGGAAATATGAATGCATATAGCTTTTTAAAAAGTCAAATAGGACTCTTAATTATACTGAGCTAAAGAATGCCTATTTAAAAAAAAAAACACAGTGGTTTTAGAGAAATTTTAATTTCCAGTGTACCTTTGTGCATCAAGCTTAGGATAAGTTATTGTGATGGTACAATGCACAGTGTTGTGAACACCAGTGCCGTTATTGTGCCAGCTCTAATAATGAGAATTTCATTGTTTGGGGAGAGCAGTCTCCTACACTCTAGACAAAAGTGTAATTACTTTTGAACGATGTGGAATGTGCTCAGTTTAATAGCACGGAGAATAGATTCACAAAGATTCAGATAAAGCTAGCTTGGAAGCCATATGTGCAATGTGGCAGTATGAAATTGTTAGCAGGCACCATAATTACAACACACACACACACACACACACAATTTCACAGTTTAAACTATAAACTGTTGTTTTTGTAAGAGATAGAGAGGCTTATCTGAACAAGACTAGTTCAATTAAAACAAAGCAGAAATGGTGGTAAGTTTGCATTTGTCTTTTTGATGTTCTTTCCTTCCTCTGTTAATGGTAAATTGATATTTATGAGATGATGTAATTGCATTGTTAAAAACATTGCATGATAAATGTCATCACAAAAGTAGCACATGAAAGCAGTTTCCACAGATAGAGTTTCAGGCTTGTGTCAAAAATTTGATCTTTTCAATCTTTACACTTGCACTGTTTCAGAGAATGACTCTGCGGGCTGTTAGGAAAGGGAACAAATAAAGAAGAATCAGCCGGGACCCATCAAACAGCTGTAGAAGTTGCCTACTGCATCATTTAGTCCAGACCCTAGAAAACTCTGCAGTCCTTGAGAACCAGTCATGATGGAGCCAGAAAAACCTTTGATGCCTCCTGTATCTGCCTGACAAAGTATCTTCCATTTAAGTTGTTATAACATGCTTATTCTCCTTGTCATGATCTGTATTCTACCTGGCTCTCCAATCCTGTCCCATCTATGTATGTAAGTAATGCTCACAGTATTTAGCAATTGCTTGCAAACTACTTGTTGTGCAGGTCCTGTATAGGGCAGGTAAAAAAAAAACCCAAAACGTTTTCATTCTTCAGGTGAGGCAGGGATTGAAGCCATAGTGCAATTCAGGAGCAGCAGGCTACTTTATGGAAGTTCCCTTGTTTTTTTCTACCACTCTCTCAATACAGGGAGTTTTGCTTACTTGTGGCCATGGAGAAACAGAGTGCATATATCATTCCAGCTGAAGTCAGTGGGCAGAAAGACTGGCTGATGCTTGAGATGACCTATTGGTGTTCTGATCGGACTCTGAAAGGTCCAAAGGTTGGTTAGGGGACAATAAATAAGTAATAAAGTAGGAAAATATTTTTTTTCCCAAGCAGGAGGGTTAGAACTTCATTTAAAACAATAAATTAACAAATCAAGACCAGACTCATCATCTATAAATTGCCTGAAATACAGGGTGCAGATGACTAGTTTTTAAAGGCCACGAAGAGAAGTGGAAACAGCAGTTGTTTGTTTTTGCTGAAGATCATCTTACTGTGAAGCAGTCACGTTTTTAATGGATTCATTTGAATGCAGTTAAGCAGAAAATAATCAACAGAAAAGTAAACACCTTTGTTTTATGGAAGTGCTGGGAACTGTATGTATCCATTGTTTTCAAGTGATTATATGCCTAGGAATCAATTCATTGACTTCATACTGGAAAATATGTTCATTTAAGCTTCTTGCATAAATACTGGTAAAATCTAATTCAAGTGAATAGCTGAAAAATTCCACAGGAAAAAAGATAGGTAAAACCATAAAACCCACAGTCGGTACAAATATTTGAACCAGATGGTCTCTCTTACAGTGAAGAGAAAAGAACTATTAAGTGCACTATGAAAAAAAATACATAAGCCTTAAAAGAAAAAAAAAAAAAAAACAACACTTGGTCATCTTTCTAAGCAAAGTAATCTGCCCTAGGACATCCACAGTGGACACAGTTGTTTCATTCCAAATTAGTATCTCAATCCAGACTGCCTTCAGTAAGTAGCTCAGTTTGGGATTACACACATTTACTGAGATCTGCTAGGTAATTTCACTGAGGATGGTACGTTTTTACTGGAAACAGTGCAATGGTGTCACCTCTACCAGGTCAGCCTAGTAGTATGTGCAGCTTTTATGGCTTGGAAGTGCAGCTGCATGCCCACAGCACTATGATGCAGCCAGTACCCAGAAGACTGGGACAATGATGTCTTCTGGAGGGAGGTAGGAGATACCACAGATTTGGAACAAAATTTTGAAGCTACCAATTTGAGGAGCACTGATGAAGAGGAAGACTGGGGTATGGAGGAAGCCCCAGCTGGACTGCAAGATTAGTTTATAGCAACGTTAAGAGACTACATTTAAGTATTCATACTTTTCGATACAGCTTTTGCTTTCAGCAGTCAATTCCTAGCTGTAACATCTCCATTCTGCCAGAACTCAACCAATAGCTGTGGACTTCATACATTTTTTCCAGTCCAGGTCCATCACCTGTGGCACTCTGTCCAAATTTACTCTGAAGCGCTGCCTTTTCTTTGTTGATAGTGAATCTTTACAGTCTTGTAGTAAGGCACAAACCCTGCTGCCAATTAAATGCTCAGTTCTCCATGGTTCTGGAAAGAGAAGGCAGCAGAAATTTAGTTAAATTTTCAGCTCTCACTTTCAGCTACTGGGGTTATCTCCTTTGGCCAAGCTTCTGCACTATTAAGAAATTTGTGGCCTTGGGCTGGCAATGTAACTGCTATCGGAATACAGAGCAGCATACCAGACTTTTGTACTCTTATCTTACACATGCCTCAAGTTGATTGTATTTTGCCCTCCACATAGTGCAAACTTCTGCTTTTGCACACCACCTTGACTCACTTTTGCTCCAGTAGTTGCCTATTAGTTTTAGAACTTCCAGAACATATTCCCCATGTGCTTTCTGTCTGCAGAATATGCTTTTCATATCCACCTTACTTCCTCCAAGTGGCTGGTGTGGCTTTCTCCCGTTCTTTTCACTGCAGGTGAGAAAGCCTTTTTCTCTGTTTCTGGCTTTATAAGAACAATATTACTCTATCACTTTCTGTCTGCTTGGAGTTGTCCTCTGAAAACCTTTTTCTGCCTTGCCCATTTTCTTCCTCTGCCTGTAGTCATATTTAACTTAGTCATTTTTATTATTAAATCCATTCTAAAACCTTTTAGTAAGTAGCTCATATGAAGACATTGCACAGTAAAAGAAAGTATTGCACTATTTGCTTGGACAGAATGTCGATGAAGTAGAGGATGGTTGGTTTTTGATATGCAGCTCTACTTTCAGTAGAGGTATACCAAAACTGAAATGCATTGTGAAGTATTGACAATGGTTTCTTGAGTTTCCGAGTTGCAAGGAATCTCTGTGATTATCAGCTCTGGCTCCTAGAAGTGCCAGAACCTTCCGCTACACTCAACACTCACAGTCTTGTTTTACAGTCTCTTCTCTCACTATCAAATATTTGTGTCCGTAGCAGGGTGTTGCCCATTGCAGTGACAATATGAAGCATTTCTTTCTTTTCTGTCCTTTTAATGGCTGAATGCAATGCTCTATCATGTTTTTTGCCTTGTCTCTTTAAGGATGTTTTCTCAGGTAATACAAGTTTAAGTTGGATTGGGTTGTGCCAAGGCCAGCTTGCTTTCTGTAATTTTTCTTGCCACTGCTAATGCTTTTGCAGATTCACCAAAAGTAATGATGGACTGGTAATGAAACTGTGGCTCCAGGCAGTTGCTAGCATTTAAAGTGTCATGTCATCCAGTCATGTTTTTTTTCTTTCATAGAGCTAATGACTTCCTCTTTTCTTGAGTATATCAGTGAAATATCACCACCGTCTCCACTGTAATAAAGGGGTTTATTAATTTTCTGTAAAGATTGATGGCTGGAGAAAGACCTGTGGTAAAACAGACTACAGCTTCCAGTATATGTTTGCTTAAGTATGGGCATCTAATGTAGGTGGGTTAAGTCCTAAGGCATATGCAGAAACCTCCTTACAGGAGAAGATTGACATGCTGCAATGTTTCTGAACCAACCAGTGCTCCAGAGTGTTTCAAGGCAATTAAATGGAGGACACAAAATTTCTTAAGTCAAAAGAGTCCTTTATCTCTGGGATAGCAAGCTTGTCTGAATAGCTTGGCAAACCTCATTTCCAAATTTTCTTTGACACTGCTCTTCGTTTCTTTTTCCAGTTTAGGTACAGTTGTTTGACCAGATAAGGTATTTTTGCTCTTTGCAAAGGAGAAGTAGACTTGATGAATCCTGTGAATTTAGCATCACTAGATAAACCAAGGGGTGTAACTGAGTAGAGTTTGTGCCCAGTTTAACTAAGGATATTTTTGCCTGAGCAGTGTAAACAAGACTGTCATTATGTGTGGAAATAGTCTGCTTCAGCATCCTTTTTTTTTTTAATGCTTTTAAAACTGAATCCACCCCAAGGAAAAAAATGGCTCTAAAGATTAACTTTTTGTAGTTTGTACAGGCAACAGGCAAATTATATAGATTGTCTGAAATAGAACAATAAAATCTAACATCAGACTGTTATTATCTTTATTTATATTGTACCCAGAGCGTGATTTATTTTTATAGAGACAGAAAAAAAGAAACATTCCTGCCCCAGAATGCTTAGCTTATGACCCTGTTCCTGCAAAATAATCTAGTTGATTGGAACCTAATGCTGATGGTAGCAGGAGGGAGGGAAGGAGAGGTCACTGACTATAACTCCTTCTGCACATAGCTCTTTGTAGGATTGAAGTTTGATGGCACAAAATAAGAAATATTATAGCAAAAGGTAAAATCCTTCTGACATCTCAAGTCTGAATTACTACAGTAGATTGTCTGTGTATCTATACACCAAGTCGTGTCAGAAGTAGAAGCTTGTATTGCTTATTAATATTGCTAGCCAGAAATAATACAAAATATCTGGGCTTCAGACACTCCTCTGTGTTGTTATTCAGATTGAATTTAAAGTGCGTGTTTCATTTCTGAAACTGTAAGTGAAACTTCTGTCTTTCTCGTTCTTTTCATTTTAAACTGCTGCAGTTGTAATCAGGAGAGTTGCTCAGGTTTGGATCCATCTGTGTTCAAAGGCAGTGGCATTCACTGAGGTTAGCTTCTACCTGCCTAGTATCTGTGGGTCTCCAGAAAACAACCATATACAAATGCTGAGCTTAGTGGATTTAGGACTCTGTAGGAAAGAGTTACTTTCTTGTATAATTTTCGGTTAAATCTATGGGCTTTTTTATGGTATATGACAGCAGTCTCAGTAGTAAATTTCTGTTGATTATAGGTCTCTTGGCACAGTAAGAGAACATTTTGGCTTTCTCTCATACAGGAAGGAAGTTAGCATAAATATGGTCACTAATACATAATGTCATGTCAATCATAGTGTCACTTCTGGGGTGAGAATTCAATGGTGAGGACTGGTCGGACTCGGTGTTTACAAAGTGTATGTTCAGAGGTAAGCTAGTAACTTCAGGTTTAACTTTATGGTTAATGGAAGTAAATAGGGAATAGCAGAGTGTGATTCATTTTGTCCTAACATAGCTTCTAAGTAGGTCAGAGAAATCACACCCTACAAGTGTCTATTTTTCTTCATAGGTTACAACTGGGGCTTAGGGTGATAAGCTCAGCTGTTGATCCCTGTAGTTTAGAAATCTGTAGGTAGATAACTTCAACCAAAAAAGCCTGGGCCAGAGAGTTTGCTTTCTTGTAAGTAAGTATTTGCTATATAGTGCTTAGCTCCATTAGGAATATAAAGCATTCTGTACCTCAGCGTTCAAAACTCATTTGAGTTTGTGTCCTTCATCGGGCTGATGTTAGAGTGTGAGTCCATGGTATAATCTTTACTTTTATAAATACAAAGTCTGCAAATACCCCTTTTTTGGTTTTGTTTTTTAAATTTATATTCTCTTGACACAGACAGTAATGCACACAGAGTGTGAGGGAGAGTGGATTGATCATTCATGATATTTACATGTGCAAGACTTGTTTAAATTTTTTTTAAACCAATTTGATAAATTCTGTTGGAAAACAGTTTTCAGAATTTTATATACCTACAAGCAGAATTGAAAATAGTGTGATTCGGTTCTGCAAAGAATACATCTCTGGTAGATGATGTACTTTTCCTGTTTCCCTGTGGCCAGTGTAAACTTAGCTTTTGGGCAGAGACCATAGCTTCAGTTTTGAAGCTGTCAACATGAGAATTGGGTAATATATTGACACAGGGCCACAGTGAATTCCCTAGTTTTCCATGTGGATAAACTAATTTGACTGAAATCTTACTTCTGTATTTAGGGCCTGTATCTTTATTTTGCTCTGTAAAATACCACAAACAATTGTTGGACTCCATACTTGTCATTTCATAAATATTTTAAAATGGCAAATTTTCAGTATACCGGATGAAATTAGACTGTATTCCCAGCTTCCCAGTTGTTGATTTATCATTGGTAATTCCTTTCTCTTGTCCGTGCCTTAATTTATATGCTAATAGAACGGAAACAATACTTGTCCTTCATCCATAGTGGTCTGTGGTCTATTAGTGTTTCCAAACTCATGGAGTTTCTTGAATGCCATATGGTGAGATTGGCGTTCAGTTCACCAAAGTTTAGGCACATAAGTTAGGTGTCTGGCCTTTCTTCACAGTTTATGGAAAAAGATAACCACCCTCCTAGAACAACCTTTCCAATCTTGAAATAAGCATCTAAGATAAGAAAGATGAATTACCCTCTGAAAGTGCTTGTCTATTGACTATAGAGGGAGCTTTAATGACTAGTTTAGACTAGTGTCTAATTTGGGGCTAAAGTTAGGTGAGAGTAATCCCATTTACAGTACACAGTGGAGTTAAGGAAATAACAGCATTCCTGTATAAATATCCTCTCATATTTTTGTACAAGTAACTATGTTCAAGCTCATCTTTTTTTGGGAGGGGTCTTTGTGAAAATTCTAGCAGACTTCTTTTTTAAAACAGCACTGATGGTATTTAATGGGGTTTTAAGAATTGGATATTCCTTTAAAATCAAACCTTTTGTTGTTTATCCAGCCAGCTAAGTTCAAATAATAAATTTTACACTTACATGTATAGTTTGAAATGTGTGGGTTAGCAACATGAATTGGAGAACAGAAGCAATCCAACATGCCTTTAAAAGGCTATTTTGAGAAGATTCTCTTGATATTGAAAAATGGTATTGATTCCAGTAGTTTTCCCGATTTTAAATTTAGGGAATTACTTCTCAATTATATCAGAAATTTATGTGCTTAATAAAGCATTCATCCTTCTTACTATCAGCTTCAACGAATGTCTGATTTTATTACTAAATTTAATTCATTAAGAGAACACAGCATATGTAAACTGTTGTGTCTGAAAGATTTGATTTAGCCTTGCTCGGTCATTTTCATAGCAGTACTGACAAGTCCAAATGGCATGCAAAGGCTTAGTAGATAGACCTAGCAATATATTAGTTAAGAAACTGTAGTTAAGTTCCAGTCTTACTCTGTAGAAACCTGTCTGCTGTGCTTGTTTTAATTCTATTTATGTCCTCATCTATGTTTAATCCAGAAAGTGGGTATATATACATGTGCGCAGTTTCACATTTTGGCACCGTATTTGGTATATTGTGTGCTGTGACTTGTATCATGCCTGCAGGCCATAGGAAAATGACACAAATTAAATGTGAAGTAGAGAAGAGACATAATTTAAAACTTGCATGTTCTAGAGATGCAGTATGGCACATGAGAGTTGCAACATATTGCAAAAAATTCACCCTATTTCCCCAACAAGAAGACCATGTTTTCAGCTGTGCAGGCTGCTGGAGACATAGGCAGCTTTCTTAGCTGTTTGCTTGAAATAGCTGATTGCATTTTATTTGAGGCAGTATCATGACCGCTGCTACACATGCTCTGTCTTCTTTTCGTTCCTGTCTAACTACACAGGTCAGTGTTCTCCCCTGCCCTCTTCTGTGATTCTGTAATTATATTTATTTTACATAGACATTTGAGTTCCCTTTTCCCTTTTACATATGTTGTTTTGCTTCATGCTGGGAAAACTCCACAGCCTGACAGGGCGCTTTTTTTTCTTTTTCCTTTTTTTTTTTTTTTTTTAAGCACGCCAAATTCTATCCAGCTTTAAATTCTTATTTTTATAACCCTGCATATCTCTAAAACGTCTTTTCCTAAAACACTTTATGGTTTTATTACCAGGTTTATGCCAGTAATAATATTCACATCAGCTTTCTTAGGGATAATCTTTAAGCAGAACCTAGCAAGAAAGGCTTTGAAAACTATCATTCCCAGGAACGCAAATCTCGGAACATGAAACATCGGTTTAATCGCCCTCTCTGACAACTTAACACGACAGATTGAAAAATACAAGCCGATATGGAAGTGGGATCAATGGATTATCAAAGTCCTAAACATCTTCTCTTGGGGGGGGGGGGGGCGGGGGGCAAGCTTTGGGGTCCATTGGCATGCATAAGACATGAAGTTTGCATAGCTTACCACAGATCCGATGCTGTCTGACTGGCAGGGAAGTTGAGAGGGAGAGAGAGAGATTTACATGAGGGAACTCAGGGGGCTTTGTCACGGCAATTGTATAAAGTGATATACAGTGCAAATCGACTCGAGCATGTCCCTGGATAGCAGGCGGTTTACAGCCTCTTCGAGCAGAGATTACTGCTTTATCTTGTCATACTAAATTAACGTGGCAGCACACTGTTAAACAGTGGTGACCTCTTCATCTGTGGAAATTGCTGCCTAGAGGAGAGATGGTATTTAAGACTCTCTTTCTCTCTCTGGGGGGGGGGGGGGGGGGGGGGGGGGGG
>JANZLQ010000025.1:10929893-10953684 GCA_026212715.1 Elanus axillaris | reverse complement strand
TCCCTCTCTCTATCTTGTCTTTTTTTCCCTGTAGGGCCCTGAGGCAATTTTGGGTTAGGTTGTAACATTAAAGACAAAAAGAAAGAAAAAGGGGGGGAAGGGAGAGGCTTTTAACATCAAGGTGACAACAGCTATGTGTTAATTGGGCCTTTGTTGTTTGATTAATAGCCACTTTGGTGTAGAATATTAAGACAGTTGTTTGGACAACTTTCTAAAAATGACATGTCCTTTCAGTAAACTGGGATTAAGCAATGTTCTCTGGTCTGCACATTTTAACTCCTTATTGTTATTGCATTTAGTCCTAAGCTTACTGTTATTTAGGAGCGAGCGTGCCATCCGCTTCTTCTGGCACCATCCTCAGCTGGCATGCGCTGACATGGCTCTCTCCAGTGGCACTCCAGTGAGCGGCACTCCTGCTGGTATTACTGAGGGTCAAGGTGATGAAGATACTGCTGAAATGTAGTTGGGCTCTTGTGTTAGACAGCGACTGAGGATTTTTAGAATTAAATAATCATCCTAGAAATACAGCTAAGTGGGAAAAGGGCCCCTTCATTGGGCTGGCAGGGCGATACAGAAGAACGCGAAAATAAATCTTGCGTTCCCATCTTTTTCAGTAAACTGAGGCGATGAAAGGCGAGAATGACATCTCTTCCTTAGACCAGGTTTTCTGTTCCTGATTTTTCTGTTGACTATGCGGTGATTCATTGTGGGTTCAATGCAAAAGTCTTTGAAGTCAGTATAAAGACTGCTTTGTCTTTAATAGGCTTTGGATCAAGGCCCACATGACCTTAGGCAAATTATTGCAAATCAGTGTTATGAAGGGCTTTGAAATTTACAAACATAGATGTCCAAAAGAACTAATTTTTGCTATAATTTTTTATAAGCAGTTGGGAGGCCAGGTGAAGTCAAGTTGGCCAGCCTAGCATTGGGGAGAGCCATATGTGGTGAAAAAGGTAATGTTGCGGCTGCATGTTTTGGTGAAGGAGTCCTTCCCTGCCTCTTCCTTTGCTGAATTTTTTAGTCTTTAGCAGGTTCTGGTGCTATGTTGTTGAAGTTATCAGTTGACAAGAGAAAATGCTTTTATGCTAAAAACTCAGCATTGACTCTGGGATGCTACAGGACTTTCACTACTTCAGTCATATGAAGAAGGTTATGGAAGTTTAATGACCTGAGATGGAGAAGGACTTTAAGATCAACTAGCTTGGATTTTTCATAGCTGTAGACAATTGTTCCTTACTGTGAATTTCTTGAGCTGCCACCTACACAGATTCATGCAAAATTCTGTGCATTTTGTATTGTACATTTTGTATGTAACATTTTCAGAGGCAAGCTTTTATTCACTTCTCTGAGATGCCAGCAAAGCTTATTTCTGCAGTAGAATATTTACCATCTGAGATGCAATGTATCTGTGAACACCAATGTTATCATTGTTTTCTTTGGATGAATTTTGAAGGCCATTGAGCTAAGGACTTACACTAGAGATAGGGAAAGGACTGACTTCCTGATTTATTATTTTTAGAAATCAATGCATTTGATAATTTATGTACAGCTTACAGAGGCCACGTAAGTGGCTCATGAATCGATCAGCAGCCAGCAAAAATGAAAGCTAATGAGCTCATTTCAATAGCAAGTTGCTCATTAGCAGGTGGGCTCACTGATCTTTCAGGTTTTCCAGTTCAAAGTCACATGGTCTTCCCATGTTCTTGGAAGTAGTTTCCTTGAAAAGAACAAAACAGAAAAAGAAGGCACAGCAAGGTTTTGAACATTTTCTCATTGCTTCGACATACACATTTACAGTAAATGAGTGATATTGGGCTGGAGGGGCAGCCACCTAATGGTCTGTAGGGCTAAGTCTGTGCCTATTGCTACAGTACAAGCAACTTTCTGCAGCTGAAATTGAATTTACTACTGAATTTACAAGAGGTATGGGAAGAGGAGTATGGAGGCCTCTTCTCTGCTTCTGCATTGAAACTGATATGTTCCTTGTACAGCACTTTTCCCAGGACAGCATTTTCAGCCTAGCTTTTCTCCAGCTCAGCAATCAGATGTGGGATGCTAGAAACTGCATTACCCTGCAGGACTGGGCAGTACGCACATCCCCCCCCATTCACAGCCGAAACTGTGGCCCATCCTGGTCAGATAACAGCAAGCCTGTGTCCTCCTCTCTCCTAGTAAATAATTATTTGATGCCTTGTTTGAAACACTTTGGTGCTTCCAGTAGGATTTTTGTAGGGTGTACACAAAAAACTAGCTCATTTGGCCCAGGTGTTACCCTTCTTGGTAGAGATACCAAGAGCTGAAGGAACATGGGAATTAACCTGCCCCTAGGAAGTACTCTACAGGGCAGTACTAAGAAGTAGTGTAGAAGAATTTTATGTGCTAGGGCTCACGAACCTCCCTGAAAGCAGGTTTGTAGCTTTGTGTATTAATAGAGTACCTTGGTGTCCAGCACTACCATTGATTATTTTTTTTCCTTTTAGTAAAGAAGCAAATTCATTATTAATCTTTTTGAAAAGCAAACCCACTACTTTAATTACCAAATCTTTGGTAGAAAATTCTTGAATTCTTATGCTACTTCTGTATGTAAGTATATAGGTAAAAATATTTAGGTGTATGTGTGTGTATATATATATATACACATATATATACACACATACACATACACAAACACACGTACTTTAACTATCTCCTATGGACATGAGAAATATCCTGCTCCTAATCAGACTGGAAAAAAACAGATTCTTGACAGAGCTGCCTGAGGCCCCTACAAAAGGACTCTTGAAACATATTTTTAAAATAATTTAAAAAAAGACAGATTTTCCAAATCTCAGGAATAGATATTCAACTGCCTGATTTGGCTTGAAATGAGTTGGCTGAATCAGTTTCTTTTTTCTTTTAAGTTAGTCTATAAAGCTTTGATGAATCTGGCTCATTGTTTAGCACTTATCTCATGAGTAAAGCTGGAGAGGTTTGGCTTGAAACTTACCAAATCACATCTTTGGAAAATGGCCCAAGCCTATTGTTTTATTTGGGGAAAAAAAAAAATCCGAAGCAAAGCACAACCAAAAAACCCCTGATCCAGCTTAGTGGGTAAGTCTTGTACAGACCCATAGAGCCCGTACTGAATGAGCCCATCTATTTCTCAATGTATGTGAACCCTGCACTTTATGGAATTGTAGGGCTGAGAGAGATTGCAAGAGGTCATCCAGTCCCATCTTCAATCCAGGGATCAGCTGTACCAATGTCATTTCTATCAGATAATAGCCTAACTTCCCAAGTTACTCGGTGCAGGAGACTTGCAACCTACCAGTCTCTCTGTCCTGGGGTATTGCTGTCTTTACCATTAGAAAGTTATTCCTAATGTACAACTCAAATATTTTCTGCTTCCGTTTTAGCCACTGCAGCAAGAGAAATGTAGTTCCTCTTTTCAGCAAATGTTTTTGTATTTGAAGACTGGTATCACCCCCCCTCTTTATCAAACTTGTCTTTCAGTATGTGGAATTCTTGTCTCCACCATATTTTTCTAAAAATTTTTTACTGTTTTTTTGCTTCCCGGAAACTAATAGTAGTGGAAACATTTACATTTTAACAGCTGTGTCTCCTGCTTAACAGCAGATGATTTTCCATTAATGACAATGATGTCTGCAGCAGGTGCATCCGAGATGCTACTGAAAAACTCTAATTCCAAGTAAAAACAGACTCAGGGTGGCTCAGTCACAGTTTCATAAACGGTGTGGAGTAGTTCTCTTCAATTAACTTGCAGTTAAATTCTCTCTGGTAGTAGTCTGTCTAGTTAGCTGTGGTTTAATTTTCGAATGGAAGGAAGGCATTGTGTGCCACTGTCTTTTGCTTAGTTCACCAGTAGAAGACAAGTTGTGGTGCTGCTCAGCTTTGCAGAGCTCTGACTGCATAGCTGTGGAATAGCAAAATGGATTATAGTGCCCCTTGCTTATCAAAAGGATTGCCAGTGAAGTCTGACTACAGGATCTTTTCTTATAGGGAGGAGGAAGAAGAAACGTTGAGTCTCAGGTCCTAGAGTGAGTTTCCAAGACAAGGAGTTGGCAGGGAAGAAGTCTTTTAAATTTAAGACGTTTGATCTGGAAGTCAATGGGAAAAAATAAACATCAGACCTCATGATACCAATTATCTGAGACACATTTAAGAAGTAGTCAGTCCTCTGAACATAATTATTTTCGTATGTACAAGATAAAGTGTGTAACAGATTTAAAATCAAAATCAATTTCCCTTTATGATCTTTAAGGAATCCACTGTTTGTACAAGTTGAAATAAGGTAACTGATATAATGAGGGTTGTGCTTTTCTGCATTTTATGGATTTAATAAATCCTCTGTTAAAAGGAGTTACCAAGTCAATCTTCCCACTTTATTAGAAGACACTTAGTGGAAATTGACCTTCATATGAGTCAACAGTTTTCTTTTTACTGTGTTTTGGGCTACTTTACAGGAGAAAAGCCACATTCCCCTTAAAGCGATTCTTTCTCCCTTGTCTCTCTATTTTTACATTTTGAGTTTTTGTCTTGTGACCACCAGAAAGAAGGTATATGTATGAGCCATCTGGAAATCATAGCTGTTTGTGCTCATGGAACTTGATGCATTTTACAAAGCAGTGAAGTAAGCACTGATCTTAAAGGGAGAGTGAAGATTAGGAATGTAGTTAATTTGCTGCACACCGCTGCTTTTTTTGGAACTCTGCTGTGGTAGCTGCAACTCAGTGGTGAATACTTAGTGAGTTCTTCCCATCTGTGCGTCTGAGAGAGGCTGGAGGTCAGTCTAGGGTAAAGTGGAATAAAGGGGTGTGCTTTATTGCGAAACAAAAAACAGTATGCAAGATAAGTTGGCAATGATGGATAAAATTTTTAGTTGATCAAGAGTGAATCTTCATGTGGTAAAGTCCTTTTCTTTCCACTCTCCCTCCTGACACTTTTTGGTGGAGGATTTTGAGCAAACTCCCCCTTCTTTGGAAGTGCAGAGTGCTACTGCAGTCAAAAAGTCAAAGTAATTGGGGGCAGATGACAGCTGCTGATGAACAGTTCAACCTCATGCTTCAGTTAGGAATTCTGGTAGAATTTCACAGTATAAGGATATTATAGAAATCTTACAGAATTAACAGAATTTCAGGACCACATGGTTATGAACAGCCATAGGTCCTGTAATAAAACAAATAAAGTTTATATGGTGGTAGGAAGATGATGGTCAGCTAACCAAATAAGAATATTGTGCACAGGCGTGGTCCTGGGGCTGCAACTAAAAGCATGTAAGAGTAGATATGACCAGACGTGTCAGAATCCTTCTGAATTTTCTGCATGTGTTTCAGAGGGAAGTCTTTGAAGATTCCTGTAAATGCAGGATATTAGTATATATTATTTCCAAGAAAGAAGACGGAAATAAAAAAGAACAAAAAAGCTCTGAGATTTTGTCAAAGCCAATGTGAATTAAGGGACAGTCCTTTAAAATAGATAGAAGTGTTAGAAAACTGACTGGAGGACTTGCCCCAGGAATTGTGGTAGGAAATAGCTCTTCATCACTGGCAAAGGATCAGTTTGTTCTGTTACAGTTTCGTTTTTCACTTCCAGATTTATCAGTTCTCTGTCGGGTACTCTTTTGAACTGTTTTGATAAATAATTGTACTTGTGAAGGTTAATGGAGTGTCAGTCCCTTATTTACTCTCCAGTCAAATGTGGTGCATGCTAGTCAGAAGTGTGGCTCATGCTTCATGACCAGCTGACCTTAACGCTTTAAAGTGTGGTTATAGTCAGATAAATGACTGTAAAAATGACATTAAAGGGTCCCATGTTTTCTGTCTTGCTGTGGCTTTAGAGGTCAAATTTAGTTGCATAAAAATACGATACTTTTATTAATTGCCTATAATGCTATAACTTAACCTGGGGTTTGAAAATAAAGCTGTGTCTTTTCTGCCTCATGTCATCTCTAGTAATAAACATTTTGCAAATGGTACTTAACTGACTATTTTGTTGATGATATGTCTGCAAAGCAGAGTCCAGTTCCTTCTTTTGTAGCAGTATTGACTCTACTGCTAATGGCAGTTAAAAAAATTTAGTCAATAAAGCAAGCAGATGGACATGATTCAGAAAATACACGGGGAGCAAATATGTTGAATAAAGACGACATTTTAAAGCCACTGTTCTGCTTATCCCCATACATTGTAGGAGGTTCACTGGTTATAGAAGCAGAACACAAATGCTTCCATGTAAACTTCTAGTAGTCTGTGCCAATCTCAAATTAATTGCAACCCTTGCAGTCACAAGAACGGCTAGCAATTCCCAGACATGTTTGTTGCTGTATATTTTCTGGTTTATTTTCATTAGTATCTTCACTGGATATTGTAAGAAAGTGTTTCATTTCATCAGTGCCTAAGCAAAAGAGTAAAACCTAAGACAAATTATGTGTTCTTTTGAGAAATTTTCATGGCTAATTCTGGTTGTATTTTATTAAGTGTACATTGTGCATAAGCTGACCTCTCTGGTACTAAGACTCATTCTGTTACATCCAAGGAAGAAAGTTGTACTTTTTAGTTAAGTGAATAATAGCTGTGACGAAAATTAATAAACTTGCACACAAAGGCTTAAAATAAAATGTGTTCTGGAAGTGAGCTTTCCAGAACAGTTTAGTCATCTGAACAAGTGATCCTGTTTTCACTGAAAATAACCTGTGGAGGTAGATGCAATTTGCTGATGGAGATCTTCTGAAACTCTTGCTAATCGTTCAATATTCTACCCAACTTCTTTAGGGAATAAATATGTGCTGAAATCAGGAGAAGCAGGCTGATAATTGATATCTTAATGGAAAAATGTTTACAAAAGAGTGTTGTTTAAACAGTCCTCAGAAGTTCTGCATTTAGTCAGTGAAAATAGAACTGTGCATCCCTGTTGTGTTCTATGGGCCTTCCTAATCCCAGGTTTTCTCCTTTGAAGGTGATGTTTTGGCTGATGGGGGTACCTGTGATTTATGTGTCATCTAATCTTTCTGCATTACCAACTCCTTATGTGATAACAGTACCTTGATTTGTATAGGCTTGGGCTGAATTTGAACCTACAATGTAAAGACTTCTTTATTTTATGAATCTCATTCCTAAATAACCAGTGAAAACTGATGTAATGATAAAGTTGTGTAACACCAGGTTGAAAGACAGGACAGCTGGCAGAGTATGTATGTGGTCCTTCCAAACTTTTTAAATTTTTCCTTTAGCATAAGGCCTGGATGGAGGGAAGAAAGTACATTACATTTCTATGAATGACAGAAACATGCTTCCAAATTAATACGTGATACTGATGAAAGAAACAGAACTGTCATACTATAACTATTGTTAATACTAATAGCCGTGAATGGGACTATGATGCACTAAGTTAACTGCTCAAGGAGGCAGTCAGTGGTCAGGTATATCGGACTTTGCAGCATAGTGTTGTGGTAACATCTTTTGGCCCTCTATTTTTAAAAGTTTCTTTGAACCTTTAGTTATGAGACACTATGTAGTGTTTGAATAACTGAAACATAATACCAAAACATATTGCGAAGAGCTTTATATAAACGTGTAAGTGCAACCTCCAGTACTGTCAAAGATACCGTAAGGAAGATTGGATGCCTATCAGATGGACCGGTCTCACATGTCAGAAACTAGCTTTTGCCTGCTTTGTACCTTGTAAATAAAAATAAGCATAGTTCCTGTTTATAATGTCATTTGCATGTGATTTTCACTCTCACTTCACATAATTGAATTTATTTAGGCAATTTATTTTTCAAATACGTAGTCTCAACATACGTGTACATCTGAAGATTGAAAAACTTAAATTAAGAAATTTTATGTAACTCTTTTGAGTGTGTTTAAATATGTATACTGTAAGTGTAGACACTCATAGACCAGAATAGAAGGGAGGGAGAAAATAAGGAAACCCTCCAAAATGTACTGTAATTTCTTTTAATGTGTATGTATGTATGTGTATATATATATATAAAAGATGAAGTGTGACTCTTATAACCAAATACCCTGTCTTTGTGTTCACCCCCTGTCTGTGTTCAAGGTCTCTAGGTGCTCAATAGGAGCTTTTTAATTATTTTTCCCTGTTTGATGTTGCTAAGTATAATGAATGGATTGCAGAGAACTTTTTGTTAGAAACCTTCTGTACATCAGCTCAGTGCTGGTAGGCACAGTGATACCTGGCTGGATCACATCCTGAGACTCACTCTTGATAAATTTAAGGTCAGAAAAAGACAGGTTTTGTATAAGCCGTGCTCTATTAGTCAACCAATACTTCCTCATCACAAAGTAGGCTTACATTCTTTCCAGCTAAAGTGGAGAAAATTGTGTCTTTCTTTTTTGGGTTGGGCAATTCTGTGGGTTTTTCAGCATCACTTCATGATGACTGAAAACTACAGGGAATACTCAGAAATCAGTGATTCAAAGAGGAGCTTGGACAAGAAAGGCTATTTCCAGCAAAAGTTATTCATCCTCTGCTGATGGTGGGTAGTTGGCTATGAGTGTAGAAGAATGGATGTTCTTTGGGTTTTTTTGTTTGTTTGTGAACACGACATACAACAGTGCACAAAATTAATTGCTAAGGAAAATATATAGTGGACTTAATCAGCTACGGGAATATGATTTCTTTTAAAATATGGCATAAGAGAATGAGACTGAACTGCCTTAAAGCTAATAAAGATCATTTGTATTACTCAGAATAATTTAGGTAAGTGATGAGAAAGGGGAAGAAAATTAGCATTTCTGTACAGTTTGCTCACTGTGTAATTCTTAATCAGGAGTGTCACAACATCCCTTGATACCATCTTATCACAAAGGTCTCTTCATACTAGGCAACGTATGCTACTGACTGCAGTTTAAAGGAACAGAAGAAAAAGCCCTGATCTGCAGAGTGAGAACAACTGTGAATCTGCCATAAATTAGAATTTATTGGGGTTTTTGCTTCACTCAACCACAGTCTAAACTGGGTCCTGTGTGCAGGGTCTATGTGCATTTTAAATCTTGTTTAAGCTCTGCTTGAATGAGCTTTAGAATAGGACTTAAAAGATAAAATGACATCATGCTGCTCCCCTGGGTGGAACAAAATGTTACCATTTGAGGTGTACTAAGACCTAGAAGAGTGAACAGAGAATTGGTTCTCGGTAACCCTTGGTTGCTGAATGTGCTCTGCCATTGCCTTGCTTTGGAACCTGGCAAGTCAGTTAATGTAATTTCCTGATTTGCCCTATACACGATAATCACAAAGGGATTTTGTGGGGATTAATGAACAAATTTTTAAGAGCTGTAACACATATTACATTTATGTATCAGTGTTATGGGGATTGACTTTTGTCATTAATTTTTATTAATTATTCTGATGTATTTGGCATTCTCTGATCAAACACCATCCTGTGTTTGAAGTGCATATGATCCAAGTAAGATTGTTCTGTGGAACTGACTTTCTCTGAATGTATTTATTCTGTGTTGATAAACACAGACAATGTAT
Source organism: Elanus axillaris (assembly GCA_026212715.1). Taxonomy (NCBI): domain Eukaryota; kingdom Metazoa; phylum Chordata; class Aves; order Accipitriformes; family Accipitridae; genus Elanus; species Elanus axillaris. The sequence goes on along the minus strand of JANZLQ010000025.1, from coordinate 10,944,189 downwards.
GTGTGTGTGTGTGTGTATATATATATAATTATTATTTCCTGTGCAGTCTTTCCTCCAAAGTTGAGAAAAGTACTTTGGTTTATACCAGAATTCCAAATTCTATTTCACTAAAATTGTGGAATGGTCGTTGATAGAAGGAAAACCAACTTACAAAAGACATAAAGAGAAAAGCAGGTGAAATAAATTTTGGAGGGAAAATAAGTCTTGATAACTGCTAAAAAGGATGAAAACAGTTACTGCTTGGAAAAATCCTATAAATTCTTGTTTGTGTAGCCATTACTTAAGAAGTGTAAGAGAGTGTAAGTAGTAGACAATTGGTGAAGTCTATAAAAAGCAGGTAAAAGAACAGAGATCTTGGGTAAAAGCAGATCCATGAGTCCCACGTGCTAGATGATCTGTATTTCAAAAATAAATGAATGAGGCAAACATATTTCTGAACCAAGAGCATTCATTTTGAAAAATTCATATTCTCTATGTGGTATCTTATGCTACAGTTAACTCCAGTGGAGACAATGGGGATATTTCTCAAGTAGCTATTCCATTTTAATACAGTAATGTTTTCTGGCCCTTCTAGAAATGAGAACTTCCAGAAGATTGGTTTTGGAAAAAGAAATAGTGATACTAATCTCCATGGAGGCAAAGATGATTTTGACAGTTATCATCCTGGAAGTCTAGTTGTAATCTTTTGAAAAGCAAGAGAACAAACACATGGTACAAGTAGATAAATAGATGTGAAATGAGAAGGCTCGTGAACAATATACAACATAGATAAAGCAGAACATGATTATTTTAAAAGTGTAGTAGATTTAGCCACACACCTCCCCTTCATGTAGGATATGTGCAAGATTCCTGATATTAAATGTGTGGGCTAAGATCTTCAAAAGTATAAAGAATAAATAATTCCAGAAGAGTTGATTATTGGAAGTTGCATGGAATTCAGTCCATAAGCATGCATGCACTGCAAGGTGCTTCCTTCATGCAGTGTTTCATGCATCTCATTTGCATGTTCCAGATAAAGTAAGCATAAAAAAAGAAAAACAGTAATGCATTAACTTGTTGAGAGGAAAATAGATTGATCTTGTACAGTATGATTTTATTTAACTAGTAGGAAGAGGCAGATACACTGAATGTCAGAAAAAGACGGGTACCTCTTGAAAAGCCACAATGGCAAAGATTTGTCAGAGGAATTCCTTCAGTAGAAATGAGGAAGAATTTCCGAGGGCAACATACTCTGTCTGCACAGGTGTCATTCATTATGGTACCTTTTTGCTTTTACCCTGGCCTGTCAGAGCCTCCTAGTTATGTAGCAACAGCCCTCTCCTGCCTTAGTCTGAGCTGGCTGGAAAAAACGTGGACTGAAAGGACAATGGTTATGGCAGTCCTTTGCCTGCTGTAAGCTGTCTGGTTCTTGGTACAGGATTCGTAGGACAGTGAGCGCCTGTAGCAACATTTTAGAAACATGGAGAAATAAATGCATTGTTTTGGAAGTTTGAACAAGTGAATTACAATACACTCATTAAGTTGCCAGTGGTGCACCAGGGAGACTACAGCCATAATACCAAAGGAATCAAGGCGAGACTGCATGGCAGGAACTAGTCCAGTGTAGAATTCTAGACTGATACAGCTGGATAAAGTAATCCAAACCACAGATAATCAATGGGAGTAAGGCACTTGGAAAACAGTAATGCTGAAAAAGATGTAGATGTGTTAAATTAGATATGAGCTTGTCATGTAGCAGGGCAGCAAAAAAGGAGGTAATGAGGTAATTGCCCTTCTCCTCATCACTCTGCTAAGATTACATATGAAATAATGTGTTCAGTTCTGGCCACGTTAGAGAGGTCAGCAAGTTGGAGGGATTTCAGATGCAAGCAACAAATTACTAAAGAGTTGTTGGAGCCGATTTGTGAGTGAAGATTGAAAGAGGAAAGGCTAAATATGGGCCACTAATAACAAAGTAAATATATGCTAACCGTCCAAAAGATGTGGATGGTACAAGCTCTAACATGGAAGAGGAATAGTGCAGAGCGCCGGAAGCAGCTGTATGAGAAGAGTTTTGGGTTGAAAGGAAGCAAATACAAGGCAACGTTTCAGAGCAGTGAGGGGTCTTTTTAGTGTGTAGAGTATCTGTAGGGGCAAATGGGAAACCTCAGTGTCTGAGACATTTTACTAGCCCAAATGAAACAACTGGGACCACACCAGAGGGCCCAGTGGGCTGTTTTGTTACATACCCGTTTTCGGTACTTGGCAGAATCGCACTGCCTTACGATGAACATGAGCACAGGCCCTTATGGGTGCAGGATATTTTCTTTTCTTCTGTTCCCCAGTTTGGAGGGTTGTTGTCTCTAGAAAAGGTGTCCTCCAAATCGTCCTCAACAAAGAGGACACAGTTTTGACCAAATTGTACGTGGCTTGTCTTTACTCTCCTCTCAGCCGCCCAGACGAAGGAATGAGGTGAGTTTGTCTGCCTGGTACCATTTTTTGTAGGCTACCGGAGAACAGATGAGGTGATCTTACATCCCTTTGCCATCTGAAAACTGGTGAGTTGTAGTATGAAAGCTAGGTAGCTGGGAACAGCCCCGGGGCCATTGCTAGCCTATGGCATTCCTTTTATTATATCACTCAGTTCTGCTCAGATGGTCCTCTTCCATTCTTTCAAGGAGTTAGCACAGACAACGGGTTTGTTTCATAATAAGAAAGCTGGTGATTAAACTGTTTCTGATACTCAATGTAGGTTTTATTACGCTTACAAAACAGATTTGTATGTGGTTAGTAAGCTTGTATTTTCACAAAGGTAATCGTTTTATACCACACAATTTCCAAACTATTAGAAGGATTTAATGTATGCTGAAAACTCTACCAAGCTGTTTTGATAAGTAGTCTTCTTTTTTGTTTAGCAAGGTCTTAAGGGTGATCTTTAGTCCCCCAGGGAAGAGATCATAAAAGTCTTAAAAGTGCTTTTGCAGAGTTTTATTTATTATTTTTAAGCATGAAGATTACTAGCATGAAGATAACAAGGCTGTTATAGTACAACATGTTCTTTGTTTTTGCAGGTTATAGCTAACATATTAGGAGTTCTCAAAATGCCAGTTTTGTTTGTTAAGTATTTTGAGAGCAAATAGATGTAATCCTATATTACATTCTTAAAATGAGTTTTGCTGGAGAAAGAAGCAGTAGGAGAGATCTGGTCTGAGGATGGGTGTTAGGAATTATGTCACTAACCACATTTACCCAATACAAAGCAGTTGTTACTATTTCACTATATTTAATGCCTGTATTCTGTAGAAAGATTTATAATTTACTTTTATGAATGGGGGAACACTTCATTGCAAGGAATGGGACAGAGAGGTGGGCTAAAAATAAACCCAAAATCTGTAGCACAGAAGAAAATAATGTGAAAAAACCCCTTAGACATCCAATGTAAAAGGTTCTAAAATTTCACTCACAACATTTCCTCATATAGTTTTTACTACAAACAGATCCACAGTTTGCCTGTAATTCTTTGTAATAAGTGAAGTAGAAATGGTGCGATAAGCAGGAAGAAATACTAAACTTGTTCTGTATGTTGGGGTTGGGCTGGAATGCAGAACAGCCAGAGGAGAAGAAATGTTTGACTTAAAGCACTGGTTATCAGATTGTGCTCTGTACTGTAGATAGTCTGATAATGGTCTGTTGAAGAAGCACAGGGAGTCAGCCACTCACACTGTGTTGGTTCCATCTCTGTATTTTCAGGGACCTATAATGAAATCAGTGGGAATTAAATGAATATATATTATTGTGCATTTTTAGAAATCCCACTAGGCACCTCCTTACGTCTTTAGATACTTTAAATCTTTGAAAAATCTGCTCCTATGTTCTGTAAATCACAGAGGATAAAGTTAGAAATCAATGTAAAATGGATTATAAGTTATTCCTTTTGTGTGAATGCAACTGAACAGTTTCTTACAACTCATCTCCAAACCCTGGAAATGCTTGAAATTTTCTTTTGCTCGTGCATTTATGGCAGCAGTCTGAGTATCGTGGTATTTGGAAAAAATCAAAGTAGATTTCAGTGTTACTCTCCGATATTGGGGGGTGGCGCTTGATATATGAGAGAGTTCCCAATTTCTGGTTTCAGATGATTGGGCTGTAGTACACCACAGAGTGATGTAAGAGCTGAGTATTTATTGCATTAATAAAAATTAAAATACAATCACTATAAGGCTTTTGTCCAATAATTTCCAGGCTTTTTACATCAATTATAGAAAATGCCCTAAGCTGCAGGAAGTATTTATTTTTGTCTCAGTTTTACATATGGAGGGAAAAGGTAGAAGGGAAAGTGTCTGATGTAGCAAAGTTCATAGAGCAGATGGTCTTCTCTTTGAGCTTCACATCATTTCAGCAAGGCTCATAGATGTCAGACACTGGAAATACCTGTTAGTCTTCCCATTGAAGCCTCTGCCAGTATATCTTCTGCTTCATCAAAAAGAGGTCATTAATTAGATACAGCACTTGACATCAAATAAATACAACCTGAAGGACAAGAGATAGTAATGTCTGCCAAAAAAAAAAATCCAGTACAAAGCAAAATATTAACATTTTAGAGAGAGAGCTAGATGTGATCAGGATTTTCTGATAATGGGTAATACTTCCAAAATATGAATCATGGAGTCCCAAAAACATCATTTCAGCAAAACCAAGACAATATTTGACTTGAATGTATTTTGCTTGATTGTAGCATGATCATACATAGTAAAAAGAAAAAAAATGTGCATCTCTTGACTGTGTTTATTTCACCTAATTCAGATAAAACTCTCCTGGCATGCTGACCTCTTCAGCTGAGTCTCCAGATCCATTCATCAACTTCTTCACTCTCCCATTACATTTCAGTTCCTTGTCATCATTAAAATGACAATCCAAGAAAAAAAAAAAAATCTGTATAAGAATAGCTTTTGGTTTGCATGGATCTAGGTGCAGAACCATAGCCTGTGGATGTATATCTGTATAGGTTTCTTTACGTAAGACTCTTCAACATCTCTTTTATCCCTCTTTGGATTATGCATTATTGTCTGTTCTTACTTCCTAATGGTGTATTTATCCTCTTCCACTCCCCCCCCCATGCCCTTTTACATAGTCTCACTTTTTCTGTCTCCTCCTCTGTTTCTTTTAAATCTCCTTGAGATCATTCCTTTCCATTACCGATGAACAGCTTTGCTCCATGAAGGAAACCTATAGACAAAAGACCTGTCTAAATGTAAGACAGAAGCAAAGAAATTCTGAAGTGTAGGAAAAAACAGTGTCTATTGGGAAGCCTTGTGGAATACGTATTTCATCTTCTTGAAGGTGCCAAGTTGACAGCCACCATAAACCATACAGGTTTATAGTAATTTATCTGCCCTGCAGCCCCTATGACATAGAAAGTAGGAGAGAATTTTTCAAATCACTTAAGTGATTTGAAGATATGATTCCCGTTGAAAGTTGATGGCACTTATGCTCCTAAAGTAAGTTAATTACATTAATTAAGGCAATTGTAAATGGAAGGTTCAGAAAAAATGAAAGATCATTCTTGCTTTGTGAATATTGTGTGTGTGTTTTGTTCCGTTTAAGCCTTAAAAAATACTGGAAATGTCAAGTTTGGTTTTCCTTATAATTGCTGGTGGACCTCCTGTAGGCATTGGGAGTGTTTTTATAGCTTTCAGATTTTCACTTGAAGTAGCTATGCTGTTGAATCTTAAACATAGATGTTCATTCCTTAAAAGTTTATTAATTAAAATAAATAAAAATAAGTAGCAAACAGTACTAAAGTCCTTAAGAATAATTTGTCTTCAGAAGTGCGAAGTATTCTGGGTTTTGATTATGTCTTACGTCATACTGTTACCGACTTCCTTGGTCACTAAGGAGACTACAAAATAGATAGGCCTACATGTGTAATGTAGAAAGCAGAGCGAAAAATTTGATTTCATGTTTTCTTTATACATTCTAAAAGAGCAAAGTATGGCAAAATTCCAAAAAAGCTTTGAGAAGAAAACTTGTTAGGGTGCGTTTAGGATCATAGGCTCTTAAAATGAAACAATATCAGTGCTTGTTTTAAAGACACAAGTATTTTATTCCAGGTGTTTTTGGCTGCAAAGCCAGAAGCTCAATTCTCTTAATAATTATGTTTTTTTTGTTGCAGATGCAGCCTCCTTGCATACCATATGTTGGTAATTAACAGTTTCAGACTTAGTTCTCAGTTTTCTTCTGCTTCGACTATTGGTTGGTTTGGGACAAAATTTTAATGTCACAGAAACAGCATTTTCTGTCTGAGTTTAACTGCAGATAGGAATAATGTGCATCTCTAGATGAGGAAGGATAAGATGAGATCTAAGATGAGCACGAAGAGATATTTCGGAAATCGTACCAGGTATAACCTGTTTCTTTCATTAAGTGTTTCACTGTCCCTCTGCAGAACTGAAATAGGCCTTGGTTGGACCCCGGAAATGGAGAGAGACGATTTGAAAGATACAGTTGGAATGAATAGTCTCTTTTAACTGCAAAATGTTTGCGCTTTTTATGAGAGCAAGGGTAACGTTGTGTAATCTTTAAAAAAAAAAAAAGATAATTGCTCAGTGAGGGTAAGTCCATTGTCCAGTGACATGACTTTTCCTGTCAATCACAAAGGTGACAAGGGGGCTAGATTAAGTAAAGCTTGCCCAAGATTAACAAAGGAAGATTATTGACCTCATCCTGAAAGGGCAGAAGCCTGTTTTATCATTAAACCTTGGAAGAGGTATTTCCTCCATAGGTGGAAAGCTGTTTGGCAATAGAGGCAACTTTCTTGTAAATGAACAAGTCTTCCTGTGGATTCTAGCCTGGAACAGAAGCAGAAGAGGCGAAACGTGGGCCAGTCCTCTTTTTTGTTGCTGTTGTTGGGGGGGAAAGAAGGGCCTAGTGTTTGATTCAGCAGGATTTGTGTCCTTGTCTGCCTTTCTGAAGTGGCAAAAGCAAGAAGCAGCAGCATCAGGTGTTGGTGAGTACAATCTCAGCTCAGAGTTCGATGAAATGTTGTGCCAGCACACATTAGCAGAGCAATTCGCAATGCAAATGAACAATAGAGCCCCATCCATGAAGCAGCTGCTAACTGCATAAAACTGTTACCAGGATTAACAGTGCCAGAGGCTGGAATGTAATCAAACTTGAACAGGTGAAGTGGTTACGCAGCGGAGAGAGACTGTTCTCTGGTAAAGGAGTGTCTGTTTTCTGCTGTTTTGGTGATGGAGAGGTAGGTCTTGTGTGTGGCTCGATGGGCTTCATTTTGGCATGTCAGTAGTAGATATTTAGCTTCTTTAATACCGCTCTTTACAGTGTTGTTGCTTTTCTTTCAATTAACTGAAAAAAGTCATGTGAATTTGTCCTTTCGGAAAAGGAACCTACTAAATCTCACCTGTTGGGAGGGAACTTCTTCTCGGGGGATTAATTTTAAACCGTTGCTGACATATCTTTCTTGCCATTAAGGATTTCTCGTGAGTGTTTTCAGGGGGATAGTTAAACTCTCATATATGCCATCAGAGGATTTTCCTTGCTAGAAGTTTTTTAGCTTTATACAGCCGTTGACATGAGTAGGTTTTATGTGGAAGTATCCTTTCTTTTTATGTGTTAAAAGTAGAAAACCAGACCCATTGAAAGTTTTTTTCACTTTCCCCAGTAATAGCATAAGAAAGAGCAAAATAAAACAGAGGGATGTAAAGCAAAAGCCTAGATAACAGCTGAGCATTTCAGGTGGCTGTTCAGAATGACAGAATAAAAAGACGGTGGACAAGTGGGGCAGACAGATTCTCGACCTGGTGTGCTAGAGGATACATGTTGAACTCTCATGAACAGCAGTAGCTGATGTGTGTGCTCATCCGCTGGTATGGAAAGGAGAGGATTCCTCTTAGACTGCAAATCACGCAGTGAATGTGTGATTGCTACAGATCTTTTTGAATGAATAATTCACTGGTGTACTGTAATTTAGCCCACTGAGATGTGATTGCAGCTGTTCCCCTACTGTATATGTGTTTTGATTAAGTCAAGTGTATCTTAAACCCCACAGGTGTATAAATAGCCCATGTATGTGATATGCAAACACTGTATACATGTACACCTAACAAAGAGTAGTCTAAGGAAACATTTTGTTTTGGGGATGATTACTTAGATGTGTATTTTAATATATTATTTCCTACAAAAAAATCTGTGCAGAACACTTACCTTTCCTTTTTTGTCCAGCTATGAAGTCTTCTTAACTGTGGTACTCTATAAATGCTTTTAGCCAACATTGTAGTAGCAGGGCGTCTCTTTGTTATTAATGAGTTTATCATTCCAAGACCTTTACAATGTAAGAAATTACTTCTTTTGTGCCTGTTTTACGGGTAGGAAACTGAAATGCAGAAAGATAAGTGACTTTTCCCATGGTTACATAGAACATTTGAAAGAACTAGGAATTGAGTATCCAGAGTCCTTGCACAATGCTTTACACACAAACTACTGTCTTGTCCTCTCCCCCTCACAATTCCATTTCCCCTGAGAGGGCAAGGAAATTTTAGTAGTTTTGAAAATACTTGTGGGTTCCATTTGAATGCCGAGCAATTTGTGATTTTGAAAATCACCTTGTATTACTTTGCATATCATTCAATCCTTGTGTTGTTATGCTGCTTCTCTTATAAAAAACTTGGTTTATACCCAGGATATATTTGTACATGTAAAACCACTTGAGTGTACCCAAAATGTACATGGAAACAGCAATGATGATTCCTGAAGCCTAGGCAGCTCTGGCAAGTGCTTTGTGTCTGTGACCAATGTGTGACATACACAGAAACACAAGTGAGTGTCTTAGGGCCCACTTTGGAATAAACCCAAGAAACTAGTTCCTGGTAAAATTAGGAATGATACTGTTCCTATACATAATCAACGGTATAGGTGGATTTAAGATCTGTAACTAAGGATGGTATTTGGCTTATCTGTCTTCAAAGTGTGAACAAGAAAACAGCTTTCAAGATACTTCCTCTTTTGGCCTCGTCTGTAGGAAAGAATTGCCACTTGGTGATAATGGGTTTGAATGTTATATAAAATCAACTGATGCTGAAGTTAACTATTTTGCTCGTCACAGTTAAAAAAGCAGTTTCTTCAGGTCTATAGATGTGAAAAAAATTACATTCAGCTCCAAATAATTTTTTTTAAGTCCACTGTTAGCAACTAGTAATTTCCCAAGTGCAGAACAAAAATGGGGGGAGTTGCAAGGAAAAAAAAAAGGACCATTTCTGTTGACTGAAGTCAGAACATTTTTTTAGGGCTTGGTCAAAAGCTCTTTGACGTCAGTAGAAAGTCTCTCATTAACATCACTGGGTTTGGCTTTTGGGGCATATGATGGCCCAGATTGTAATCTCAGTTAAATCCGATTCTGTTAGGGAATTTATTCACTAGTATAACACATTCAAGCTGCTCAAAACTGTTTGCACTAAAAGTTTTCTTAACCAAAGGTAATCTTTTTGCCAAAACGAAGTAGTCTTCTTCTAAATACATTCTTTACTTCATAACTTCCTGTTGCTTTATTCAAATTTTATTGAGATAATTTTTAGCAATTCATGTTCTATTTATGAAAAGACACATTTTTGCTGAAATATTGTGGTTTATTAAACCAGAGACACCAAAAATTACTCTGGAAAAAAAGGATAAAATTGTAACACAAATCACTAAAAACAGTGTATGTGTTGCTTTCATACCCTGTAAAATGAAAACAATTTAAAAACTGTTAAGACTTTTTCAGTGAAGTCTGTAACTCAGATCACAAGATGGTCCAGTGACATCTTTAGAAATAGTATTCATTAAACACCTGGAATACAAAAATGTAAGGAAATGGGGTAATGAAAAAGAAAACTGGAGAATCTGATCAAAATAAACACTGTTCATGTTTGCAGCATTGTATTATGCAGTATATGTACACTGCAGCAAGCTTTGTTCGGAGACATTGACCTAAGTTTTGCAAGGTATAGGTAGCATATGTTAGCAGAGGAAAAAAAAAAGTGTTTCAGACGTGTACAGAAGGGTAGGGTATTTAAGAGACATAAAAGGGGAAAGGAATATATGCAGAGAACATTGCTTTATGTAGGAGGCGGTGTGGAAGAGAAGGCTCTCACATTAATGAAGGCAAGTTTGAAGATGCTGGAACCAGTTTTGGTTTCCATTAAAATTAATGAGTAGACCTCTGTGGACTCTCACATGAGGAGAATTGTGTGTATGTCCCAGGAAGTCACAGAGTTTTGCCATTGTGCTGCCAGTGAAAGTCATTAGGACCACCTTTGTGAAAAATACTGTCTCTACAAGAAATGAAGGTATGAGATGGAAGAGGAGAATAGAAAGGGAATTTGAAAACAGAAAACAATTGCTTCATCCTTTATAGATGGGAGAACTACTTGAACTACAAGTTAGTCATATGGCAAAGAACATTTAATATTTGGCTACTATTTCATTTCTTACAACTAGCTATCAAGGCATTAAGTACTTGATAAAGTCAGGAAATTAATGGTCCTTGTAAAAATGAAGATTTTTTTCAAAAGAAAGCTGTAAAAGAACAAACAATTAAAGGTAATCAATACCATTGTTATTAGGAAACCTATGAGTGCAACACTTCTTCTCAATTAGGGAAAAACTGTATTTTATGTTTCTCTTGCAAGCTGATCTTTGTTCACTTCAGCCTGTAATCTTGGTTTATGCTTTATGGATAGGCTTTGTTCTGGGTGCTTTTGAAGCATTGCATGCCTTTTTAAAGGTTTCAATAGAAGAACAAACAGCAATGAACTCAAAGAACAAAGGATTGTTCTTTCTTTCCATCTTTATTTTTTTGTTCTTTAAGAAAAGAAAGAAATGTTTCATCTTGGTTTTCTCCCCTTTCAGGAAGTTGATGGCAATAAAGTGATGTCTTCATTTGCCCCGCACAACTCATCTACCTCACCCTTGAAGGCAGAAGAAGGTGGGCGTCAGAGTGGAGAATCGTTGTCCAGCACAGCCCTGGGAACCCCTGAAAGGCGCAAAGGGAGCCTAGCGGATGTTGTAGACACCCTTAAGCAAAGAAAAATGGAAGAGCTCATCAAAAATGAGCCAGAAGGTAAGGCCTGGGAAACGGGCCAAATTTTTCTGGTTTGTTTTCTTTTCTCCAGATTCTTTGGATATGTATACTTTTTAATCTTCCCATTTTCTGCTCCATTTGCTTTTTGTTGCTAGCAAAATTGAAGTAAAGAACTCATAGTTCTTGTCCACATTAGAGATAAATTTCAGCAATATCCCATCATAGCTAACTTTTTTAGCTTTTTGCAAATAAGAGCCTTTGTCTGACACAACGGTCTTTTTGACACAGTTGTAATAGACACAGCAACATCCTCAACATGGGTACAACAAACATGGTAATTTTAACAGCCTGGGGGTCATTTACACCACTACTCCTCCCCTCCCCTATTTCTAGAGCAAAAAGCAGTATTTTCAGCAATGTCAATGTTTTTGTGAAATTGTCTAGTAGGCACATCGTTATTTGAAAGGTAAGATGTTAAATTTGGCAGTCATGAAAGCTTTTTGTCTGGAGCATGTCTTACCATGTCATCCTCTGTTTAGCTGTAGTGCAGATACTATACAAACAGACACAGTAGCGGCTTTCTCTGCTTTGTGTCTGGCCAGCAAGTTTCAACGTTGGCATATAGGTATCATCTCTGGACAATCAGTTGGGTTTTGAGAATGTATGTCCAGTCGATGATGATGCCACCTGTGCTTTGGGGGCTGAGACTAAGGCAAAACATCTCGCTTCTGACAAGCCACTGAACAGCTTTCCTTTAAATAAGATTTTCAGTTCCTGCCTATGTGGGGCAGAGTCAAACCCCTGACTAGAAAATGAAGGTCTCACTGTATTCTCCATAGGTATCCAACATGCATATTTACAGCTAGATTTCCAGGGGACTGTGGGCCAATTGATGTTGTGTGAACATACTGAGCCTTATTTTCTAATGTGCAGTAGCAAGACTTCGTTTTCATTTACACCCACCTACCCTGTTGTAGAGATCTATTTCAAATGTTTAAAAGCATGGCCCTCAGAGCCCATCTCAGTGTTGAAGCATGAATTGACAACACCTACAAGAAAATTTTAGGACAACCTGCATACTGGAATGAAAATATGGATGCAAACACAGCCACACTGTCATACATGAGCATGACAGGATTATAAATTAGTCTTCTCTTCTTGACTGGAGCACACAGTAAGGGTCTGCTGGGAAACAAATTCTTTGTCTAAGCGCTTTTTTGAATATTACATATAATCATAGCATTTCATTTTGCATTTACATTGACTTAATGGTCAGTGCTGTGACCTACCTTTTGCCTTTGAATGGAAAAGATCTTTCCTGTGTATGGCATGAGGTCGGGGGAAAGGAAACCAGAGTTCTCTATACAAGAAAGGAAAGAACAGGGGGTTCTGGGCAATGTATAAATACTCTGTTGAGTATGAGGTTGTACAAGCTGTACAGACTCCGTTAAGGAAAGGCCACAGACAGACATGAGAACGGTTACAGAGCCTGTGCATTATCTCTACTAAAATGAAAATATACAGTGCAAACAAAAGATCTACAGCTTTGTGAAGAGATTGGGAGAGAGAGGAGGGGGAGCAACTGAATGTTGGGCCTTGCAAATGCATGCAACAGAAAATCTTTTCTTCCCTCTAGCCATTGTTCTATTGTCTTTCAAAGGCCATTAAAATGAACAGCAGGTTGTGATGAAAATTTCATTAAGCCCTAGTTAAGTCATTATGAGGGTGCCATATTCATGTCTCTGCTTACTCCTTGTCCAGGAAAAAATGAATAGGAAAGGGTTGGGTTTTTTTTTTTTTTCCTTTCTCCTTAAAAGCGAACTAACAAAAGTTCAGAAGTTAGAAGAGAATGGGAAATGGGACATGAAACAAAAGGAGGCCAGAGAGGTGAGCTGGCTAGGAAGAAAATTAGACTTGCATAAGAGCACTGAAAGGTGGTGAGGGACAAATGCATCATTTTGACAAGTCTCCCTCCCCTTCCTCTTCAGCCAACATGATTGTTTTTAGAGTGGCTAATTAAAAAAAAAAAAATTTCTGGGTGCAGATGTTAAGACTGTTCTTAGACATCTTCCACAAATATGAGTCTCTGTCTCTCTAAAAGAAGTAAGTGCTGCTGCAGGCACAGAGTCTTCTCTGTTTGAACTCCAGCAGAAAATTTACTTATTGTGATGTCTTCATGTAGTGCTAAATTAAAGTTGTCAGTCATTGCTGGTTGCTAGTCAGGTAATCAGAATAATAATCAATTTTCCTATGAGTAAGATAAGTTACAGGTGGGAATCTTTGGTAGTACATGTAGGTAATAGTTCAACAATGTATGATTACTGTGTGTTTCAGTAATAATTTTTAGTCTTACTGGTTTGTGGGGCTTTGTAGGAGAAGACCAAGAATCTTGGTTAAGCTTTGCTGCATTATGTCAACAGCAGTAATATAATACTTTATTTCTCTTTGGGAAGAAAGGGAAACATTTGCACCAGTAGCTGAGGTTTAATTAAATGAATTTCCTGTGAATTTTTTGAAGACCAGATACGAGCCAGATTCCCATTTCTGTATGTACTCATAAGTTTATATATTATTTAACTTGTACAATGGGCTATGTTGCCTCTATTTTTATTGTTTGAAATTGTCTTCTGAATTACTGTGGGAAATGTGCTTTTGAAGCATTCTTTCAAATGGCCTGTTTCTTCAAAATGGGAAAAAAGAGAAGGACTGGATAAACAACTTTAGGTCTTGATCCAAACCTCGTATCAGTCAGGGAAAGGATCTCTCTTTCCTTAAATTGGTTTTGAGGAGAAGTGAGATATCCCAAAATACTGATAACAGATCTGACTGTTTTTAAGAAACTTTGTTGATATATAAGGTAAATGGTTTTCTTATGTTTTCTAGAAAATAAGAGTTTCTACTTAGTAAATTTTGTCAGTAAAGGACAAGGATTTTTACAGTGTTACAAAACATAGTGCTCAGAGTGCACAAATGCACACATGTATGTATGCAAATATGTAAGCACATACATGTACCCACACATGAGCTGACAAGGGAAGCATCACTGTTAATATAAATGTTTTCCATGTTGATTTATTGTATATATGCCTTTGGTTAATGTCCCCTGTAGGAAGCCATGCTACCTACTCACTCTTAAAAACTTTCCAAAAGCTTGTCACTGCCTTTTCCTCCTTGCATATGTGTATGGTTTTGGTTTCTGTAGGGGTTTATACTTGGCTCTAAAGCCCCATGCTCCCCCCC
>JANZLQ010000025.1:10914595-10929793 GCA_026212715.1 Elanus axillaris | reverse complement strand
TTGATTTTGTGTTTGGTTTTGGTTTCTGTTGGGTTTTATAATTGGCTCTAAAGCCCAATGCTCCCCCCCCCCCCCCCAACTTGCCATTTTACTCTTGCTCTATGAAAGTATGTGACTGACAGTGAGTCATGCTGACAGAGACATGGAGTGTTTCAGTGAATCTAAAACTTGTGGAATTTTACTCATTGCTAATACAGTGCTCATTTTTCTTCTTTCAAATTCTGCAGAAAATCCTTACATGCAGCTTTAGCATTAGGCCCCCAAAGGCATAAACCTATTACTGAAGTCACACAATGTTATTTTACATGAAACATTCTGTCCTTTCTAACTTGAACTTCAGAAGAGGAGTCAGTCCCCTTTTATTCCTGGTATACAATAATGAAGATAATGGAGTGGGTTTGGAGAAGCCTTATATACTGTGACAGACCTCAAGCCCTTGCCCTGAGGGTCGTCTGCCGACCATGGGATTCCTTTTGCAGCTAAAATCATTAGGCGAATGAGATACAGGCATGTTTTTCTTCTGTTTTCTTAAGGCATCAGAGGATGGCAGAGACTCTCTGTCTGTCTATTCTCTTCATTTGTAGAAATGAAATGGAAATCTCTTTGAAGTCACTGAGCTTGACACAAGTTCATGAAAGCAAAGACCAAAGCAGCCACTTAGCTTTTTCTTGCACTATTAATTGGATTGGATTGCTGTATTTTAATTTATGGCCTGGGCTTGTGGAAAATTAAGTCTCTGAAATCTGTGTAGCCTTTCCTCTAAACGTATGGCTTGACTTCTGGAAAAAATATAGGCAAACAAGTAAATTCTCTCCTATTTTTAGAATAAGCCAGAGTACTCACCGGCTCTTTACACCTCCTAACTAAGAATCGGTCTTCTTTTTCCATTGTGGCAGTATATGTTTGTAACAGGTTATGTATCTGTTTATCTTTAAAACTTCCATACTGAATCTTCTGAAGCCAGATCTATGTTACTGAACAGAATTTATAAGAATTCTGAATAAAAGGGATTATATGGGCATCTACCTGACCACAGAAACTGCGTACGTGAGCGTGTGCATATGTGGGTATACTCATTCATCCGCACGGCTCATTCTCCTGTAATAAGGACCTCTGAAACTCAATTCTGTTTGGCCGTTTAAATGAATACTTTGAATTCTATAGAAATGTGTGTACACATATATACATATATATAAAATATATGTATTATATATATTTAGACATAAATAAACACGCACACACAAGAAATGTGTATATATAGCGTTTAATATTGTTCCTACTTCAAAATTTTATTCTACTAGTCCTTAGGTCTTCTGAGGAGGAATAGTTAACCTTAAGTGTTTAGTAAGTAGGTAATACATATGTTTGCAGGGCTTTAACAGGCAATGTGAATACTATAACTTCATGTATTATAGTATGCTGCAATACTGTAAGTAATTACTTTGTCAGAAAGAAAGGGATGAGAAAGGCCTCTGGGGCATGATTTTTGTCTTCTGAACATCCCCCAAAGGCTATTTGTGTTTGATGTTTAAGTTTACATTATAAATCACAACACCTGTTCTTGTGGTAATTTAAATGGCTGTTGTTTAAGCAGTTCTGTAGTCAATAAAAGTGAACCGTATTGAATTCAGGCTCTCTAGATGAATAAGATCCCAGAATATCTCCTAATATTATCAAACTTTTAATCAACATATTTTGTAAAGAAATCAAGAGGTCTCCCTCTTCTTAAGCCATAAATTCCAAAGCAGACCATTAATGGGCACAAGAAGGGAGCCCTTTGAAATGCAGACTCTTGTTTTTAAATCACATTTGATGAGATGGGAAGAAATAAAGTGAACAGATTTGGGAAAAGCCTAAGGGTACTGTAATTGGTTGAGGTTTGAATTTCTTTTATTTGGTTCTTCACTGTCTGTTTGACAAAGTATGTGTTGAAGAGGGTTTGTAACACTGTTCTACTGAAGGACAAAAAAGGATACTTTGCAGTTGAGTACTTTTAAGTTTTGTTTGTTCACTCCTGCTGCTGTGGAAGGATGCTTCAAGTGTGTTGTTGTTCCACGTTCCTCTATGTAGTCTGTCACCAGAAAATGCGTCTTTTCTTGTGGAGCAAGTAAGCATCAAACTTCCATACACTTCTTTCAAAGACCCTGCCATATGGAAACGTGCATTCATATACTGCTGATAAAAATAAAAAAATAATTTAAAAAAATTAAAAGATTAAGTTTATGAAATAGGTCTGTGTGAAGAGAAGGCACTGTTAAATGCTGTAGTGGCTTAAACCTTTATTAACAAGTGGTTTAACTCTAGAACAGAGGTAGCCTAGTTTGAAGCCCTGCCAGCTCTTACTTGCTCAAAGTTAAGTTTATTCATTTGTCACCTTCAGTTTTTAAGTGTTTTCCTTCCTAATAGTTTAGCCTGATAGTCATGGGTTATTTCAATGGTTGTTTTCAAAATTTGCTTAGATTCCCTTCCAAGTCTCTCTTGCTTACATCCTCAAAGGTTTGTAGCTTTTGGATTTTTCTTTTCTCTTTTGATAAAGGCATCTGAGGTGCTGATACAGCATCTTAAACGTAGAAGAAAGCATTATGGTCAAATGAGATTCAGGAAGCTTGTGCTTTTGGAGAGAAGATGCAGTCCTTTTCCCCCTCCCTGTTTTAGAATGAAAGTCTTCTCTGATGGATCTCCATAATTAAAATTTCTTTCCAGGGTACCACTCCTTAATATTGAACAAGCAGCAGCCAAAGCAAAATGCTTGATCTCTCACTTCCCATCTTTTCCTGTACAGCATACAAGTGGTTCACCAAGACCAAAATAATTATTTGGGCTCCTGTCTACCCCTAATTCTGAGGTAGCCAGACTCAGTAGCCATGGTTCATTTCAACAGGGATTTTCTGAGCTTGCTGCCACTCTTACCCCCAGATCATTTTGATGTGCCTGTTGCCTCCAATGTATTCCAGTTAGATCAGTTTGCAGTCTGCCTTCATTTTTTGCTCTTTTTCTTTCTTTTTTTTTTTTTTTTTTTTTTTTTTTTTAAATTTCCCCCTCCCCCGGAAAAGCCATTAGCTTTCTGAAATTCATTTCAGTCCTTGGATTACTCCTGGAGAAACCTCTGACCCAGACTGGTAATATACAGATATACATGAGGGAATGTGCCAGCTCTTTCTGTATTCTTATGTGCCACAGCTTTTAGTGATGTCATTTATTCAAGAGTGAAGAGCGAGCCACCTGTTTCTCAGGCCTCTTGTCCCTCATATTAAAGGTTCAAGCCCTTGCTGAATAGTAACATCTTAATCTGGGCAACATACACAACATTTAGCTGAAACCTATTTGTCAAGCTAGCAGGGTTTGTGGGATTTTTTTTTTCCCCTCTCTCTTACCCCCGAGGCGCTTGTCACGACCGTGCATATTAAAATTAATCAGACCTCCCAGGCTTGTGTGACTGTGTGGTTTAACATGAAGAAGTGGATATCAAGCATTTGCCCTAATTAAATAGGCCTGCTTGGTTTTGTTCTAGTGGATACTTGGTGTTTTTTTTAATAAGAGCTGCTTATGGAGGAGGCACGGCCAGCTCTAGAGTTAGTGGAGAGCTCACTTCAAAGTTTTCCCCGCCACCTGCGCCCAGGATGCTGAGACCTGAAGGGCTCCCTGCGTTCTTTCTTAACAGCACAATTTGCGGGAAGTAAGTGGAGGGGGAAGGGGAAAATACGGCCAAATGAGTGAGAGAGCGATCAGGGAAGGAGAGGCGAGATGCGGGGACGAGCATGTGGATTGGCTTTTTGAAGCTGATTAAGATGACCTATCATCCTGTCTGATTAGCTTTAGATCTCAGTCTGTGCCATGAGCTATTCACAAGGCTGTCTTGTGTCTTCTGTTTACCAGAGCAAGGGAAAGCCTCTAGTATGGCAAGGAGCAACATTTGCAGCAACTCCCACTTGCTTGTTTAGCTGATGAAGTAGTCTTGTAAAAACACTCTGAAGTTTGAAGCTGTTGCTTACTTTTATTAGTTATGTGTCTGTTTAATGTTGATATTTTTAAGGTGGTTTGAACGTTGCCAGTTTTACACAACTTTATGCATCTCCTGCATTGTAAATAAGCTGTACTGAGAAGATAGAACTCCTTTCATCATCTTTTCTTCTCCTACAGTTTAATTGTATTGTGGTTTCTGCATCTCCCCAGGGGGAAATGTGCTATATATGTGCCATTTCTATACTCTCATGTATAAATTCAAAAAGCACTCAAAACAGAGTAAGGGAGAGTTGGGGTGGGGATGACATCCTAAAACCTGTTAAATAGTAATTAAGGACTGAATACAATTTAGCAATTCAACAAGTTAATTTTAGCCAAAGATAGTAGAAAATTTGGAACGGTCAACATTTTTAGGCAAAATGTTTCATTGGAAATGATATTTTTTGTTTTTAGATGTTTAAGATGATTAATCTGAAAGAGAAATGAAAACATTTCAATTAGGATTAAATAAAGCATTTTGGGTCAGGTGGAAACAGCTTTTCCCCTGACTTGGTTTGGCAGCTGAAATGAACAAATTCAAACTAGTCAAATGAAAACAAGTTTCAAATCGTGGAGAGGTTTTGGGAGTGTTTTTGTTTCTGATGACCTGAGGAGGACAAATGAGCAGTTGTTATCAAGACACTTAAATGCATCTGAATGTTATGCACTGCAGTTTTGAGGGTAAACTAGTACTTTAGTCAGAAAAGCTTTCAGAATTTTATTTCCTCCAAATATGCAAATTTCTGTGTCTTCTGAAGCCTCCGTCAGAAAAGTTTTGCAGCACCTAGGGCATTTTATTTTGAAGCAGATTTTGGAAGTTTATCAGACTTCATATGTTAGACATACTTGGCATGTCTTTGCAGCAGAAACCTATGACTCTGTTCTAGAGGGCCTAAAAATCTGCAGTTGTTACACCCCCAGAATTCGATTTTGCTTTCTATTAAAATTCTTGCAATCCAGTACGCAGGCAAAAAGCAAAGCTTTATGTATCTGTTTCCGTAACAGTTTAAATTGCTGAAGTAAAACCCAGCAGGTAGGATGATACTCCATTGATTAAAAAATTTATTGCATGTCCATGCACTAACTCATTGCCATCTTTTTCTCTCTCCTGAAGTAGTAGTAGTATTCCTATTTTATTTTTCATTTCAAACCTTGGCACAACCCAAATGTAAAGAACCATATTGACACTGCCAAGCATCTGTCTGGTGCTTGACAGCATCATAGAAACCCTTCCACTCTTTCATCTGGGTTGCTATTGGTTATTTAACAACACAATGCAAACGGTGCAGTGTGGGTGTATGTGAAATGGAAAGAAAGGTTGAGGTGGGGGGAAGGAGCCCTCTACAAGTAAATACATCTTTCATCATATCTTTTGTTTGGTCTGTTTGCTGTGTGCTATTCAGTAGTCAATAGAAGTTGTTTGACGGTTCTGCAAAAGGGTAAGAAACCTTTTCTTAAACTTTTATTCTCTTGCAGTTGTCTTAGTCCAGAAAGTTTTCTGCTTTTGTTTTTCTTGCCTCACTTTGTTGTCACCTGTCTGTTGTTGAAGGGGTTTTGTCCTTACTGTTTAGCTGATGTGACGTAAGCTGATACTTACGAAACGCTCTGTATTGAGCAGTGATCTTGTACAGGTGAAGTGGACATTTAGAGAGCTTATGAAAGGTTTACTGTAGTAGTCTTTGGGGCAATAGAGTTCTTTAAAGCTTGTGTTTTAATTTATTTATTTAGCCAGGGGATGAAAGTGAAAAGTGAATGAAGAGAAAAATCAGTCTGTGCTTTCTGCTGAAGAATGCCCTGTTAGCACTTGTGCGACTCGGTAAGGCTTTTTGAGATGTTTAGCCTTGATTTAATTCGTATTTAAGATCTCTCCTCCCAGCACATTAATATAATGTCAATGTAGAATGCATTGCATGGTGTAATTACTGAAGAGAGCGGTAGTTGGGAAAACAGACGGTAATTGAACACATGGCTGTTTATTACAACAGGACAGTGCTCCTACGCTGGTATTTAGGGCATTAATAGGGAAGAATTGATTTGTTGTTTTAAGATGAATTCAATCACTGTTGCTTAGGCCTTTGTTTGTTCAGGCCAAGTTATGCTTTGTTTGTGTTATGTGCCCAAGAGGTTTACACACCACAGCGTGGCATTAGTCATGCAGAGGGCTTGGGAGCAGAGAGCCATTTAAATGAACAAAGGACATTTTTCTTTTTGGCTCTGTTTATCTTCCTCTAGTTTTGTTACCCTCTAATCTATCTCCATCTCTCTCTCCCTCTTTCTCCCCCCTCCTTTCCACCCCAAACATTTTTGATCAATGCAGAGGTCCTCCTGCTTTCCTCCTTCCCCCTCCTCGTTATTCACCCTCCTGAAGACAAATGGAGCTCTGATTGACAGATGGCAACGCGGGGTTGTGGCACGGTGTAAATAGGAGTGGCTGCTCCCAAGTTTGAGCAAGGAAGAAGGGGTTGGGGGCTGCGGGGGTAGGAAAGTTCAGCTTGGAGGAAGATTATTAATTTTGAAGCAAACAGAGCGGGAATGAGATGTACCACTGCACATCTGAACTCTGGTGGTTTTGGGAGAGGGAAGGCACGCACCTTTTGTGGCTCCTGCTGGCTTGCACTCCGGTTGGACCCTGTGCAGGCCACATCCTGGGATTTAACGAGGCTTCTGCCCTCTTCTCCTTTTTACTGATGCAAGTCGGAGGGAGGAAGAGAGAACCATATGACTGACGTTGAATTTGTGGTCTCCCCGTTGTGAGCAGTATGGTTTATATTTGAGGCACATTGTGCTTGAGAGGAATCACGTCTTGATTTACTTCTGAGTGTAGGAGAGTTTAATTGACACTTCAGAACTATGTGGGCCAAATTCTGCTCTCAGATCTAAGTTCACAACTCCCACTGAATACACAAGAGCTTGAAGAAGGCAACATTTGACCCAATACAGGATTTGTAAAGAACCCACCGTGACTTATGTTTTTTATCCCTATACAGACAGGGATTAGGCCTGTTCCTAGAAAGAGCATTACTAAGAGAGCTGAAAGGTAACAACAACAACAAAGTCTGTGCAGCCATTAATAGCTAGAAACTTGTATTTCCTAGATGGTGAGATACTTGTATCTAAGTAATAAAGTGCCTGGTGAATGAGCACCTGGACTTGCCTTTTGGAGGTGTAGAAAGTACTCGCTTATACAGCACAAGGAAGGAGAGCCACAAATGTGTGACATGGAGATCCAGCTGCTTCCTGTCAGGGAGAAATAGCAATTTAGCACACATGTTCATACAGTGCAACATGCAGGGAGGGATATGAACCTCAGTTGTTCATCTGTGCCTTTTAGCCATAATTAATTAAATTATTGAATATCTGAATAAATAATAGAAGCACAGGATGACAGCTAGAAGAGGATCAGAAGTCCAGCAGTGTTTTTATCCATGCCTGCAGTCATAGGCCATTGGTTGCGTATGGGACATGCTACTTGGCCATTACTTATAAATCTTTTCCAAATATCTAGGAAGTGTAGTTGCAAAGGCCCAGCCCCTGTGCCCAAGGGGAAGTTTCCTTCTCACCTCGAAAAACCCCAAGCAGTTATTGTATTGTACTGCAAATAAGCAAGAATGATCATGGCTAAAGATTTATACAATCCCAAAGTTAGAACTGGTGTCCAAGTGCTTATCAGAAAGGGAAGTTTCTCTCCTGACTTGGAAGTGGTTATCCAAGTGTTCTGTTTTTTCCAGTACAGTTTGGAGTGTTGCGTAAATTTTGTACTGTAGATTAGCCCACACAATCTCAAGGTAAATAGTCTAGAGACAAAGATCACATGGAAGAAGAAAGCCTCTCAGTTTTGTATGCATTCTTGATCTTTTTTTGCTAAACATTTTTTTTTTCCTGTTTTGCCCACAACACATATCCCATTTCAATAATTGAGCATCTTATCTCCCACAGAGTCAGGCACCGGGGGGAAGGCAAAAAAGTTGACAACTAACCAAAAAAATGGTTTTTACTCTCGTCATTACTGTGTATTCTCTACATCCTGTAAGAGCATTGTCTTGTTGCAAAGTGTAAAGTGCGTTAATGTGTTTTTGCTGTGATGTATATATACTAGACTGAAATAAAGCAGTGTATTTCCAAATAGTTCCCTTTCCTTGTATGTGAAATTAATATATGAAGATGAAACTAGAGGACAGCAGGCTTTTGCTAATGATTTTCAGCTGCAACAATTCTGGATTCCACACTGAGCTCGTGTACAGCCTTAATCAGCAATGCCGTTTAACTAAATATGGAGACATTTCACTGAAGATTATTTTATTTTAAGTCTTTTTTTATGCATTTCCTCTTGCTGTGTCATCTAATTGATTCACAGCTCCTGTGAAGCTTTGGGGTATGGGACGCATATCCAGGCAAAATTCATTCTTCCTTACAAATTTGGCCAAGTCAATCCTATCTGAGTTCAGAGGAATTAAGAAGCTGTCATTGGGAATCATTCTGTAACTAACCATAAAATTATTAGATGAATAATACACATGATGTGGGGGTTTAGGCTATAACCTGTTCTTTCTGCTGAAAAAAAAAATGCAGTCCTTTTGAGATGATCATGTTACTACATTACCATTTTTATCAGTATTTATTGCTAGCCAGGTTACTGAATGGGGGAACACAGTACACGGTACGCGTGACCCAATAAATGGGTTTAAAGTAATGGAGCCCACAAAAGACAATAAGACAACATAATTAGTGGTGATTTCTTACATTGTGAGACTGAAAAATTTTCCCAGTGTTTCTAATGTAAACTCTTTGTTGGTTGGTTTTGTCCTGCCATTATGCCTTAAATATAGCGTGGAGCAAACTGCCATTAAAGTGCTAGAGAGAGTGAGGTCAGCTGCCAGTTCCATTTCATCCTTGGTTTCTCACATGTCATTGCTTACAACTGATCTGCTTATACTGGACATTACAAATGTTCACCAGAAATCAGACTAAATCTACCAACCACCACACTCCTAAGTATTTTCAGGAGCAAACGAGATCCACTGGATGGCCATTTTTAAACTCACCTGCTTCAGCTCTTTTAGTAGACAGGTCCCTGTAGACATAAAGACAGGTGAAAAAGCATCAAGAGGAGAGGAATGAAGATGCATTCTGCGCTTGCATAAACAGTCACCATTGTGGGAAAATGAAATGGGGAGACAATTTTTGTAAGCTTTCCAGTATAACTCTTTAGGGGAGGTTAAAAGATGTGGTGTGGTATTCTTCAGACCTTCTCTTCTTCCTTAGGTTGCACCTTTGCAATCTGATTGATCTTGGGGTAGTGAAAATACTAGTGGGGATTTGTTTGTTTGATTGATTTACTCTTTTTGCAAAATCTTGTTCCTACTAGAAGAGGGCACTGGGATTGTTTAGGCAATCCCAGGTAGCTTTCCTCCCAGGCTGAATGCATTCCATAAGGCTGTCAGTTCTTTAGCTTAATACTGGGTCTTAGTGTATTAATTCAAGGCTTTCAGTGATCTAGGACACAACATGTGCCAGGAGTAGGAACTAAAATTAGAGGCAGACTTTTGGCTGTGAGAGCTGCTTGAGGCTACTTGGGGTGAAAGAGGAGGGAAGAGGCCT
Source organism: Elanus axillaris (assembly GCA_026212715.1). Classification (NCBI taxonomy): domain Eukaryota; kingdom Metazoa; phylum Chordata; class Aves; order Accipitriformes; family Accipitridae; genus Elanus; species Elanus axillaris. Next base: position 10,920,193 of record JANZLQ010000025.1, on the reverse strand, counting down.
GACGTCAGTCACAGCCCAAGGACTGCAAGATGTCTAAACCATCCCCTCAGATACAGGTTTTTCTGCAACATGCACTGCAGTGAATGACCCTTCCTTTTCTGTCTCATCCCACTCACTGATACAGCACTTGGTGGTTCATTTCACACACCAAGTCCTTGTCAAAAGCTGTCGTAGTTCACTTGTTATAACAAAGCCCAGTTCTTGGTATACTGGGATTGTGATTCCCGTCCTCCCCTTCGCCCCCCCCCCAAAGAGGAAAGAATGGAAATTTAAATAGTAGCTAATATTTTATAACATGCACCTAAAAAAAAGTGAAAACATTGTGAAACAAAGTGAAATCCTTATGAAGGATTCAAAGTTTTCATTCATAGAAAACAGCTTTTGATGCTGTAACCTAATGATAGAAAAAAGATCTGGCAAAATAGGGCTGAGTGACAGAAAAAAATTGCTTCTTCCTCCACTTCAGTGAATATATTCTATTCTGTAAAATGTTACGCTCTTAGCTGTATGCAAGAATAATTTCCCTGTAATTTTTTTTTTATATATCATAATTCTGTTAAGGACTATGAATGAGGAATAATTAGGCATTATTGTTTGGTTATGAAGATACTCTTGTGATCCCTTCTTGTTTACTTCATTTAAACTGCCGATACTGTTCTTGCCATGTAGAAATAATGACTGTGTTAGTTCATGAATATGAGATTACAGGGACTATGTTTTAAATTGCTGTAACACTTGTTCCTCCAGTGTGATCATTTCAGGCCATCTGAAACATATTCTTTCTTCGTGAAAAGATAAATACTCAGAAACACAAGTGCATAGACATTTACTCTTTACTAAAAGATCTTCACTCTTCACCTTATCCTGGCTTGTCTCTTTCTAATGAAGTCATAAGGCTGTATTTTGGCACTGCTGTGGGATTCACATAACTTAAGAGGGGGTCCTAGTCTAAGTAAGATACATAGAGGCCATTCAGCAATACAAGAGTTTTGCCTTATATTCAAACATAGAAAGATTTGTAAGTCTTTATTGTTAGGGGAGAAAAGCTTCTCCTCTGAAATCTGTACTGTGTAAACTCTGATATTTTGCTCCTATTCATGTACAGCACTTCCTTTGATGACTGTTGGAGTTCTCATCTCACAGGGAGAGGAGAATATTGGAGTTAAGATTTCTTGAACAGAGCTTAGGGGATAATATTGTGTTTAGTTTGTTTCACTAGATGCAAGCTAATCAGAGAATAATTAACAGTCAAAATGCCAAGGTCCTTATTCATGTAAAGGATCTGGTATTGAAGTCCTAAGTAAAGTAACACTGAATGCAATGAGACTTTAAAGTGTACAAATGCTTCAGGATTTGTCCCCAGCTATTTTCTCTCTGTCAGTTTTTAATGAGCATCCCATAAAAGTGTTCAACAATTGTACTGACTTTGATTTTTCAAGGTTTTGGAGAAAATTGCTTTCTCAGGTTGTGAAAAAAAAATGTTGAAATAAAAAAAGCGCATTTTTCCATCGAGATGTCTAACATCCTGTAAGCAGATTCAAAACTGTCTCACCTCATGCTTTCTGATAGGCAGTATGTTAAGGACGCTACAAGGAATATTGTGTAGAAGTTGCCGGGAGGAAGAATTACAGCTGATAGATACAGGTATTTTAGACCTCATCTTAAATTCTTGGGATTGAGATAAAGTTTAGCTAGAGAGGTAGTTACAGATCCTGGTACTTTGTTTGTTTGTTTTATAAATGAAAGGGAAAAACCCACCATTGTTAAGATCACCATACAGAGCCTGGTGTTTAAATGCCATGATTCTGTGTCAGAAGAAGCAGCTAGTGTATCTGGATTCATCCTTTGCCTTGCTTTCCTCGGCTGTCACTGAGAGCTCCCAGGCTGAGACAGATGGCTGCTGGTTTAGTTGTGTGCGTGGGAGACAGGAACTTCCACATGTGATTTTTTACCATTTGGTAGTAATTAGTTTGTTGTATAAATTAACATTAACTGAACCATTCTTCAGGCATTGTTTGTAATTATCTTCTTTGAGTCTCTGAGTTGTGTAAAGAAATAAAAAGCGGGGAAGAAACTGCTTCTTATTCTGTACAGGGAAAGGACTCTGTCATTAAGCAGAACAGAGCAGCAATTATCATCGCATGCCCAGTAGACTGAAAACTTCGGAAAAAACCTTTAAAAAGCAAGAAATTTTTTTTCTGTGAATATTAATGGAGATTAATGATTTGGAAGTGCAGATAGATTTTCTAAAATTTGTAAGAATGAAGTGTGAATACAAGCAACGATGATTGTGCCTTCCTGACATCATCATCATCTTTATTACTGCTACTGCAACTACCACTGCTGCTACTTTATTTGTTGTGTGTTCATAAGTAGTAGAGGGTTTCTTTATTTTTAAAATTATGTTCTCTCAATTTTATTCCATTTTTTTCCCCATCTTTGAAATATTTCCTCTTTTTTTTTTTTTGTGGTAGACGGCAAGGATCTTGTATCTGTGTGTTGGGCAAAGAACTGTTGTTAGTGCTGGTTTTCTCTGGGGATTTCTGTCACTTCCAGCAACCAGCCAAATTGGAATTGTCAGGAGAACAGCCTCTCACATGTTCCTTGGCACTTCTGTTTCCAGACTTGGCCAGAATCCAGACATGCAGAGGTTTGTGGACGTGAAAAATAACAGGGTAAATGCCCTCTGGTATTAGCCCAGTATTTTAGTAATATATTGGGAATCTCTAGGTTCATTTGCTGGAAAAGTTCAATGTTTCAGCAAGTAAGAAAGTTTCGTATTTCATTAGACTGAAGTTCTTCTCTTTCCTACCCAGGAGTAGGTGAGAACTGGTGTCAGTGTCCATCTTTTAGTATAGCTCTCCTGCCCTGGATACAAAGCTGGCAAGATGGGCAACACAGCACTGTGCAGTAAATCCTCTCGCGTATAGGCTAGGTTGCAGTAGTAAAACTCAGGTACAGTCCATCACAAGGCACTTCACAGCTTCATTAAAATTAATTTAGTATCCAAAGTGTACCCTCTAGAGAAAGGTTCATGTGACTTGAGTTTTAAAGTGTCTTGGTGTTTTCTTGTGAAACCAAATGAAGACAGTTTTAGACCCAGACGTGAAGTTGTCTAGGTAAATTGGTGCTGATTGTGGTTTTACCTAAATCCATTCATATAGGGCCCACACCTGAGAGGTGTGTTTGGGTCGTCTTTCTCCTGTCAGAATTGCCATTATTAGTATTTACATTTGTCCAGATAAACAGTTTTACCTGGACAATAAAAGCTAAAAGAGGACTCAAAATTCTAAAATGAGTAAATATAGATGCAGCTTAGTTAAGAATTGTTCTCTTTTTCTTGGCACGGTGAATTAGCCTATATGAAGCTCCATGCTGTTTGGGGAAGAGGAAGGTGGGAGGAAGCGTGTGGGAGCTTTAGTGGCTGGAAGTGCAAAGAGAGTACGAGCTGAGTACGCTGAAACCTGCAGCAAAGAGAAAGCTACTGTGGATGGTTTTCCTTCTCTTTTTTTTTTTTTTTTTTCTGGCAAGGGTTAATGCTGTAACCAAGAATATCTGTGATTCTCTAGCTTTTCATATCAATGAATCAAACATTTTCTGAACCATTCTATTGAAGGCTTTTTTTTTTGTTTTTTCAACTATGAAAACTGAAGGTGCCAAACATGCTTTGATATTGATATGACAGTGCGGTGGATGGGCTTGCAGTTAGCTGAAGTGAGCACGTGAGCATTTCAGTTCACCTTCATCCTGCTGAAGGGTTGTGGAACAAGAAGGAAGAGCTGAACACAGCCTTTTGTTGTATGAAGTATACAGCTGCAGCATCATCGTACCAACTGTAGGGCTACTTTTTTCATCCCTGGAGTACAAGGAGGAAAGATTGGTGCTGTGGCTAAAAGCACAGAGCAGAATCAGAAAACACAATTTCTTCTGGGTTTTTTTGTGAGGTTTTTTTTCATAGATCTTCCACATGCACTCCATTCTCTGTGTCCAAGTTCTGCATTTTTAAAGCATGGTTGATGATAGTAACTGGGTACTTCTTCACAGTGGTGAAATACAAGTACTGCTTGGGAGATGCAGCCTGACAGGTGGCCCTACTTACAAGAAAGGACTAGACATAGGTCTGAGGAAAGAAGCTGGCTGGAAATATGTGTCTGTTACAACTCAGTCCCCCAGAAATGAGATTGCAGGTTGAGTTTGGAAGCCTTTGGCCTGAATTCAGTAGCTTCCTCACAAGGCAGAGCTCACTTTTGCCACAATGGGATTTCTGCAAGTGGAGCAGCTGCTGCATTGGGCCTGTAGGGTTGTTGTGCAACGTGAAGTTGGCACTGTAGCTTTGCGTGGTAGTTACACGACTAGGAAAAGATTTTGTTTCCATACCTCCTCCTAGATTCTCCTTTCCTAGACCAGACAATTTGCGTTGAATCTCTTGGTGCTCGTACCTGGAGCAAGGGCAGTGATGGGACACCAAGCTGTGGTCCTCCTGGCTTGCAGTCCTCATGGCGCAGGACACCGCACGCACGCCGGAGTAGAGGATCGTAACTGTAGAGGCAAATGTAAAATCATCCCCTCCTTGCCTGCCACAGAAGAAAATTTCTTGCTGCTTCACAGGCTTTTCCTCACATGCCTTGCAGAATTTATTTATTTATTTTGCGGACATGCGAGTTACAAGCTTTGGCATGGCAAGAAGGTGAGGAATTTTTTGTTTTGTTTTTAGTTTGGGGAAGAGGCAGGTGGGAGGGAGCGTGTGGGAGCTTAGTGACTCGGAGCTCAAAGAGAACGCATTAATTAACCCAGGAGGATTGCTGGGATGCAGCAGTGAGAAACTGCAGCTTTAAAATCCAGTGATCTTTATCCATTGTTGGGTTTGGGTCAAAGACCTTGGATAAGAGAAGGGGGAAGAAGGGTGAGAAGGAGGGTGGGCACAATGGGAACCAGATGTTTCAAGCTGGCGGGGGTTGGCCTCTCTGTTATTGTGTGACAAGCCACCAATCTCCCCCGCACACCCAGCCTTCAAAAGTACGTCATTCTTCCCTGAAGTCCTTCTGTCCTCTGCAGAGGGAGGGGGAGAAGAAAGGAGGGGGAGGCACACACGTGCATGCACACACATACATGCACACATACATGCTCACACAGACAGTCCTGGCTCTGCTTTTTTCCTTTGGCCTACCTTGTCGAATGGCCCTGGAAGACTAAACAGGTGTTATCTACTTTTGATTTCAGTGCATTTAAATTAATCCTGTCAGCTCAGCTGTTAAAACAACTGTCATCTCCAGCTGTTAGTAATTTTCGACTGGGCACTTTTACAGGTTGCCAAGTTCTGAGCCTGCATTGTGAATCTCTCGCTCCCTTTCTCTCAAAGCGCTATAGTAACAATTTGTATTTTTTTTAAAGGGGACTTGCATTGCACTGTTTTTATATCAAATGCTGTTTATTATATATTGAAATAATAATATCACAAAACCCAACATCATCATGCCAGACTTTGGAATAAAGAACTAAACCATGTGTGGAGCGCAGTGCATATCAATCTTCTGTGGGTTTGTTGCAGCCTCTCTGTGCATTTTAAATTTGAATGAGAGATGAATCAACCTGAGGGTT
>JANZLQ010000025.1:10875877-10914581 GCA_026212715.1 Elanus axillaris | reverse complement strand
GGGGGGGCTCTAAATTTTTATTGCCAAAAATAAAGCCTCCTTTTTAGAAGCACTGGTCTCTTTTTTTTTTTTTTTTTCCCCTTTTGCTTCAATGTACATTTAATTTTCATAACTAGCATTAACAGGAGGTACCTTGTAATGAAAATACTTAAAACACCTTTCAGTTGTTAGATTAATGAGATACACTTGGTAGCCTTAAGAATTGTAGAGGGGGCGAATCATAAATTGGATACATGTTATTGATTTCAGTAGACACTCTCTAATGTGACTTATTCCTATGTGGCCAGGATCTATAGTCCATTAGCAGTGCTTCAGAGTCAGATAGCACTTGTGGATGACACAGATCTGAATCCTGAGACGGAAGGCTTTCTGTGCCTTTAAGGTTTCCACTCATGACAGTTGTCTGGCCAGATTTTCAACTGGTATAGAACTGAGGCTGCTCCCTTGACTTACGTTGCAAGCCATCCTTAAAACACTGGAAAGGATTATTCAGGCATTCTTTTGCATGGTCCTAAGAAAAGGATGTACTTAAAAAGTAGCTGTAGGTAATCATTTTCTCAACAGACCACAGGTGATTTCAAGTGTCAGGTAGCCAAATAAAAGGGATGCTTTAAAAAATCATGTTTTGTATTGTGTGTCTCCTACATAAATAAAGGCACTGTTTCTATATCTTATAGTAAAATAAAGACTTCAACTTTGAAACCTTATTTCTTACGGTTTTCATTATCTTTTAGTTTTGGATTTCTTCAAGAAAAGTCTGTTAAAATAGGAAATACTCCCCAAATAATACCAGTGTCATTCTTTTCCTTTCGCTCTTCATTCTTACAGTTGGATGAAGAATTTTACTATTTAAGAAAAGAAGAGAATCCAAAAACTTTAGTAATTATATGAAAGATAAGAAGGACATGTCAGTTGCTGAAGTGCCATCTAATTCAGCAGGGCAGGTGCTGATCTCATTTCCACCTTTAAAATGTGTCTCTGCTTTTTTGGCGTGTTCAGCCTGTAATACAAAATTGCAGCTATCTGAGCAGCATCCTAAATTCCAGTACAGTTGTGGCTGGTTTTGAAGGCCCCTATATTAATGTCTTCCTAGAGGAGCTTTGAATTCTTTATGAAATAACTGTATTCATATGCATCAGTCTTTGGGTGAGCCATCATTATTATCTTTCTTCTCAAACAGTGCTAGCATGTAAGTAAGAGATGAAGCAACTTCCTCAAATTTCCCATATCGTAGTAAACAACTGTAGTATTTTTCAGTTAAATGTGAAATGATTACTGAAGGTCCCATTTAGTATTAAAATCTGGAATACTAGTTATGAAGTATGCATCTGTGCACATGAGGCTGTGATATGTAGGACCAAATTACATATATATTTACATACATAGATGTAACTACTATTGCTACTATCATTAGCAGGAGCTGTCATTGCTTATCTTGAATTCTGCTGTGTCTGTCATACTGCATGGATAAATATTGGAGCTACAGTGGTATACCAGACACATTTTATTACGGAGTTTAACATGATTTCCTTAATGTAAGAATTTAATCAATAATACAATAATTTAAAACTCTGATTTCACAGAAGCCGCTACTGGGCAGGAATGTCATTAGATCAAAGCAAGTACTTCTTACAAAATACTGCTTTTTTAAAAAAACAAAGTGAAGTGACTGAAAATTTAAATAAAGAAAACATACACTATGATGGAAACCTTTTTCTCTGCAAAATCCAAGCATTTTATTTTAGGGAGATTGAAGAGTTCACACTCCGATGCAGTTTCATTTGCTCATTTATAGTGTATGTGATACTTCATTGTTTAAACCTGCATCAGTCCCTGCTAGAAGATGCATTGTCACATGTTCTTGCTTACAAGGATTTATCGATGTAGGTTTAGTTTCTCCTTTTCAAGATGTCCTTAGTTTGAAAAAAACAACTGAACTTTGAAGCCAGATGTGCTTATGGTTCCCGAGGTGGACTGCTGCATCCTTACTCCATCTCCACATCTCGTCCCCACCGCCTTTCGCACAAGAACTGATGTTTGACTCATGGCTTCTGCAACAAGCTGTCACCGTCTCCTTGGTGCCGAATACCATTAAAGGTACGGCATTTCTTAAAATTAGATGGTGGTTAACTTAATGCTGCAAAGGCTAATTTACGCATGTTTTTCTCATCGTCTTTTCTGTTTTGAAAGTTCTTTTCCTTGCATAGCTTGAATCTCCTTTAGCATGACACCATTGTAAAAGACAGGTAATTCCAGTGACATCAGTAAAACTGAAGTAAGTGACACTGAATCAGACCCCAGTGTCTTCAGTATACAAAATGTGTGTCTACTTTGCTTACTCAAATGCGAAGGTACTTCCAAACGTTTGAGGGTTTTGTGCAATTTGAAAGGTTCCATTAATCTTATCTTTATGTAGTAAAACCTTGTCAATTCACACTAATGATTCTGGGAGTTAACAGGTAAGCACATTTTTTCAGCTGGCTTCCCCTTGGTGAGGGTCTGAACATAAACTCTTGACCCTACACATCTAAATTTAGGGGTATTCAAAATCTGAATTTTGCAACTCGAGTCAATATTTAAATTTCTCTGACTTTGCAATTAGTAGTTTTGGCCAACTGATTTATGTTTGACAATCCAAAGGTGTAAGAGATATCTGCATACGCTATTATCTCTCAGAAGATAGACAGAGCACACATAGGAAGGGTGGGGGCTGTGGAATGCTCTAGGTTGGCTGAGGAGTCTGCAGGCACACAAATATTTGTGTTGCTGAATGAATAAAAACTGTCCCAATCATCTAAGGGACTAAAGAGACCCTTTAGTGGCCCAGAACTCAAGGGACCTGTGATACTTATAAGAGCGTTTGTCCAGCCGTTTGCTTCTTTCTTGTGTGACTGGAGTAAATCGAAGATTTACCTGAAGTCTGGTTTTTGAGAGCAGAGGAAAGATTGCTCTATCGCCTTTCTTTCACCATAGACAGAAAGAAATATATAACACGAGGAAAAACAGGCTCTGGTTATTTATTCCTCTTCCAGTTTCCATCTTTCAGTTCCATAGCTTATCTTCCCTTTCTTCTTACCTTCTTTTCCAATCTTTCCACTTGTATTCTTGAAAGAGCTCATTAACATCAATTAACTAGATTTGATGAGCATAAACAAACATCTTCAAGGCAAGCAAGAAAAGTGACAGTAATAGCAAAAATAGTAGTTAAAATTTGATAGCAACAGGACATGATGATGTAAAGTGCACTGCAGTGTCAATATAGTGTAGAATATTGCTAGGCTCTTAATTAAGCAGTGCTTTCTGTTAGATGAAATATTAAATGCAGTTCTTGACTGTTCTTATGGATCTCTAACCCGGATATATAGTAAGCTGTGCTTCTAAAATTCCTGTGTTCATAAAATCAAAGGTGCAAGTTTAAAATTATCAATATATTGCCATGACCTGCTATGTGGTTGTTCTTATTTTGGTGGAAGAACGATATTTTCAGTTCAGTTTGTTGTCTAGGAAGGACTACAAGCTAAGCTGAAACAATACTAATTTGCATTCAAGACTATAAGGGTAAATGTATTGCTTAAATTGATAAAACTTCCCCAAGGAAACAAGCAAAAAATTCTGTGTCTTGCTACCTATTGCCAACTATCTTTGATAGATATACCTCAAAGTAAGTGCATTCAAATAGCTGCACCTGCTTTCAGTGGTACTGACGTGGTTTGCTTCCAACGTGAGGGAAGAGGTAGTGTTTTGCTTTCGGTAATAAAGTTGTTGGTTTGGTACCTTTGAACAAAACTTTATCTATTGTTGATGGTTGTCAAGTTTAAGTATTTCTCTCCTCTTCAGGTGGACTGCTTGTCAGTGGTCATCTGTGTAGATTTTTCTGATTGCATCTAGGTCGTGGAAGATGACATTTTTCAGTGCTTTCAGAAAAACACAGGAGATAAGCACATTTATGTGGCATTGGTGGGCTGTCAGGAACAAAGTCAACGGAGCTAAGATTAGGACTGTATATTTCTCTGTGTGTGTACACATGTGCATGTGTTTATGTTCCTGTGAGAAGCTAATGTAAACTGATGTCTAATTCAGCTTTTCTGTGGAGGACAGGAAGGCAAAGCCTGACACACTATTTTTTAAAACTTGGTATTTCATAAACTCATTGAGGCCAAGACCATGCTTACTTTGTGTTTTCTTTTCCAGTAACTATAATGTACGTGTTATGAAATTAGCTCACCTCACATAAGGTGCGCTAGTAAAAGTAATATTTCTTCGTGATTTCCTTCAAAATTTTGCTTTAGAATTTCCAAAATGTCAACATTTTCTGACAGGTTGACGTGACAAAGAAGAAACTGATTTTTACCTTGGATATTGTCTTTTTAAGTGGATTTTATTTTTCAAGTTGTGAAGAAGCCACAAAATACATAATTGTAAGTGACTTTTCTCCCACCCCATTTCTGTCCACCTTTTTCCACAGTCAGAAACTCTGGATTTATCCATAGAATATTTTTCAGTGAGAGAAATGCCTGTAAGTACTTCACCTCAAGTCAAAACAATTAGAGCAGACGCTTTTATGCTAAGCTAGAATAGTAAAAAGTGCAGCTTTTTCCCTGCATAGCAAAACCACTTGTTCTAAAGTTTAATGTGTAATTACTACATTTTTCTGCAGTTTCAGAATATGGTCATGAGCAATTTATGAGGTAGACTAAAGAGAAGAATTTGCAACTTGTCAACTACTTCTAGTTATTCCCTTCACGATTTGTCTTTACCTATTGTAAACTGATGTAGCGTTGTCTTCTTTCATCAATCATAAGTTAGCCTGTACTGTGGAATAAGGGCGTCTATACAAGCAGTTACTGATGAATAGCTAGTGTTCTGCGAGGTCATATTGCAACCTGTCTTAAAGAAGATGTTCAGGCATTTTTAATTTGGACAAGGTCCATGGCTCCTTTAGGGGTACTTCCTTTTGAGATTGCTGTGTCATACTAATACAAGCTGTTACGCTAGCAATGAACCATATGAACCTTTTGGAGTTAATGCTACTTTTCTTTAATGCACACTATTCAGTTCATTTTTTTCCTGCTAGAGAACCTGTCGATTACTTTAGTTCTCTTGTATGAATTATTTCCTTTCATTGGTACTTTTTACAGTTGTCACCTCTTTGTTTTTAAAAGTGTTCATTGAAAATTCTGAGAACATTGTGATGTTATTACAACTATAGGGAGAGTTAATTGCCCTGGTTAGAGATCTCGTCCAGTGCTCTTGAGGAGTGTCCGTGGAAGGAAAACTCACGCAAACAAGAACGTTCATGTGCAACTGTGAAATACAGGAAATATAAACAGTAAAATGTAGGAATTTTACTTTGATCGTATTCCCAGAACTGTGTAACAGTTTGCAAACTATCTAGTCAGAACCCCTTCCATGCTTTTTTGGACTTAGCTGAAAGAAATTTAATGGTAATTAAAAAAAGTTAATTGCAAGCCTTTCTCTAGACCCACGTTCCTTCCTGTAGAACTGCCCCTGCCCTGTACCTTCTCTCCTTTTCCTCACTTCTCCTGCCCTGAAGCGTAAAAATCTGTATTAGAAGATGAAAATACTTCATGGTAAAATTCTGATTTACTACTTCTCTTCTGTATTTTAAGAAGGATATTTATACTGCTAGGTATCTAACTTAGGTGGGCTAAATTCAAGCTCTGCAACACCTGCCCCACTTCATCAGCTCCACGGGAGACTTAACCCTTAATGCGCCCAGCTTGAAATACCTTGAAACCAGCTTAGATACATGAAGAAGTCTTAACGTAAAAAGCCTAAGGACACTTCCCCCCATCTAGCCAAACATTATGTATCATAACTGTAATTCTAAACTTTGAATTTGCTCTTACATATGCATAGCAAATGCAGATTGTATCAAGCAGACTAGATAATCTTGGCCAAGAGAAAATGAAAGATCTTGAAGCATTTTCAGAGTCAGTGTAACGCATTGTGCCATGACATTTCGTTGTGATACGATCAGACAATATTATGACGCAGGCAGTTTGACTTTTAAGTTTCGCCTGCAGGGCAAACTGAACATGGTATAACTTCCCCTCCCACATATCTAACGGTAGTTGCAGGACACAGTCACCCAAACTCTTTAAAGCCAAGGGCTATGCTGGCAGTGCTCCAGAAACCAGAGCACTGCAGCTAAGGCTCTCATCTCCAGCCTGCTCTGTGAGCACTAGAGTATCTGACTTTTGGCTTGCATTCCTAGGCTTGCTTCTCTCCTAACCCTACCTTGCCATGAAGTTTGTGATGGGAAGGTAATATTTGAGGGACGTGTTGAGACTGCTTGATAGAAAATAATAGTTGAGAATCCAAAAATCTTCTTTCTTTTCAGTATGTGTGTGAAGATGAACAATACTGTCCTTTATCTTCTGTGATAAGTGATTTCAGCTAAGTTGTTGACTATTCATAGGATTAAAAGAACCACAAAAGGTAAAATAGACCTGTCATTGAGATACCAGAGAGCATAGGAAGTTGGTTGCTTGACTTTCTGTGGATTCTTTCTTTTTTTAAAAGAACAGAGTGTACTTTAGGAGGCGTTTTTTTGGTTTGGTTTGGGGTTTTTTGTATTTTTTCTAGAGTCACTGGTGACAAAGAAACAGATGAGCCATAGACTGACTGTATCACACTGAATGATGGCATCATGCTAGCTCGTGGCAGTAAAAGAAGTAACCATATTAAAACCTTAACAATCCAGCCCATTTGGCACACTTGTTCAAAAACTCAGCAGAAGAGGGGAAGAAGAAAATAAGCTAGGGATACTGTGTCGTGTCCTCCTCTTAGTTACTCTCCTTCAAAGATACTCGCTGCCTGAAATTACACTGGTGTTAGGTTGGTACTTCTGGGTGAATAAAATGGAGAATTTAATTCTTTTAACACTTCCAAGAATTCAGTAAAACCAAATTTCTTAACTGGGATCTTATTTAGTGATTCTTAGTCTACTGAAGTCAATGGAAGTCAGTGAACTTTGGATCAGAAGCCCAGAATATCTCCTCCTGAAACCGTCTTGTGTTGCATGAAGGGCTCCAATATCATTTAAACAGTTTAAGCTTTTTTCCTTTTTCGGAAGTGTCTTCTCTGTGTCAGGGGTAGAGCCTTCAGGCAGTGCATAGCTCATGGAGTAATTGTATTATACCTGTGAAAAGCCTGCTGTTGGGAAACTCTTGGGTAGTGAGGTGGACAGACTTGAGGGATGATTCTAAGACATAATAACAGTAAAAATAACACTGTGCATGGATTTTTCAAACCTGACCAGTTCCAGCCAGTAGAGTTCTGAGGCAATTTCTAGACAACTGGACTTCGGAATAATACATAAATACAAATAATGTGCTAGGCAAGACCTTGAGCAAGAAAGCATTGAATGGAATGGTAGTGTGTAATTTCAGTTGTAAACAACACAGGCTAATTTTGCCTTGACAGGATTCAGCCAAAATGAGTTGCAGTTAAAAGGATTTGGTGTGCCATTCGGTACAGATAGCTAACAGTTTGGTGGTTTGCAAGGTTTCTTTTAATGTGGTTAGGCTCAGACTGTATATCGGACAGCTTCAGACTCTTAAATTACACTCTTCTTGCTAGCACCACTTCTCAGCTTTTAGAATATTTTCCTTTCTGTTTGTGTATTAGTTAAGCACCGTCTCAGCAATTCAGATGCCAAAGTGAACCTTTTTCCAGAATGATTTCAGGAGAAGGAAACTTTAATCCAGTGGTATATCACAAGTAGTTCAATGTTTCATTTTGATTTTTCTTGAGAATTCTTATTCTGTTTGGTCTCTATTTATGCAGTGCAGAAAATCCCAATGGCAAGTATGTGGAGGCTCATTTATTCTTTGCTCAGTATGTCCCAGTAGCAAAACTTCCAGGTCTGATCCACTTTATTCTGGCCATACTGGAAGCAACAGAGTCCACAGGTTGAATGGCCACCCTCTCCTTTCAAGCATTATTGGTTTCCTGTAAGACTGTTCCCTTGTTTGAACACTAAATCATCAGAACAGCTTATAAAGCTCTACATTCTCCCAGCACTGTTGTGCAGGCACATGCATGTTGCGGGACGGTGTTGATGCAGCACTGCTGCGTACAGGCCCAGAAAGACTCATCATCAGTTTGCAGAAGAGTAACATTTCTACTTGAAAGTACAAAGAATATAATGCAAGTGGTTTGTTTTCACCCTCAGATAAAAGAAAAAAAAGAAAAACCACCCACAAAACCCACCTAGAACCTCACAGATAAGAAAAAAACCCTAAGGTAATATTAATTTTTTTGAAAGGGATTAATGATTTAAAAGGCTGTGTCTGGTTTTCAGATGAGGCTGATGGGCTTAATGAAACCATTTCAACTTACAGTGCAACTCAACCAGGAGTATTTACTTTACCTTAATATTGGACTTGGTCTCTCACATGGTTTAAATGTTCAAATGTTACATTTTAATAGTTCTTTAGTATTTATTTCAAGTAAAGTGCAACCCTGCGTGTCTTTCACTTACGTTGGAAAAATCAACAAAACTGATATAGTTAAATGTCTATTTTAAAAAATATTTTAAAATCACCACTATTCTAGAAAAGTGGTTCTGTCACTTTACTAATTAGCCAGTAATAGCATATATTCTGGACTACTGCAGCGTTTCAGGTCTAGAGTATTCCTTTTCGCGGAAGAGACAGCTATCACCTAAGTCCAGCATTGTCAGTGTTTTTATTTAATGCCGGGTGCAGTAACCCTGTGAGGTGCAAACTCAGACCGGGATCCTGTGTGCTAGGTTTTGTATTGGCAAACTGTAAAAGCATTTCTTCCCTCAGAGACCATAGTCTAAAAGTAGTCTGACAGTAAATGTGAGCCAGCGGACAGCACAGAGTGGGGACCTGAATTTGGATCACCTTGACCTCACTCCTGTATTCTAGCCAACACAACGCATTTCTAGATAGAGATTTGAACCTCGCAGCTTGGACCCACACCTAATTAAGTTTGAATGTGGCAGAGTGAATTAGTGTGGGGGTGTATATTGTCACGTGTGTACCAGGGGCATCGCTCCATGCTACGCTAATTAACCAAGTTTTTGTGAGAGGTGACAAAAAACAACTCTGGTATTTCTGTCTTTGGTGCGGTTGGAATCTAAGTGAGAAGAGTAAGACGTTAATGCACATTGAATAATGTAATACCTGGCTTACTTTTAATTGTGGAACCCATTTTTCTTGTAAGATCCCTTTGTCTGTGGTATTTGGTTAATGAAACAAGAGTTGAGCTGTGGCATGGCATTATGGGTATAAATAGCACATATCAATTCTGCTCTTGTTTACTCCAGTAGTCCCATTTGGAGTCAACAGAAGGGAGTATTTAACAAAAAAAGCAGAATTTACCCCACTTCCTAATATGATGGATCGGAAAACCTGTTCATATAATTTCTTTCTCTTTTTCATTTCATTTTTTTATTTCTGTAAATTAAGATTTAGCTTTTTGAAGAGCGTTTATTTAAATTCCCCAAATCCTTCTTCACAAATAAACAACGCGTCTAGAAGAGGTGCTTCTTAAAATACTAGAATGGTGCTTTTCACACCACTTTTGTAATAACCAGATCTGATAAATGCTTTTGTTTGAAAACGCCACTTTTTATGACAGTGTTAGCTTAGCATAAATTCACTTAAACTGGAGGCATTAAGCCATGCTTTACAAAGGTGGATTTAAGCAAATATTTTAAATTAAGCATATACTAAATGACTTTCTGAACTAGGGCTACATATACTCAGCAATAAGAAGAGTGGTGGTAGCTATTTTTATGTGGCGTAGACAATGCTGAAGAATTAAAAAACTGAGCTGTTTAACTTTGAAATGTACAATAGCCCTATTTCAGCTCCTACATTAAAAGAAGTACTTTGTTGGATTTATTTTAATTTTGAAAATGATAGATTCACCATATTCAAATTGGTCATCTTTTACATGTTGTCTTTTGCCTCTGGTAATACCTAGTAACTGGAGTTGAGCAGGGAGATCTTCTAAAGAAGAAAAATGGAGGGGAAAAGAAGATAATTAAATAAATGCTTAATGCACCTACATAGACATATATGCACTGGTTTGTGTTACTGGGAGGAAATCCAACCTTTTCTTTGAAAGGAGTTGCTTGATGTCTAAAACAAACATACGACTCAATCACTTTTAGCTTAGTACACATACCCCCAAATATTACTATTGGCCATAAAAATTCCTAGATCCTTTGGGTAGCCCCATTGGTAGCTGCAATGTTCTACTTTCTAGTATCTTGGCAGTAGAAACAAGGTTGTAGTGCCCAACAACCTGGGCAAGGGAGTGAAAAGCTGAAGCTGAAATCGGTATACAAAATTAAAAGCTGCACCCAAGATGCATGTACTCTACAAATTTTACCGCTTTTGTTTATAAAACAGTTTAAGGCCTATGTGTCAAGTTTAAATTTGCAAACTTCTGCGGTTTGTGTGTAAACACCAAAGTAACACTAGCATTGCTTTAAACATGGTTTTGTTTGCTTTAATATCCTATAAATTTTACTCTGACATTAAATGTGTCATTGAGTGTGATGAAGCTGGAGGGTAATATCTCACTCAAGTACAATTTTTGTCATCATTCAAAACTATGGTAATGCATTTGATGATTCTTATCTGTTGCTCAATGTATGTGGTTATCTTTCTTATTTTCATTCTCATACATATCTATAGCACTGTCTAGATCTGGAAGATTTGATTTACTGTATATGTTGAAAGAATAGAAAAACTGATCCTCTGTTTTTATTATCTTTTTCTGCAATCTTGTAGACCTTGAAATTGAAGCTGGCACATTTGTAAATACAATTTTCTGTCTTGGATCTTTTGAAAGTTGATTTTCTTCATAGGTAAATTAACCTGTGATTCTAACAGTGACTTTGGCAAAATGAACACAGTGGGGTATGGATACAAGGATTCTTCAGAGTTCTGTGTTAATAATGCCACTCTGCTCCTGTACACGAACCTATCACTCAGCTAATTGTATTTAATGGAACTGACAAAGAGCAAGCTTTGCTTGCTAGGAGAAATTCTGACGAGGATTCAGTGTTTGGGTGGGAATTGAATGAATACTCAACCCATTCGTGATATGTGAGTTTAATTGATCACCTACCTGTCTATCTCTAGGAGTTTTTTACTGCACTACAAAGACAGAATAATTCCACAAAGCCACAAAAGAATATTTTCAATCTTTTTTTTTTTCTAAAATGCTTCCTTGTTCAAAGCAATATGCTCTATTAGCCCTGCTTGAATTTTCAAGTCATTGTAAGAGCAGAAAGTTTTTTCCATGTACATACACATATACATAGTGATGCCCTTTAAAGTCTCAGTGTTTGAAAAAAACTATAAAAGAAAATGTTTCTTTTACAAAAACAAAATCCAAAAGAAAAACATTTTTCCCTCTTGTGCACATGAGATGATTATTACTGTACTGCAAGGGTTGGGTGTGTCATATTAAACTTTTCACGTTGGAATAGAAGTACAGTTTAGCATTATTTATCATACTTACACGTTTCTTATTGTTGGTAGTAAATATTAATAATCTGTTGGAAGTGTGTATGCAAATTTTGGACAGAAGAACAGCACAAACCCTTTTGAAAATGAGTAAATTAGGACTGAGTGGTAAAAAGCTTCTGTGTTAGACTATGCATTGATTTTTGTTGCTGGTTGTATCCTAACAGCATAGCTACATGTTAGAATAAAGCCAGAGGCAGTAACATTTTCTATGTGAAAATTTATTTCTGTCTTTCAGGTATTTTCACATGCATGTTGTTAGAGTTGAGTCATGCTATGCAATCACAGGATGGTCATCAGGCATTTGGTCTACTTAAATTCAAAATTTAAGGTACATCTATCCTGTCAGGTTAGTTTAAGGCTTAAGATAACACTTGAACCAAACTCTCTAGTTCTCTGTATTAACTGTTTCTCCCTTTCATTCTACTATGGAGCAATCCGACTTCCTCTCCAAACGTGTCAAGGATAGGGCAGGCTCACTCTGAAAAAAAAAAAAAAGCCTCCAATACCGTAATATTCACTGGGCATTTTTATGCTTAGTTGCAGTGGAATTATGTAAAAATGCTACAGAAATAGGGACTTTTCATAAAAATCCAGTGGCCACCTTTCTTCCATCTTCAGTTCGCTGCACCTTACTTCTGCTTCTCCTTCATCCTTGTATGCAGAACGTTTTACTAGTTGTCCCACCTCCCCCCAGCAAACTCCTAGTACCTCTCTGTTCCCCCAGTAACGGCTTTGGCCTGACAGCCCTGTATGTTTCTGTTGTAGCTTGTACCTTGTGTTTCAGGATTTGGAATGGATCTTCATTTATTTGGGGAAAGCATCCAACCTTTTCTTTGCGTTACCACAGTTAAAAATCCTAGGTAAAAACAAACACTCACCATTGCTGCCCATACCTTGTTAGACAGCTGTGCACCAGATCCAAAGTTCTCCAAACAGGAGAGGGACTGGAAACTAACCATTTACTTTGATAACATGAATAATAATTATTGGTAGTAGTGATTTCTATTTTGGTTTGGTTTTAATTGGATTATGCAGTTCATGAAGGTACATTTTATAGTTTCATAGGCAAATAGCAGTGAAGGGTTTTTTCTGAAATATGGTACTTACCTGGGTGAGTCTTTTCTTTATTAATAACTTCCAATTGCTATGTTAGCTTTTTTCCAAATGTTCCCTGTGTAAGGGATAATAATGTGTCTAGCAAGCTTAGTTTCAGGAAGTGGTGTTTGTCAGCTACAGAAAGTGGCTCCGAAGCAAATAGAGGACAAATTCTACCTGTGAACTCAACTGTTGGTCATCTAGTAAGCCAACTCATCACTGGGTAACTTAGAAGTTTAGAAATGCTGTCCCAAATTCTTCCTGTTTTCAGGAGACCTAGGCAAGCATCAGTTTTTATTGGACATGGCAGTAGCCCTACAACAAGAAAGATTGGCTATGAATAAAAGCGATCTGGAAATTAGAAGGTTTTTAATGATTAAAACAGTAGGGGTTCTAGAGCAGCATGTTGGAGCAAAATAACCCACCCCAAACTATTTTTACAGAAGAGCTCTATAATTTAATGAAAAGCATCACGTGATGTGCTGACTGTAGTATCAGAGGGACAAACCCAGTGACTTAGAAGGCCCGTTGCAGTGCTGTAGTACTATGTAATATTTGTGTGCAGTTACGAAGAGAAAAAAAGCAACAAGCCATGAAGATGTACTGTGTGTGCTTCCAAAGGGCTGTTACAAGTTCCAGGGATTAATAAGAATACAGAATATTAAAATATGTATTACAAATATTAAAGTGTGTCACAGCTGTCTGCATTCTTCTAACTTTCTCTGAAGACAATACTGAAAGAGGTCGGTGCTCATTTAATCTTCACTTGACAAAATCTTACATTCTCGTGCAGCATAGCTTCTTTTACAAAACAGTTGAAGGAAGTTAGACACTAAAATCCGATGCAAATTTTGCTTAGAAATCACGGCTTAAACTGTCAGATAGCAAGAAAGTAATATTGCCCTTGTTACTCCTGTGTTTTCATTTTTTCCCTAGCTCGGAGGCTAAGCATTTTAGTGTGGACAGTTGAAGCTTGCGAAGTTAAAAGCAATTGAAAACAGAAGGACAGAAGGGGAATTTTAGGCAGTCCAATTAGTATGAATTATTTTCAGCATCTTGTGTGGCATAAATTATGTTTTTCTTTTGTTGGCACTTGCGAAAAAATAACAGCTATTGATTAGGCCTGTCAAGCCCTCGTGGCCTGACAAGATATCTTTACTGTAGTCATGTGGGCACAAGCTAGAAATGATGCTGAGAGAGTGAGATCCTCTACAATCATCTCCTCTCATTGTTATTTTTAGTGGGCTTTTTTTTAGATGTACTGTATACAGTAGAACCTTATTAAAGCCTCACTTAAGATCCTCAGATAATCACCCTCACCAGGCTGCTTCTGAGAAGTTTTCAGCAAACCATTTTTAAACACAGCAATATATTGATTTCTGAGGGGGGGCAAGTGGGAGGTTGCTAATCTGGGCACTTGGGTCAAAGCTAGTGTTTGTGTCCCCGATTCCTTATTTTAGTGGAAGTGGGCAGCAAGTGTAGGCACATCTCTGTCACTGATTAGAACTTGGTTGTTAGTTTTTGGTGCTGGCAGTCTGAAAAACTGTGAATGTTGTCTCTTAAATGTAGAACAGATGTAGATTTTTACTCTGATGAAATGAAATGGAGGACCAACATTGACAGTGGTATGAAGAAGAATTTCAAAGGTGGCAGTGAGAGGATATAGTGTTTTGTTTTCATTTTCAGATCTGAGCTAAGGAATAAATACTGTAATGCTTGCAAAGATCCTGTATTTTGGGGCTGAGAATAAGCGTATTAGGGGGAGATGGGCAAGTCTGTAGACTTCAGGTTGTCTGGTGAAACAGGTGGGAGGGACAGGGACAGGGTTTTGAACAATTTGGTTTATTGAAATTTTCTTGTCCCTCTTAGTTTAGTATCAAGGTGTGGAATGGGAGGGAATGCTACTTGCCTTGCTTTTTGAGGATCTTTTTTACCAGCATAGTCCATGTTTCAATCTAGCAGCAGCCTTTGATACTTGGGCAGCAAACATTGTTGAATCATCTGTGATCCCTTCCCGAGGTGGGTGGTATCACTCTTGGGTGCTCTTCTATTTTCTTTTCTAAATAATCCTAGACAGTTGTGGTCACTTGTTCATTTGGCAAGAGAGGCTATGAATTTCCTCACCTATTCAAAATCCCTGGGAAACCGTTCGGAGATAGGTAGTGCGTGATAAAACCCACAATATGCAGACAGAGGTCATCAGCATACTGGTGGATGGGAGAATTCATTATATTTTTCCTGCTTTTCTTCACTGGAGTTCAAAATATTGTCAGGAATGATGACTTGAGTCAGAGAGAGTTTGCATTCCAGTGAAAGGACAGCTAGCTCTGGCTGCTGGGACATCTCTGTCTTTGGTCAAGTAGCGTATGGAGTGAAGAACAACCCCCCCCAGAAACAGTTCAGATGAGAGAGTAATCAGACATCAGGAAAGGATCTTAGGTGTGATGAAGGGTTGATTCCAGTCCTCCTCCCTCATTCACGATGGTCTTTTTCTCTCCCTTGCCAAGTTCATGCTTGGAACTGTCTCTGATCTGTCATCTGTTCCTGGAGTTTCAGGTGGCTTTTGTAGCTGAAAGTTCCCTTTGCTTGGCTGGAAGACTGCAGCCTTGTCTTTCATACCCAGACCCTACCACTGTAATCCTTGTCTCTGTGATTTGTAACTGAGATTACTACAACACATTGTGCAGAGGACTGGTATTTAGACACTACAAAGTAGATAATCACTCCTGCGAACTGCCTTTCTGATTTCTTATGGTTGATGTTAACCACACGGGACACACTGGACCTGCTTCTCATTCATTTCCAGGTGCAGCTCAACCAGGTGCTAGAGAGTGACAGAAAGCCCTGATTATTTTGGCACCTGGCTCAGCTTTAGAATAGAAGAGCTCAGCTCTCCTGCTGGGCCTTCTTGGGTGACCTTGGGAAGGCCATTTCTTTTTCTGCCTTATTTTCCCCACTTGGGAATAATGATGTCTTTCCAACTAAAGCTGTAAAATTACACAACCGTTAGGACGTGCAAAGTTGTCACCAGATTTGACATGGGCAAGCAGACATTGTCGGTATCAGCTGATCTAATGAAGTTCTCTGCTTTTCCCCACAAATCTTACTTCAGCCATATACCCATAGACTAGGCAGCTACAACACTACTACTGTCATGATAATGACCTCTTTTGTAAAGCACTGAGATCTAATGATGAAAAGCACTATACTAAACTGCCTGATCAGTTCTAATTGGGACCCTCAGAGAACAGCCCTCAAAGTAATTGTCTTGGACCTGCCAGGAGGAAATTTTGACATGTGCTGGTTTACATGTCCCAGCTTCCCGAAGTCTGAGTGTGCTGATTATTCAAGGTATGGTGCAAGGCCTAATGCTTAAGTTTTCTTATCAGGAGAGTGACTGGAGCACATCAGTTTGCTTTATATGTTTTTAGAGGTATAGTCAGATACTGAGCTGGAATCCTAGGAGTTACATGGTGCAACAGTTGAAATACATTTATCACTAACACTCAGTTTAATTGCTGTTGCTATTCCATATAAGACTTGCGTCCTTTCTGTCCATGCAACCACTTCCTTAAAATACTGTATCCATAACTCTCCTCCTGAGATTTTTTGTATGCCCTCTTTATTCTTCTCCCCTGTTGATTTTCAGACTCTTTCAAGGACTAGATTTAAATCAGAAGGCTTGTCTTTGACTTTAATAAGCTTTTAATAAAATCTGAAGAAAAAAAAAATGCCACCAACAACCCGACAAGAGCAGTTTTTATGAGGGTTTGCCTCGCTGCTCTAACCCCACAAGACCCCGTATTCTGAGAGTGCTGCTTCCCTACACACCTGGCCATAATTAAGTCGTCTTTGTTTTTCTTTCAGTCTTAGCCTTGTTTTACTAAACATGGTGTAATATAGTATTGGGGGGAGCTTATAAAAGAATTAACTTAAAGTAAAGTAAAGCCTGACTGCCTGGTAAACATGCCACCCAGTAAGAGACTTATTTATTTCAAGGGAAATTTTAAAATGTTGACTGTTTTGAAGCCTTGGATAGCTCCCTTTACAGGATGGTCCGTAATTTTCTTTTCCTTTTTATTTTTTTTGTCATGTTCCCCGTCCTGGTTTTTTTGTTTGTTTAATGGAAAGTTACAAGTAGGTGAGGATTTTCTCAGAGTCCTAGAAACCTGGACATGTCAAGTTGAACAGCAGATAAACTGGTTAATAAGAACAGATCCCCCAAATTAAAGCACTTCAGTGGGGTTTGGACTGAAAAGGAAAACATGAAAGAGAAAATGAAGGGAATGCAATATGGACATCATGTGTGATCTTGCTCTCCTTTCAGGTAGGAGCTAGCACAGCAGTTTTTAACAGTCAGCCCTTGTGTGTTTGTGTGTTTTCCTTCCCTCCATGTTGTTTCACAGTTATCTGTTAGTAACAGCAGTATTATTACACACAGATTAAAAGACAGGCAGCTTTTAGGCTCCCTGACAGTTGGCCAGAGCAGAGATTAGAGATAAAAGTTAATCCCGTGAGGTAATAGCAAAAAAAGAGTACAAAGACATGAGATGAGCCGATAATGGTTTGTTTAGGTAAGAAGGCTTCCCTTGCCTTGGTGATTGGCTCTTGCTCAGTGGTGCTCGGAGTGATAGCTTCCCAAATCCTTTCGAAGGTTTATAACAGTTAGCAGTGGGCTGTGGAGAGAGCTAGGGGAAAAATATGGCAGCCAGCAGTGGTAAAATATAATGAAATCATTCTAACTATAAATGGAAGGTGCCGGACCATGGGGGAGATGAGAGATGTTTTCTTCCACAGCTGCAGAGCTATTACTCAGTTAACACTTGGACAGAGGGAGGTTAAAACAGTCTCTAAGTCAGGGTTTAAAATATCAAAGAAACTTATGTTTATGTTTCTTGTAAAGGGAAAATAACTTTAAAATGTAACAACATGAATATGACTGAGGGTGGTTAAAATGTTAATAATCTGATAGATTTTAAGTTACATTTCTCTTAAGTTTCACTGTTCCTGGCTGTTTCATTATACCTATTGCATGTTCAGAGAGAAAAGTTTTCAAAGGTTTTCTTGTATTTCATATATTTAGGAATGCTCTTAAATCTGCATGACATCACAAATGAAATTCAAATAAATCCATCACTTTATAGTCAAGTTATGAAGGGATATTCAGCAGAAGATGAGGAACATGAAACAAGTGAATCTTTACTTCTGTACAGCCCTATCATTTTGCAGCTAACAGATAAATATGTGTTTGAAATAGAAGCTGTCTACCAACCACTGGCATTTCAGCACTTCACTGCAGTCTCAAAATTGAAGAGGTGGAAATTCATATCTTTGTTTTTTAAACAAAGATTGATGAAAGCAGTAGCATTCCTATTCTTGAGTACAATAATAATATGGTTCTGAAATAACTAATTAGCAAGCTAGAATTACTGGACCTGCCTTAAAACTGGCTATGGCTAACACTAGGCTAAGGAGCGAACTGTAACAGAAATAAAAGCGTGCTGTATTAGGGCATCTAGCCATCAGAATTGATGGAAGAAAAAATTTGCCCTCACATTTGCTGCTTTGTACTATTCTTTTGATGAGGGCAGGAGAGTAGCATGAATACCAAAAGGCACAATTATAAATAGGAGAACTCTGGAGTGACCATAAAAATGAGTTCTGTAAGACACAATTTGTTCTAATATCTGAATTTCTTTAGTTCCCCTAAGAATGTCTTTCAAGGAGTCAGTAAATCAAATTCATGATTTATTCTGCTTTTCTGTCAAGGATTGAATAGCTAGATAAATCATCTCACTTTGAATATTAGTGAAAATTATTTGTGTGTTCATAATAAGGAGGTCTTGGAAAGAAAAATGATGAGGTTAGAAACTAACCAGTCAGATTTTCTCCCTAAACTTAGAAGGAAGTAAAACTATTATTTTTAAGACTTTTTTTCTTTTTTACTATCATAACAAAGTACTTTGATCACTCACTAGAGTTTTCGCCACTCTTTCAGGTTCTGTGGACTGTGGGACAGACTGGGCTAGTAACATCTGTAGATTAGCGTTCAAATTCATGAAATCTGAATCGTTCATATTCATCATTCGAGAGAGCTCCTTGGAGGTTTGAGACAAAAATATTAGTTAGCAAT
The DNA here is from genome assembly GCA_026212715.1 of Elanus axillaris. NCBI lineage: Eukaryota > Metazoa > Chordata > Aves > Accipitriformes > Accipitridae > Elanus > Elanus axillaris. The sequence goes on along the minus strand of JANZLQ010000025.1, from coordinate 10,895,810 downwards.
CAGTAAGTATTGTACTATGTCCTCTTTCTGCAGTTGCACATAACTGAAGTGTTTGCAAGAAGCCATCTAACAGTGGAATGAAAACACTGCTCCACAAATCCGTAATATGACAGTTTTACTTGAGAGGCCCACCATCTTTCAGGAAATACCAGTTTCTTCCAAATACAGAAGCATAGATTGCTATAGCTACATTACAGCGCTGTAGACCATCATCTTCTGATGCATGAGATCCTAACATTGCTAAAGTAACAGTAAGGTGTCACAGAAGTAGTATATCCTCCTGCAGAACAGTGCATCTGGGAGTGTCTTGTGTGGTGACCAGAGCTGCAGGCACTTGCAAGATTCTAATTTGTGAATAAAAAGGAGTGATAGGTGGGAATTTTCACTTTCAGAATTTCCTGTCAGAAAAAATAATATTTCTTTTAACAGTATTTTCAAGTTAGGCCTTTCTTTGTTGCAATTGTTTGTCCAAATATGATGCAGTTTTGCATCTTTCTCTGTCTGAAAGCCTGTAAACTTGCCAAGGTGTGTCACGTCCTGTTTTGTTGTTTGGGTTTTGGCCATAGAAATGCCAGCCCCATTTTCTCCTTTTTTTGTGCTTGAATGAGCAGGAAAAAGAAGTCAGGTTTTGGAGAATTTCCTTTTCCAAAAGGGCTGAGCTGAGTTGCTCTCCATTAAATAATTCTGAAGCTCCTTGCTTCAGGCTTAGTTAGATTAGTACGAAGTCCGGTTATGAAGTTGTAAAAAGTTGTAAGAAACTGTGGTAACAAAATTTAGCCTCAATTTTTTTTCTTTAGAACAATTAGACAAGAGAAGGAAACAGAAGCAAAAATACCAGCCTCTCCACTTGCCAAAAGAATTGTCCCATTCCTCTCTTCTGTTCAGAGGTTAATTCACGTTTTTGGATAACAACTTGCCATAGCTTTCATAAACAGTGCTAATATAGTTTGTTTCTTATAGATTTCATGGTGCACATAGCTTGCAGATAATTGGTTTAGGAGTAAATTGAGGGGAGGGTTTTTCTCCAGTCTCTCTTTTTATCATTTGCTGCTACTGTGTGTCATTCAGAGTCCAACTCAATCAAGAGTCTATTACTGATAGCTGAACAATGTGGTGCCTACAGATCTTTTATGATGCAAAAGTGGGCAGTTGCATTGTGCATGTTTCAAAAGGCATGACATAAAGAACGAAAGAAAGAACTTTACATACAGGCTTTTAGATAGGAAAGTGATTCATTGGAAGTAGGTGTTGTCTATGATTTTCTTGTTTAGAATCCTAAATTGAGTAACAGCTTCTTGAAGAGTTTCATTTTTTAGTCAAAATGAGACTTTTTTTTATGAGAGTTAAAGAAATTATGTGAAGTTGGGGTGTCTCTCCATTTAGTATGTCAGGGCTGTTGTGCTTGTCTAACAGCGCATCTCGATGCTTCACATATCCGTAATTTTTCCCAAACTAAGGAGTGAGGAAACAAGATCATGTAAGCTCCCTGCAGCAGTTTGGTACCATCACATGCAACGGTCTGTGTAAGTATGAGGGCTTGATCTTAGAAGCCTTGACGCTCATCAGAAAGGAAGTACAGGTTATCTAAAACCTCTGTGAAGGTTTTTTTTTTAAAAAAGCAAACCAAACCATTTTTGAAAGTCTTATCTCAATAAATGACTTTCTTTTGACTGAATGGGTTTGTTCCCTTCAGGACTAGTGTACAATTTACATGAATAGTATATTGGCAAAATATTATATGGCAAAAATCTTCCATTTTCCATTGTTGCAGTCAGACTTTGCGTAATGATGATGACTTAATACAGCCCTCAGTTAGATGATATTTAAGTGTTTGTGCACTTTTTCTTGACTGATAATCCATAAATAAACAAATAGATTCCACAAAACCGGTCTTTTTAAAAACATTTTGTCTGTGTCCATTGACTCACATGGTCAGACATGCCAGAGAAATAGGTGTGTTTTTGTTGTGCTTTAGTACATTGGCCTGGACCAAAAAGATGAAGACTCAAGCCCCAGGAGAGTGAGAGAGAATAAAATAATATCCTCAAGTTTTTTTATTTGTCGGGATCGAAGCCCTTTATCTGAACTGCCCTATTCGTAACTGTAAAAAGCCACAAACTTAAATGAAAATCAGCTTTTGTGATCAGGAATCAAATTGTAATTTGTAAAATAAATGTAGCTTCACTGTGGTACCATTGGAGATCCCTTGCCATACTGCTCAACTCAAAAGTTGTACCTGTCTCCCAGTGATATTGTATACGCAAACAGCAGTGATTCATGTTGCTATTGTACAGCCCTTCACAAGCTTGTGTGCCTGGAGGTACAGTCTGAGCACTGATAAAATACCTTCACTCTGAACCAAACAACTTTTGTATGCTGTATAGTATGAAATCAAAAGATAAAATTCTGTCTTTGGTTTCTCATACTGTTTTGTGTTAATAGGGCAGTAGGAAACAGAAATGAGAAAAGAACAGGAATCCCTTTATCTTAAAAAGTGAACCTGTAGAAGATTTTGAGTAATTTTCTGTTCTTGCTGTTTTCAGAAACAAATTTCTATACAGAGATGATCAATTTGATCAGAGCAAACAGTCTTTTGAAAAAAACCAAAACGTCTTTAAGCAAGATCTCCATCAGTCATTCACAGGAAGATGTAGGGGATTTTGGTTCTATTTTTTTTTCCAGTCTTTTTCCAGCCTCCTACGCGTCTGGGTTATAGGTGGGGTCAAGTTGGGAAGCGTTAAAAATCAGAGAACAACAATTTTTGCTATGTTTAATGTTTATCTGAAAGTAAGAAAAGCCATTCAAAAGACTTCTTTAGTGAGTGAACTTTCCTGGTAGTTTAAGAGACCCAGGTGATTCAGGGAGTCTCAACAAAGTCTACAGTTTTAAGTAATTATCTGAACTTTCAGAGTTTTAAAGGTTATTCCTGTCACTAATGGTACGATACGTTCACCATGACTGGCAACTTTAGGGAGCATGCAGTTTTTACTCAATTGACTCTTGGCTACCGTTTTGTTCATGCACTGCTCTGTATTCTTGACAGCAAATTGATTTAGCTTGCTGCAGGAAAGAGTGTGCGTGCGTGCGTGCGTGTGTGTGTGAGCGCGCGAGCCAGCGTGCGGGAGAGCGCGGGAGAGGGGAGAGAGGGAAATGTGCCTGTGTGAAATGTACCGGGGAGCAAGGCGAGGATAGTGAATGGCAACATTTAGGCATTGACTGTGACATTGTATTAACCTTTTTAATGGATGTATGTAATAAAGTGACATGTAAATGGAGCACAAGGGGAGATATGACACTATATCTGGAAAAGGATAAAACAGTCAGTGAATACTGGGCTATTATAGCAGTTTGCAAACCTTGGATAAACTCAGTCAGCGGTTGTATAATTGGTTATTCAATCCCGACCCTTGTTCACAGCTCAAAGCCAGGAACACTGAGACCTGTTGCCAATTTGAGTGAATGCAGTGACTGTACTCGGCCGGGGCCTAACACTGGAGCCAGGCCTTTTCCTGTGGGCTGGTTTCCACCATGTCTGGGACTGGCGCGGTGACAGTAGCCCTTTTGTTGTGAAAGGCTGGCTGGTACTCCCCTCCTTTAAAAATGTCTAACAGCTACACAAATATAAGAAAATAGGAAAAGGGACTTACTGTAGCTTTTCTCTTACCGAGTTAAACGTAGGGGCTTTGAAAAGGAGGCAAAGTCCAAGCAATAAGGAAAACTGAAGCATGTTGTGAAACGTTATGGCCAGAGAAGGAAAGCGCCATGTTCTTCCAATGTATGGTACGAACTGTGGGGAAAACTGGATTCTCTTAAATCACGTGAGAGACAAACTGTACATTCAGAGCCATGTTCTCCTGCTCCCTTCCAAAATACGCGCCCCTGCATGTGCAGTTGTCTCCCAGCCTGTGCCAAGCAGCCTGGGAAAGCACTCTCTGGAGAAACGATTCCTGCGGGCCCACTGCGGCGGCCACTCGCACGAGCACAGGAGCGCCTGCATGGACCCGCTCCATCAAAAGTTCAAAAATGTTGACGTTGTCGTCATGGGTTGGTTTGAGAACCGCTGGTATGGAGGTTGTCTCTTACATTATGGAGGCAGCATTGTATAAGCCAGCTGGAGATGAACAGAGAGAGTGTTACAAGTACCCCAGTTCCCTCCACCCTCATCCCTACACACACAACTTTCCAGTAAAAGCAGGGAGATATTTATGGAATGTCCTGACTCAGAGGCCAGCTGTTTCTCTTCTAGTAAAATGGTAGTTAGAAATAAATCAGAAGAAGGTTTGATTTTGGTTGATGAAATAATGAATATTCAGTAATATATATAGAAGATGAGCCTCGATGAGCTAATGGTGCCTTCTGGTTTCCAGCTTTTTGTGAATGAATCTGCAGTGCTATGAATCCACAGTTTTCCCTCCCTTTTTCCCCCCACTTTTCTCTGGGTTTCAGTAGTGGGATCTTGCTCCTTTAACAAGCGTTATAGTTTCTAAATGTACCTAGCTTACACAGTAGTATTTTTGTCATGTCATCAAACTCTGCCACCTCAGAGGGAAGGCAATTATTGACACAGTAGATTATGCACAATCTTTTAAAGTTACAAAATAAAATCGAGGTAATGGTTAAAAATTATATGCCTCTAGATCACAAAGAGATGGGCTTGGGGGCTAATCTCTTTGCCATTCTGATTTACTCTAGTTCAGAGAAAATAATACAGAGTGCCCGATTTAATGAAAGGCAGCAATTCAATCAAGAGGTTCTGCTGAGGTCATATAATATAAATGGTTACAGCACCTCTTGACTGAGTTACAGCCTTGATAATTCAGTACTTTGTTGTTATTTATGAGGGTAACTTTTCAAAGCAATCTGCATATCTCCCGCTAAAACCTGCTTTGAAAATTTTATACCATGATGTCATTGAAAAAGAATTTTTTTTCTTTTGGTAAGAAAAGAAAAAAAAAACACACCAGCAAAATGAGAGGGGAAAGGAATGCATTGTTTTAGAATAGAAAATTAATCACTTGGAAATGGACTGGTTATTGTGAAGCAAATGCAGAAAGAGTATTGAACTTGTGATACATGAGAAAAACTACAGAAACTCCTGCCGAGGCTTTTAATGGAAAATAGACCCCACCATCTCATTATAAACACAGCTTTGGGAGCGAAGGGTTGTAACAGTGGAGAAAAAATGGCATTGTGGAGATACGTATTTTTTGATAATCATATTTAATGTAGCTCAGCCTTAATTGAAGTATTGGATGGAGCAGTGGGAACACAGTGTAGTAGGGACTCTTTGAATTTGGGTATTTGGGGTGTTTATATGAAGAAGGATGTAGTACTGCACGCTGACAAAGCTAGAATGGTTTAGTTGTCAGAAGAACTACATTGAATCCATTGAAGCCTCTCCCTGCTGACGTTGAAAAATCCACTCAACATACACCTCATCTTCTTAATTCCCCCAAATATTGTCTGTGTTTTACATTACAATGCAATATTGTCTACAAGGATAATTCATTGATGTCTCCCTTAGGCCAACATCTCAAATTTAGTGAATTGCAGGTGTCCGACTGGAGAGTCTACACTCTTCTGTGGAAGAGTGAATGCTTGAGATGCCTCATTAATTTAATGTAGCTAAGAGACTAGTGGGCTTAAAGGATTTTGTAGTAGCCCCACAGAGAACTACCCAAATGTAATTTAAATAGGATGGAGGAAACTTTCTATTCCTTTATTTTCTCTGAGTTAGAAATGTTCAGAGTGGTAGTAGCTGCTTTTATATGTTTTAAACTTAAAAAAAGTATGTGAAATATATATGGAAACAAGTGTTTCAATTAAACTCAGATCAGGGCTTTGCAGAAGCCTAGCTTTTTTGCAGAGCGCTCTAGCAATACACACCTATGGTGCTCCTTTTTTTTCCTCTAGCAAAAGGTAAACGGGAGAGGGAAGAAGGGTAAAAAGTACAACACGCATCCTTCCAAGTAAACCACAAATCACAGTTGTGCTCCACTTCTTCAGCTCGTGAGTTCTTGGAAAGCAAAGCAATTTTCCTCGGATCAATTGTTTTAGAATTAAGTATCATTCACAAGATTCACCAAGAATTGAAGAATTTCTGTTGCCAAATTTTGAACGCCCTAATAGGTTCCATCCAGATATAGTAGGAATTTGAAAATTTAGAGGCCAAGTTTCACAAAGATCTTGAAAAAGTTTGATTTTGGGATTGCTGCATTACTTTTCTGCATTTCACTTCTCTGGCTGAGTTAGAATGAGAACAAGATTTTTTTTTTTAAATAAGAATCTGTTTTTTCCATGAAGAAATTGTAGTTGATTGAGAAATGCTTATTTCTACCTTTTCTGTGAAAAACAGTTATTTTATATTTTCCTTAATCTCCTGGCCATATAATAAATAATATCCTGGCTCTTCCGTTATATGTAAAGCAAAAGCTGATGGTGCCATTTTTAGCACTGTTCCATTTTCCACTGCCTACCCTGCCATCCTCGCAAGGATAGGCATAACATATTCTGTATGATGCCCTAGAGTGTGACCTTTACTTTTTTAATTAGGCTGCCTTTTCTGTATTCTTCATTCAGCTTGTGTTGAAATAACTAGAAAGATGCTCTCTTTGATGTACCAGGAATTAGATGGGACCCTCCGGCTCCATCATCTGCTATAATAGGGCTCAAGAAATACATGAGCAAATGGGAAAGTTTCCCAACAACATACGATGCTCTGTGAGAGACTTGGAAGGTTAGCCTCCATTTTACACCAAGTGTCTATTAAGGCACTTCCATTTCTTTAGCAGGGGAGCAGGAAGCTGTGTAAGTTGGTGCTGTAGTCCTTAATGGCTGTGTTCATATAACCAGGAGGCTCCAAGTTTAGTTCAGTGGTTAGAACACAGGAGAGAAAGGAAGCCAGCACAGAATAATTCCTTCTTTCTCTTCTGTTCTTCCCTGTAACCATTGTATTTTATGTGGCATTTGACCATGTCTGTCAGTCATGTGGCTTATTCCCCCCTCTGCCCCCCGAGTACGTTGGAAAACGTCGTTGAAGAGGGAAAGGGGGACATGGGAGGGGCATGATTGTGTGGTTTTTGCCAATTGCAACTCTTAAGACTTTGCTGAAAGCTGCAGTCGTCAGCGTGGTTATGTGATACAGAAATTTATTCCATCAGCTTTCAAGGTATAGACTGCTTTCATTTACGCCATAGCATCCCCCCAGGATTAAGTCATTTGTTGCTCTGGCATTCTCTTAAAGCCTGGACACAAAAGAGAACTTGCTGAACAATGGGCCTGTTATCCTATTCAGCCTTTTCTGATCTATTACATTCCCTGTTACACCATTCTGCAATTACTCCACACTCCACCTTCCCAGACCCCCTGTTCTCAAGCAATCTGGGAATTTGCCCTTGTCGTTTGCCTCACTCCGCAGGAGCCCCACATCCCTCTGTTTCCCCACACCACTTTTGATATTGACTCTGGGTCCTTTTCTGTGCTTGGCGTACTCACACATATTTGGTATGATTCTCCTTTGTACCTGCATACCAGAGAAACATTTAATATATGTTTATTCAAAGACTTCTCTATCTTATTCAGAGAGAAGTAGGTTTAAAAGAAAACATTTCAGTCTCAGCCCCAGTTTTATCTCAGGTTTGAAAAAGAAAAGCTAAATTGTGTGTGGTTCTTTTTCCAAACATCTCTCACTAGATAGGAAATAAATCTGTGTATAAACTGCATATTGTTGAGCACTGTGTCTGCAAAGAGAGGTGGGAACCATATATGAGAGGTCAACGTTAGTCACAAAATTAAATCACAAAAGGTATGATTCCATATAACAGTTTGATAATATAATTATTCAGAGTTCATTAACATATTTTAGATGTGTCAGTGTTAAAATTGAGGTACAGTTGATAATGGACTTGGATTGATTTCTTTTCTCACAGCAGCACCAACAGTTCTGTGACTGAAGTGATTTAGGGTCTTGAAGATAGTTTGAATCAACGTTCAGAGTTACCCCACAAAGATACAGACAGAAGAAGACAGAGCCAGGAATCCCCGCAGTAAAGCTGCACAGATCTGTGCACCGATCTGCTCTTTGGGTTCTTTCACAGATCTGTTTTTTGGTCCAATATGCTTTTCATTTACAGATTTGGTCTTGATTTGAAGGAGCTATCACTCCTAAAAAGCACCCACTTCTACTGATCATTTTTAGGTCTTGCAGGATTGCATTCCTGAGTGTAGGTCTGGCTCCTTATAAGGATTTGTCTTGCTAATTCTCATATCACACATTGTGATCCCTGTGTCCTGTTCCTTTAGTCAGTTAGAACCTAGTCAATCTTTGAGATCATAGTCATAGAGGGAAGTTTGGGGTTGTGTTTTCTTTTGATAGGTAGATGTGGTCCCACTGAGGGTTTTGAGTATGAGGCCAGAGTCTTAGGAGAGACAGGGCAGTGATTAGAACTTCAGATTCATGAAGACCCATGTTGTTAACCTAGGTGATTTGCTGCTTTCTGTACTAGTCAGAGCTTTTCAGAAGGTGCCTTGTTCCTTTTGTAACCATGGAAGGTGGAAATAATCAAGACGAGAACACAGATGTGAAGGTCACTGGTACCAGATTTCTGGGTGATAAAACAAAGTGCAGCTTCTGCCCATTTACAGTAGAAGCCAGTTGTCTCTTACCACCACACCTAAAGAGGGAAGAATGGGTAGGATCCTGACCTACAGATGTTGCAGAGAAGGTAGTCCCTGCCAAGTGGTTCTTTCTTCATCTGAACTTCTTCATCCTGCTTCTGTTCAGTTTAAGCCTCCTCTTCACTGATCTTACAGAACTACACAGCTGAATGCTTTGGAATTTCAAAAAAGAATTGATTTTGTTTATGAGAAAGACCTCACTTCAGTCATCCCCAAGCACTAGAGGCAAGCCTTCTCAAATAGGTAGTTTGAGAGATCTGGGAGGATGAGCACACCTGCTCCTCCCTCGTTTTTCGACGGAACAAATTAGATCCCAGAGTAACAAGGACAAGTTTGTTGAACAACAAAGTAGGAGAAGACTAACTGGGTAGTGAGGGGACGGTTTCTTGTTTCAAAGTAACTTCCCTTCATCAGAGGAAATGTTGACATTTTCTCTGTTTCTGGGGTCTGTGTTCTCTTTACCAGAGAGAATGTAGTGTCTCTTGATTGTCATCATCGTGTAAAGAGCTGGTCAGTGAATGACCTTAATTCTTGGGAAGGTATTCTGTTCCTGTCCTGCACTCACCTTCCTGGACCTTGGTGATTCAGAAAGCCATCCTGATGCAGGTAATCTTTCTTGTAGAACTGGACAACTATTTGCAGAGGAAGTTTTATCATCCTGAGGTGAATAAAGGAAGTCTAAGTTTTCTAAACTAGTCTGAAAAAGTTCTGCTATAGGGTATGAGCAAGATTCCTCTCTGATAAAAAAGAAATATTTTGTCCCTTTAGAGCGCTTGCAGTGATGCGAAGGCATAGTTTGTGCTTGAATCTGAATCCTGTTTTTTCTGATAGCAGAAGTTGATGTACAGCTGTTTACCTCCTCTCTTTCATGTTTGCCCAGGCTGCTGCAGTTATCTATTGGATGGTTGGGGAATGGGAGAGCTCGGTGTTTGTGACCATTTTCAATAGTCAGGGAGTGTCCGCAGAGTTGCCCTGACTCTCCTACTCCTTCAACGCATTGTGTAATATAATCACGTTATGGATTTTGACAAATGAGTCCCCTTTCTTAGTCTTGTTCTTTCCTTGTTCTCAGTATTGTTTTCTTTGTCTCTCTTTTCTTTTCCCCTCTTTGACTTTTTTGCGCTTACTTTCTGATTTTCTTTTCCCCTTGTCTAGAACTAGTATGTTAAAGAGCTACACATAACAGACTCTCTTGATTTCTCTTTGCTTATTTGGGGATTACCTGTCACAACTGTTACACGGCTGAACCACCCATGTATCTCAATGTTACTCCCTAACTCAGGAAGAAAAATGCTCGATCAAAAGGAAACCCAATGTATTTCCTCTCCCTATTTATGCTGAAAATAACAGTGTCCAAAAAATCCATGAATGGAGACAAGTGAGAACAAACAGAACAAGTTGTCAAGGCAGATGGAATGCTGTACTTCGGTGGAGAAGCCTGTGTGCAAATCTTGGAAGATTATTTTAAGCAAGTCCAAAGATGACATTAGCTTTAATAATTTCTACTTAATTTGCCATAATGATTCCATGCAAATATCATTTACATCACAACTAGCAGTCTGATTTACTGTGAAACTACCTGCACTTCAGAAGCTTTGATTTATAGTGTACATCTTCTTTTTATTATTACTATTGTTCATATCTTTTTGGCATCTGGCAATCGATGATTGAGATTTTGTTTTCACATATGTTGTGCAAGAGGAGTTCAGGATGTGTAGTTGTTTAGCATCAGGCGTATGTGCTTTAATTCTCACTTCCAGTGGTAAAACAGTCTGTCATATTTTTAAAGAGAATAGAAAACTGAGCCTACTATGTGTTTTCTTAGTTGTTTTAGGGGGATATCCTTTTCAGTTTTCTATTTTCAATTTTTTAAAATCCTTTTAATGGTTTTATTAACATCCCAAATGAGTGTTCTATGGTTCTTTCAGTGTTATCATTAGGTTCAAATTATATTAGTACACATTTACTCTAGGAAGTACACAGACAACCTGATGACTGTAGCCCTTTCACTACACAATTATGTCAACTTACAATTTAAATAAATAGGTCCAGATGATCAAAAGATGTACGTGCTCTTACCTCAGTCTGATTGATAGCATATGACTCTAAACGAACCAGTTCCATGATATGTCAATATTTTGATGGGTTTTGGCATTATATTTTCAACTTTCAAGTTGTATTTGTGCTTCCAGGTGACTGACTTGCTGGTTTACTGATTTTGTTTGGACATGGAATTGCCTGATTTACCTTCATATTTACCTGGTTTGCCAGGACAGTGGCAATACAGGGTTTGCATTTGATGGAGCTTATCTGTTACATACAGTTTGTTAATTGAGTAACCTCAACTAGTAAATATATGTGTACAAATGCAGGTATTCATTATTAGGATCGAAAACACTTTGGCACATTTTTTTTCTTCTAGCGGTAACAGGTCTGAGTACATCATTTAAATGGGTGTGACCATTTTCATTTAAGGGAAAATTAACTTCTATCTGCCATTGTTTTCTGAAAAGGACTATAACGCAGTCAGTGAAATGCTAAGAAGGGTAGAGAAAAATGATGTTACCCTCAAAAGGGGGAATCTCTTAAATTTATCGCTTAACATTGTAATTATCCTGCAAAAACAAATCTGGGGGAGGTGGGGCCAGGGGGGAACCTCTTCTTTCTCTCCTACTTCCACCTCCCCTTACTCTTACTGTCACTCCTGGCAGTGTAACTAATGGCCGTATCTGGATCTGGCCCTCCCCACCTCCGCTCCGCTGACATCATAAATTATCTAGATCTAAATGGACAACATTCATTAGCTGTGCACTTTACAGAAAGAGCCAGCTCAGGAGCTAAGCGCTCGCCCATTTTTATTAAAAGTTAAAAAGCTCCTTGCTGTCACGGAAAGGGGAGGTTGGAGGAGGTACAATGGAGGACAGTGCTGCAGAGCTAATAAATAAAAATAATAACTATTACCATTGGTTGAGTGACCCGGGGAGAAGAGCACTACCAAGCCATTTGTTGTTCCCTTTCACTTGTCAACAGCAGTGGCTTAAAAGCCTTCGCCATTGTTCAGGGCCTAATAGCACCTGTTGGGAAGATAGGAAGACAGCTGTCAAAAAAAAAAAAGAAAAAAAGGGGGGGGAGGAGGGGGAAAACTGATGATTAGTTCAGTAACATGCACTTCGGTGCAGCTGCAGCAGGACATGTCGAGGCTTCCACTCGGAAGTGAGGCTCTTCGAGCCCCGGCCAGCTCGGGGTGCCGGCCGAGGGCGACGGAGCCACGCAGACCCATTCCCGAGAGCAGCGACAGTCAACCAAAAAAACCCCCAAAACCCCACACCGGGCCTCGGCAGCGGAAGTTGCGGCTTTGTGACAAGAGTGCTTATTTCACTTTCTTGTTTCCTTTTTTTGAAATTTATTTTATTGCTCTCCTGTGTTGGCAGATAAGGCTCCTCTTCCCTCTTTGCCGAGGTAAAGGTGAGATGTAAGGAAGGCCGAGAGGTAAGGAGCCCCAGGTACCACGAGCTCCGTTTGCAGCTGATCATCTGGAGGCCAGAGCAGCATACTTTTTGGTGGTGGGAAATAATGGCTGTGGCAAGGGCTGAAAGATAGGCTATTTAGAAAATTGTCTCCTCAGCTTCATCACATGCAGTCCTTGCTTTTGTCATTTTGAGGAAAATGATGAGCACTTCAGGACTCATTTTTTTTCCATTTTTAAAAAAGTTGCTTTGAGATTTTCAGGGGAAAATGCTGCAGAACTGTATGTGAAGGGTTACATTGTTGCTGTTGAATTTTGGGTTTGAGAAGTGGAGTGGTTGAGCTTCAGAAGGATTTCCTTGAAATTCTAGCCAAACGCTGTAGTTCTCAATTTATGTTTTATGGTTATTTAGATTATATACTTTTTGGCTCTCATGGGGTTTTGTTTTAGGGTTTTTTTTGAGAAAGCATTTAATTACTTAAAAAGAGACAGGTCGGCACTAAAGATCTTTTCTGTCAAAGGGTAAAGCATGGAATCTCCCTAGAACATCTTTAATGATGTGTCAGTACCCATAAAATGTTAGTGTATATATAGTCATCTCACTGAATGCTTTTTTTTAAGCCCTCTTGCTTATTAAGGATGTGCTGAAGATGTAAAAAATTAGCAGACCAAAAACATTGCCCTCTGTTAATATTAACAAGATATTATGGCCCTTTAATTAGAAACTGGCTCTGCTGGTAGCACTAATACAAAAATGTATTTCAGGGGAATATGTATTTCAGTGGAGTATCTCTGTCCAACTGAGACAGAAAAATAAAACTGAAGTGAAATTTAATGGTATTTAATTCCAGATGTCTCTGTTTTTATGTTGTTACTCTTGAAATAGTCTCTGGAAATATTAAAACATCTTTGTGGTTTCAGAATTTCAGTGAAGCTCAAGCTTGGTATAGTGCCTCCTTCTGTCAACTGACACAGGGTTTTTTTGCTGGGTGGACCACTCCTGAGAAAATCAATTCCTTCTTTCATTTAGAGATGCCTGGAATTAAAGAGGCATTAGGATGTTGAAGAACCCAGATTAAGACAAAATTCTCTTTTTTTCTTGCGTAGGAGAGGTTTTTTTCATTTTACTGTTGCCCTTCTTTTCATAAGGATTCCTACTAGTGTGTAATTGTAACACCAGTGAAAAGAAAAAGAAAAAGGTTGCTGCTCAGGTATCTGAAAGTGAGTTACTCCGATTCATGTATTAATTTATTTTTTGTATACTGAGAAAGTATGGGGAACATTTTTAAAATGTAACTTACTTTTAGAAGTTTGGTACGGTTTCAATGCCTTGCTTTGTTCTTGTCTGTTAATTTAATTAGGGGTGATGAACGCAGTGGTAGCGGGGACTTGGGACCATTCTAAAGATTGTATTGCTGAAGAAGATGCTCCAGCAACAGTTGTGCCAGTGAAATGCCACATTTGGCAGAATGTGTTCATGATCAGCTCTTTCGGCCAACTCACTGGCCTGGATCTCCAAAGGCAGTCAGAGCCTAATTCCTTTCCAGAATGAGATTTATGCTCCCGAATGCCTTTGGGAGTCCAAAGCACTGAGTCCCAACAAATTTCAGTGACAAAAGGTATATTGTCCTGCGCATGGCATCCAGTGTCATTCACAGTGCCTCTGCATCCACTTCTCTGGGGGACACAGTTGCTCTGCTGCAGAAAAGGGAAAGGCAGAGGTTGAATCAATTCTTGAACTGGCCATATCCTACTGTGTATTTGCAAGGACAAGGATTTAGATGGAGGGTAACAGCAGTGACTACAAGCTACGCTGTTCCAGTGTTTCTTCAGAATAATTAAGCTGTAGTGGTTTTGGAGGTATCCTACAAGTAATGCAGCCCCATCTCCATACAAATCTGAGGCAACCAGCAGCGCCTCCAGGCTTGATGTGGAAGGCCAGATTCATGGAGGTGCGAGTGGAGCACGCCAGTCTCCAGCTGCCCTGGCACACAAATAGGACTGCTACCCCCACAACAGTGGAACAGGTGGCAATTATCATATAGCAGCTTGCAACCCTAGTTATTATTGTTTAGAGGGTGATCAACGTACACTTAGTAGCCTTGATGGGGTCTGTTGTCACTAAGGTATGTAAGGCAATGAAGTAAGTACGCTACAAGTTAGTGTGCTGGAAATAACAGAGATTGAGCTGGAATTCCCTGTCGTCCTGAGGTGAGAGAGGCGATGCAGGCTTGTTGTTCCCTGACTCAGCGCTGTGTTCGTGAAAGAGGTGTTTTTGTCAGGTATGCAAGCCTCTGAAGGGCTACATGGATGTTTTATTGACATAGACATTGCCAGTCCAGAAGAGTGTAGGACAGACAGACTTACAGAAATACCTGAAATTTTCACCTTCTGAAAGCAGACTGTCCCGAAGCTGTATACCAGTGACGGGGATGGAAGCTAAGAAAATCTTGACTGTTGCCTGTGTAACCCCTAAATGAACATAGACTCTGCTGCTGGGCGATTGAAGGACTGGGAAGAGGTATTACATGACGGGCTTGATGTCCTTGCATTGCATGTGTCGCATCTGTAGTGTGACACTGCTCCTGGAGTAGGTGACCATTCACTGAAACAAGACAGCCTGAAAAGTACACAGCTGACGGTGCAACTGCCAGTGCATTCAGGTGATGGAAACTATAAAAATTTCAGACAATAGCCTGACTGTTCCTGAGGGTGTAGTTGAATGAGATGCTGGTTTTGGCCACAAACCTAGCTTAAGAAGTCTCCATGCCCTCCCCCTGTCCTGTTTCGCCACGTGTTCTGCCTTGTGCTGTGGTTTGCTGGCTCCTTGCTTACATCCTAAGGGATAATTAGTTCAACAACTGGTAGTATAGTGTATCTGAAGGCTGTTCTAACCTTTTCTTCCTAATAAACGTCTGTGTGGTTTTAGGTAACTTTCTTGTAAGACTGGCAGTATGCATTGGTAAGCAGTTGTAAAAATAACTGCTTGTATATTTGTAGATAGAGTAAAATCATGTTTTTAGTGGCATTCATTGATTACTGAATTTGATTTTAAAATCTTGAATATTTTTTTTATTGTGTTATGGAACCTTTTCTGGCTATAAGAATTATTTTTTTTAGCATGAGAAGCAGTACTCTTGTGCCAGAAATCACAATAAAAATGTCTTATCATTCATATAGTGTATACTTCATTAATGCAACATGATGGGTATTGCAAAAGAGAGCCAGCAACTTGAAAACAACTGTTGTAGTATTAAGCATACACAAAATTATGCAAGTATGTGCTACAAGAATACTGGGGTAACCTGATGTCATTGTGCACCACAGGTAACTACGGTCATCTGTGGATACAGAAGTTGATTTTGTCCTCTAAAATAAAATGCTATGGGAGCCAACATGTGGCTGGGTTGGGACTGGAGATTGCAAAAGCAGGAAGGCTGGTTATCCCTGCCAGAGAAGGGAGCTTTTTAGTAGGTTTGGAAGCCACCCATGGACATATGTAGCCCAGCTGTTTTCTGCACAGTGGTTGTGATGGAGTAGTGTAGTAAGAGTCATACTATGATGCGCTGGCCAGAGCACCATAGCTTCCTAATATCTCATTGAAACTTGAATATTTTGTTCGGCCCTGTGAGTTTGTGCCCAAAGACCAAAAAACATTTTGTGTATAAAAAAAAAAAAATACCAAAGAACTCAAAAGCACACTACTTCCTGTCCAGTCAGAGAAGGTCCAGGTAGTATTGTACTTAGCACCACATTTTTGCTTATCGCACCTGAGCAACTACATCCTACATTTGAACAATTTTTACATTTATAGAGGTGTTTCCTTAGTGTCATCTCCAAAAGATTAAAACGCTTTTAGACTGGTGAAAAAATGCAGTACTTCCTGGAAGGCAGGAGAAAAATGTATGTCGTGTGGTCTTTGATTTCCAAATTTAAATACATTCTGTGTTGTGCCTGCTCATGATTCATAGTGTCTTGCCTAGTTGCAAGTAGTTCCCTAAAAGCATGGTTCTGTTGATGGAGAACCATATGTGTATGCAGATGCTGCATGTCTATGTAACCTGCTGATACCAAACCATTTCTTCATAATAGTCGCTTTATTTTCTTTGCTATGGAAATTGTTTCTTGTTTTGTATAGGTAAGGCCTTCACAATAAAAGACGGCTGCGTAAAAAGAGAAATACCTTGTGTCTGTATATCTGCTTGTCTGCTCTTTTAAAGGAAGAGTGAAAATCTGCCCTTAATCTTGTTTCCCGATTTAAACCAGAAAAGGTCTGTTGTGGTGCATGAACGCAGAACAGAGTGCCAGCCGGGTGGCACAGAAATAGGTGAGGGTTGTAGAAATGGTGAGTGGCACTGTGGCCAACAGGTGTAACATATTTATGACCGTAGCAGAAGAAAAGGGTGAATAATGGATGGAGGGTATTTGCCAGCTCTTTCATAATATAAAGGAAGGTGCTTGCCAGAAGTGGAAGGTATACCAGCCAATGCTGAAGTTTATACACGATCATTTGTGCCGACCAAATACTCCTTCCTCTAGGAATGACATGTGTTGGCAGGAGATGTCTGGTGGTCTGGCTAGGTATTGAGCAACTGCTGGCTTCCCTCCACTCTGCTACACTTCATGTCATCATCCTTGCTGAGGCCAAACATCTTTCTTTGACTTTGTTCTAAGGAGTCTTTCTCTTTCATCCCAGGACAAGAGCTGTTCACAGTAGTTACGGAGGAGGGAGCGCTTTGGGCATCTCCTTGACAGAGCACCCATGCTCGGACACCCAGATGCCGTGCAAGTGGGAGGCTCCAGGACTCATACTGTTCCTCTAACTTGGGGTCGCCTTACACCAGCCTCCTTCCCTTTTATCATAGTTGTCTCTCCTTTGTAATGTCAGAGCTTTGCTCTCCCCTTTCCTCTTCAAATACAGCTTTTCTGGAAGCGCCTCATGTGGAGAGCCCCCGTCCCGCACCTTGTTACAGTATGATGGAATTACATGCCTTTCTCTGGAAGCAGGCAGCTGCATGAGACCAAAGTTTGCTTTTAGTAAATAATCAGCAGGAGCAGAAAGAGGTAATAGGAAGAGATTTGGCAGTGAAGACCATTCTAAGCTTTTATAAGTGGATTTCCAGGACTGTGACCCCGGAGCATGGATTGAAAAGAGCTACCGGGGAGGTTAGGCCTGAAGGGAACACTGCGCTGTGGGACTGCGTTTTTGGAAGGCTGCCGAGGCAGGTTCAGGTACACGTGCATCTGCGCTGCCACTGAACTGAGAGTAGGATTAGGTCACTCCCAAAGGGGAGTTGCAATGCCTGAAAAAATTAGCACAACTTCTGGAAGTAGACTAAATTAAATAGAAGTCTAGCAGACAGTACTAAAAATGGTGCCTCTTACTACAGCTTTGTAGCCTCGGCCACTTCCTGGAAACACACCGCTCCCTTCTCAGTGTGAAAACTTTCAAGTCTCTTAAGCAAGTAAGTCAATGAAGCTGTATTTAAATACCAAATACAGAAGTAGAGAGACATTGGCATGCTTGTTAGCATACAAAAAGTTAGATTAAAGAGCGATTTTATGTTAATTGACTTCCATGCTCTGCTTTCCAGTACTGTCAGTGCAATTCAGCGTATGTGTGCGCGTGCCCAAAACGTACAGATCGATGCACACGTGCATCCGTACAGGCAAATCAGAGCAGTTAACGTGGCCCTATTACACCACCGAGAAAGTGGTTTGATTCTGTGCGCGGCGGAAGGCCTGCGTGAGAATTACTGGCTGCTGGCATCAGTCTCCAGGTCTTATTGTTGTAGATGAGAGAGTCAGCCTCGATGGTGCTTGGCACCGGAGGGAGGGAGGAGGGAGAGCGGCGGGGCCGGGGGGCTCCGGGGAGGCAGTGTGCTGCTGCCACAATGGCTGGCACAGTCAGAGGGCTGTTCACCAGTGGGTATTGCCATACGCAGTGATGCGAAGAAGCATATGCAAGCAACAGAGGCAAGGGTGAAACAAGCAGAACAAAATGCGCCGTAAATATCTCCAGAAAGAGCTAATGACTGATAAATGTGCTGAATAGAAGCAGCAGAAAAAAATTTTGTGGGTAACTTTGTATCTCTGTTAATTCAGTCAGTCTCCTCTTCACCAACATTTACTTAACGATTCCTGTTACGCTTTCCGGCTCGGTCTTTCTCTTTGGTGCCCTACCCGTAATCCTCTTCTGTAACAACACTTAAGACTTTTCATAGTGGTTCTGGAAGGAAAATGTTTCCCAAACGTTAATGAATTACTGTTCACAAACAACCTGTGGACAAGTCTTTTTTTTAGATGTATTCATGCTGTAGATATATTCATACTGTGCTGGGGATAGACTTGGAATTGGTTTACTGTGTGCCATAGGACCTACCTACGCTGCAAATAGGTACTAGGGGGTCTTCTCAGCTCAAGTGGGGCTCAGAAGAAGAAGTGGGGCTAATCCCAGGTTCCTCTCAAAAATGGAATTAGGAGACGTTCTGAAGAGTCATGACAGTCAGAACAGCAGAGCGCCCTGTGTATAGCTTTTTGGAAATGCTGAAATAGATGATCATGATACATAGTTGTCGTGACGCAGATCCAAAATCTGTGATGATATACTTCAGATTTTGGGTGTAACAACATTGTTCTGGTGAATCCAAGAGGAAAGGAAGTGTTGGAGTAGGGATTAGGAAGAGCAGTTCCTGCGTGCAGGCCACCTTTGCCAATTTCAAGCTGCGCATTACGTGTGCAAGCATTAAAAGTTTTACTGACTGTCTAATAAATCCAGCAAACGAGTGCATGGCAAACAGGATGCAGTGTTTATTTCTTTGCTTAATTTGAGAGCATCATCTTCCCAATGAAGTCTAAAAAAAACCCAACCTGAACAAAAGATGACTGTTTCTGTATAATTCATGAAAGCTCTATAGTTGCAACCTTTTAAACAGTTATTTAAGATGTGTAAATTTCAAATCTTTTTTTAATGGGGTACATAAGTGACATAATAAATGTTTGTTTCCACGATACGGTGCATAATGTATTTCACAAGCAGTTACTGAAATGTGATAGGTTGAGTACATGAGTAGCGTATTTTATGCAAGTACAGTATGTTAACACGGTATATAATAGAATTAAACAAGCTGTAATTTAATATAGCTCTGCAGCTCTATAAAGCTATAGGGGTGGGGAAGCTATTGTCTTTCAGAATTAAAGTCCTTTTTTAAGTATTAGCAGAAGGACGGTTATTTGCTGGTTCTCTATCAAAATTCCGTTGAAGTGCCTTATGTAAAAATTGCAGTTCAAGTCAAGAGAGGTTTGAAACTAACTTAGTACATCAATTAAATATGATTACACGGGTTTTTTTAAAAGCAAAGGAATCCGTATAATATTATTGTAAATAGTTAACATACAGTATTTCAACGGGGGAAGCGCTGATTAGATCACCACAATCTATTTTATGCCATCAGGATTGCTGAGGGGCTTATAATTGTGTTAAATTTTCATATTACTCATACTCGCACATTAATGAACAGATGCATTGTTACTATTGGGATTTTGCCATTTGGCCTTTCACATCTCTAATCATGATTTCCTACTGCGATCTTTACCATTCTCGCAGAAATTCAGGCATTGATACATGGCCGTCCATCGCGTTCATTATTCTCCGCTAGTTTGTCGCAGCTCTCCCGGAACCACCGGCGGAGTCAGGTTGCAGGATACTCGTAGGTAACACGAGTCCCGAGACAGGCCTGGGGGCTCTGCGCCGACTCCCTCGGGGGCTTCTAGACGCAGCCGCTCCGTCCC
>JANZLQ010000025.1:10839573-10875028 GCA_026212715.1 Elanus axillaris | reverse complement strand
GGCCCTTGCCGCCAGCGCCCGCCGCGCGGAGGGCGGGGAGCGCTGCGCCCGGCGTAGAAATGGTGGGGGGGGTAAAACCAATCCAAATCCTCCTGCGCTGGCTGTAAGTGGGGACCCGGCCGGGCGCTGGGCTGGCAGCGCCCTGCGAGGGGCCGGCGCGGGGTTGAGCCTCGGCAGGGCTCGTCTGTGGGTCTGCTCGCCCGGCCGCGCACGCCCGTGTGCGTGGAAAGCGAGAGGGCATCCGCCTGCCCGCGTCCCTGTAGCTGCTTCTGCTTCCGTACGGCCCGGGGCGTGGGTGGTTCCAGGGGAGTTCGGGTTCGCTCAGTCCCCCGGCGTGGGGGGAGCCCGCGGAGGTGCTGCACCGCTGCCGCCTCCCCGCTCCAAGTTGGGGCTTGGAGAAAGGAGGCAGAATTAGCCAAACGAGATAATGAAGGTTGCTCATAATGGTTTTTACTGTGGGGAAAATTAACCAGTTGCTAATAATTGTATGGTCTCTAGGCCAGACGGTCCCTTTGATAAGTTAACATGTACTCCCTTTATGCTCCTGGTAGGGGGTAAACAAATGCCTGAACAAATACAAATACACATAAACACAAATGTGGAGAATAGCAGTATATGTCTTAGATCCAGATAATAAGTGTGGGTATTGTTATTTAGATGGCGCATACTGGGACACTTATCTTTTAGTACACTCCATTTTCTAACTGAATGCAGTGCTAATCGTGGGATTGAAAGCTATTGTAATTGTGTACCCATCTAAATGCTGACAAGAATATACAATTACATTGTTTGGAATTGAGTTTAATGTTCTCTGAATTTTATTAGCATTTATATTTACTTATGCATTAAAATTCTACACAAAAAGAGGTCAGAATACAAGAGTTATAAATATCAGACCCATCCACACCCTCACTGCGTTTTTCCTGAAAATACTGAACAAATATATTTTATTTTATTTTATTTTTAAAGGAAGTGATAGAATCTGAAATGAGCAAATAATGGGTTTCCATTCTAAGCAATGCCTTTTCTCCCTCTGGATTTTGCAGTCTTTTAAAGCTTTTTTCATACCCAACTTTTTATTATTATTTATAATGTGCATGTTACCGGAAAATCTTTCCACAGTATGCTTACCACCACACGATGTTTAAACACACATTATAAAGTGGATGTAATTGTAAACACTCAGAGGGATATAATTACATGTAGCAGATTTAGGAGCTAATTCTTTGCTTCTCTCTCTCTCTCTTTCTCTCTTTCTCTCTTTCTCTCTTTCTCTCTCTCCCTCTCTCTCTTTTTACTCTGCATTTTATCAACATAATTATTTTTTGACTGCAGACTAACACCCAGAAATTGACAGGCATCCATTATAGGCAGCAACTTGTTCACCAAATTGAAAAACAATGAACTGCAGGTTTATATGTGCCCATTGTCATACAGAATTACCGGGGCTTTGTTCCACAAGAGGAAAAAGCTAATGGTTTTGAAACAGCAGGTGACAAAACGCGTTCTTTTTTTCTTTTTTTTTTTTTTTTCCTTTTTTTTTTCCCCTCCCCTCTTATCAGTTTGTTGATGAAGTCATTACGAACTGGGGGCCAGAATAGGGTTGGCCTTATTTTTAGCAGATAGACTTTTAATGAGTTCTATTGTGGAGACGGTCATGTTGATTTGCTTACATTTTTTTTCCCCCCCCTTCACTCAGAAACTCCCAGTATTGAAAAGCTACTATCAAAGGACTGGAAAGACAAGCTTCTTGCCATGGGATCAGGGAACTTTGGAGAAATAAAAGGTAATGCTGTTTCTGTGCTAAAGCAAATTGAGAATGAATATACAGCTATCACTGGCTTTATGGAACTTTGTTTGTTTGCTCCTCTTCCCCTCCCCTTGAAACACTGTAATTTGGCGCTTAAATGCAATGTATGCTTTCCATCTGTGATAATACAAATAAATGAAATGGTATATTGCCCTAAGTGAATGAACTTACGTAAAGCTTTTGTTGCATATATCGTTCTGTGTATAAGAGGACGCGTCCTATTGCCGGATTGGAAAAAAAGTCAATTCACATATCAAACACCGGCTTATGTGGGATCAGAGTATAGCAGAGCTCAGCTTCTGAAATCTGAGGGTGATCAGAAGTCCTTGTTAATTTTTGGACAGATTTTGATGATGTAGATATTTTTGACTTTTCTGCGTGCAGGGGGAAAAAAAAAAAAAGAGCAAAGTTTGTGTAACGATACCTCTAGGTACCAAAATTAGCCAGTGCAGATTTTAAAAGACAGTGTACAACATCTGTGCACTAAAGCATGTTCTTTTAAAGCCATACTCCAGAAGGAAAATGACAAAATTTGACCACTCTCCAGCAGCAGTAGCTTCTGCTTTGCCAAGATGTTTCCCCATTTTATATATGTGAGGTCATTTTAGGGAACCTGTAGTTGTTTGTTCTCATGTAATTGAATATTTTTATAGTTCTTCCTCAGTGCTTGTGGTGAGGAACCGACTCAAAATGTATGTGTGTCAAAAATTTTAGTTTCCAGAGCAGCCATTGTCACTCTGAAAAGAAACAGTGACTCCGATTCTTCTCCCATTTATCTCAGTGTACATCTGGAGTAGCAAAATCCAAGCCAATGTTGTTTTGGAAATGTGAAAGTAGAATGAGATAAAAATTAAACCCGTCTTTTATGTTTATAAACTAGATTCCATTTCTCTCCATTATTTTTGGTTTGTTTGCTTACTAATGGCGTTCCTGATACCGAGATCCTCGCTCAGGCAGGCTCCCAAACCTCGTGCCTGACAGGTTTAAGGACCTTCTGCAGAGGAGATGGGCAGTATTCGGTAAAGGATACAACAGGACACGCTCTCAGAGGTTAATGTATTGGTATACGTGCAAAGACAGCGTTATTTTAATTATACGTGCCTTCCAGCTTGTCACCGATAAGCCACCAGCATTAGTTTGTGCTAGTCCACTGACTTACACAAGTAGGAAAGTATGCCACTTGCTTCCCCTGGCTTCTCCCTAAGAGGCTGTAACTCAAAAATATATATTCATTACATGTGTAGAATAACTTTATAACAGAATAGAGCGCTTTGGCCCCAACTAGGCTGAGATATTATTATAACAGAGGGCCAAACCCTGGGTTCTTTATTTCCGCTGAGCACGTTTTCTCCATGTGCGTAAAGCAACAGGTCGTAAAGAGGTAGGGTGGCCACCGGGCTTCTCTGCGAGTGCTGGTTTTTAAAAGCGTATTGTTTGAAAGTAACATCATTGCCTGCCACGAACTGATGCATCTTTTAAGATACTTCGGGCCCAAAGTACACGGGCGGCTTTCATACCCGCTTTTGGGTGTGTATTCCAGCAGTTCTTGCGTGTAGCCTGGAGCCTCTTTAACCCTTGGTATGCTGGTGCCTTTGGAAGGACTCCCAGCGATTCGCCTCTGCCTTTGGACTCGGTGAAGCTGCTCTGAGGAGTGCAGCGTGCTGAGGAGACGGTCTGTTCCCAGTCCCTATGATCTTGTTCTGTTAGAGGGCAATCTTTTTTCTCCCTTCCTCTCTTCCCCTTTCACAAGCTAAACTTGAAAGCAGCAGCAGCTATATGCTAGCACGAAAGAAATTCAGCAGTCCTTTCAGTCTTGCCCAGGGGGAGGATGGGGAGCAACAGCACAGCCTCAAAGAAGAGTTTGCTTTGCTTTAATTTTTGTTTTTTAGCTTCATATTTTGAACACAAGTCGAGTTATTGTTCTGTAGCTCTGTTCAAAAGCCTCACATCTGAGGCTTTTTCGTGCAACTGTGGTGTCTATGGTTGGGGGCATGGTTATTAGGTGTTTGGATCAGGTTTGGCAGTAAGCTGTGAAAACAGGCGCTGGTTTATTTTTCCTACTGACTGCCGTGACAGTTGCAATTATTGTCCATTGTTCCTAGGTGGCTAGAAAGGAGGGAGGATACAATAGAGCATTGCCCTCTGGGGGTAAATGAATTTGACTTACAGGTTCTTGGGGGGTCAGGCAGGCCGATTATTTAGGGCCCAGGAATGCGGTTTTCATGGCACCGCCAGCCATGAGCGGCCAAGGAACAATGGCTCAGCTGTACTGCAGCTGTATTTAGCCAGGCAACATGAAAGGTGTGCAAGTTGAGCTGCTTTATACTTGCTTACGCGTGTACAAACACACATATATTATGCTGGAAAATGTTTTTGTCCTCCTATAGGAACGTAGAGTTATTAAGTTTTCCAGTTGTGATTTTTTAATTAACTTCCCTCTATATTTGGCCTGGCAGCTGCATTTTTTTCCCCCTTCATTTCTCTATTAGTGATATTTGGAAACCCCGCACAAGTAGTGTCTTATTATTAATACACCCTGGAATGTGGACAGTACTAGAAGCTGTACTGCCCAACTGTCTTATGCACTGAATAGTTTTTTCCATTTAACTGTTCAAAATTTCATTGTGTTTTTCATTAGATCTGGGGGAGTTTTAGTACGTCATGTGCTAAAGTCTCAGCACTAGGCTACATATTGTTAATGCCCAAGTCTGTGTTATTACCATTGAGTTTTATTCTCTGGGAGAGATTAAAAGAAAGGGAGATGAAGCGGAAGACTTTATTTTCTATTAGTGTTATTTCTTTTCAGTTAGAAAGCAGTAATATTTTATTAAAGACAGGGGACTTGGTGAATGGCAGGAAGTCACCAGACTCCCACGTTTTGTATTCAGTTGTTCCTCTTAGCTGCTTGTTACTTTCCACAGCTACTTTAAGCCCCTCTTTCTTCATCTGCGTGCCTGTAAAATGGGAGGACCCTCGTGGAGTACCTGCAGAGTTTCTAGCTACAGACTTCAAGATCAGAGTTAGAATGATGTGTGTATGTTCAGGTATTAATGGAGAAGGAAATGTAGTATTTCATTCCAGGGCTTGACTGAAAGGTACTGTAATGGAATACTCTTAGACTTAAAATGGGGCAAAATCTTGAACCTTTCATGTCTGTAGAAATTTTAACTCAAATGCCTCAGTTTGTTCAGAGAGGTAGTCTGGGGCTAAATAAATAATACGAGTTTGGCACTGGAGATTTCTTAAGAAATTTTGTTTTGGAATCCATGGAATTTTTACTCTGTTCAAAGCAAGTCAGTCTATATAGTAAAGCCCACAAGACACACCATTAAACTGAAATCTTTTAAAATAAAGCTGTGGAACTGGGCATTGAATTGGTTAAAGCCTGTTCAAACTTACTTATATCCATCATATTCAAGAACAGGGCTCAGTAGACCTGGATTATTCATGGATAATGCAGTTTATTGGATTCAGTGGAGCAGAGAGAACTTCAGGTCTCCAACCGATCATCTACAGGAAGGAAAATTATACCTCCTTTCTGCTTTCAGCATAGCCACCTGATAGCTGTGCATTGCAGGGTGAAAGTGGTTGCTTTCCTCCAAAGCAATGTTACCGACTGCAGCAGATGCAGCATGTAGGGCGGGCTGTTGATAGGAAAAGGTGTAAAAGAAATGTATTTCCACATTCTTCAATGTCAGTGGCCATCCCTATACTTAGAAAATGAACATGACATTTCTGTTGCACTGGTGTGGGGCCTCCTCCGAGCAGGCTTTGGGAAGGGTGCTGGCCCCCCAGGTGGCCAGGTGCATTATGAGGTGCATGGTCCTGCTAACGCTGATGCGAGTGAGGCAGCTCTAACCATGATGAGAGCTCTTTTTAAAAATTCCTTGGTGTACACAAAGCCTTTCTGCTAATCTTGTCCATCTCTTGCTTATCGAGAGTTGTCAAGAAGTAAGAAAACATATTTTATATGTTCTCCACTTAGCTAATTTTGAATAGGTGTGTGGAACAAAAGTCTGAACTGACTTTTGTTTCTAATCTTTCTGCGTTGGTTTTCTGTTGAAGCGAAGGCATTGTTAGCGATGATTGCACCTGAATCTCCCAAGTAAGACCGGGTGAGCCTGAACCTGATTTTTTTTTTTTTTTTCTGCTTGAAAATCCTTTTCTATTGTACAGGTTGGTTCCTAACCAACTCAGGTGAAGTGTTTTCTGCACTCACTGTGAAAGGGATCATCATTAGGGTAAAATCAGCTCTTCATTGTATCCACTTAAATCTAGGTGACTCCAAAGACTGTACTGGAGTCACCACAGATTTATGAGTGTAATTGAAAGCAAGATTAGCCTACCAATCCTAATCTTTAATGCACGACAACACAGCCATTTGTTTTGTGTGGGAAACTGGGTTCCAAGTTACGTGAAGTATCAGTGCAGGTATTATACCAAGCTGTGTTTGATGTGCACTGGAGCTGTGTTTGCTGAAGACTCTAATTTTGCTTATATGTTCGGAAGATGGGGCATGAGAGAGTATGCGGCGAACGGTCTTACGACTGCCAATAATGGATAAAGGGAAATAATCCATTCAGCGATACTATAGCTCATCAGAGCCCATGAATTAAAGACATATGTTATGTAGATTCAATGTATGGATTAAAACGGATAATCTGGTAGGTGACACACAGAATCTTGAGATAAGTGGGCTATGCAGATTCGGTATATGGATTGTGACGGCTAATTCCATTTAAGTAATGCTGGACAAGTTGAAGACAAGTAAGCTTCGGGTAGTGCTCAGGTTATGTGCAGTAATCCAGTGAGTGACACTTTGGATCGCATAATCTGTAAACTGAAGACAAGGAAGCTGGGGAGTCTGCATTTAGATGTGGACAGGAGGAAGGAGGGGGAGGGGGGGAGAGATTATTCATGGGGAATACACTGGGTTTAAACCTTTGACTAATAAAGCACAGATCCCCAGGAGATGTGCGAAAGCTGCACACTTTCTTAGGAGCTGTGTGAAGTTTGCATTTGCAAATTAAAGGTTGAAAAATGTTGGCAAACTTGTGTCAGATGTGGACGTTTTGCATTATTTTTTGTGGATAGTATTGTATTTGGAGTGGGGAGAGAAGGAGGGTGAGAGAGTCATAAGTGAAGGAGGTAAGATATGTCTGGTTGTCGGCTTTTAACTGTGATAAATTCAATATTTATTGCAACCTACTTAGTATCTTCTTCTCTGTGTTTATTTTTTGGGGGTGTTTAATAGTAGCAAATTGCTGACAGCTTTAGTCCTTTGTTAATACTTCAAAAGTGGTGGCGGGGGGGGGGGGAACCTGCGCAGTGGCACGCAGGGGAACCTAAGTTTTGAGAGGAAATTTGGCAGCAGCTGAAATAGTGGAGGTTGATCACAATGCAATATGATACTCTCAGGCTGCAGAGAAGTAGACAGTGCCAATTGAGCCACACCAACGCAGAACTTCTCTCAGGCCAAATGAAAGCCTGAAATGGAGACTGTGACTGGATGGAGCTGCTCCTATTTGACCCTAGAACGGGAGGTTAGTTGAGGGTAGTATCTGTGGAAGGAGGGTTGGAGGAATCTTTTTTAAAGCATGTAAAATGCAAAAAAAGAGCGAATTTGTAAAAAAGCAGCAAATTCGGGCTGTTGCAGAATTGTATTTTTTTTTATGTAAAGGTACTTGATCAGAAAAAAATCAAGTTCTATTTAAATCAAATATAACTTTTATATTTAGGAGGTGATTGTTAATAGAGAAAATAGAATAAAATTGAACTAATTAAGTAGCAAATGCCAATGGCTTTATTTTGTTTGAACATACGGAGGCCAAACTACTATATTTAAAAATCGTCTGGAGGGTTGGATGACAAAAGGGACCTAAAGCAATTCTTTGTACTAAAATTACCTGAAAGATGTGCTGATAGAGATCAATGTTGCTGAGCTGCAACTACCAGTTTGTCAAAACAAAGCAAATATACATACACATGCATATTTTTTACTGTTTTTCCTGCTGCTGCATAAAATTCCAGCAGCAAATGCTACTTCTCTAGCCTAGTTCTAGCTTGTTGTCTAGACAGTAAAACAATGAATAACCTCTGAGAAACAGTCTCAATACGAATGTTGTCTATTCCTTTTGTAACCTTGACAATAAGTTACTAACCTGGTTGAATACCAAGCTTTGTTTGCAGTCTACTGTACCAAAACTTTTTCTGACAGCAAATAAAGAATACTCAGTGACAACTTCTTTCCAGCGTTGCGAAACAGTAATGTGCTGGTCTGTTACAGAGCAGACGACTAAATTTTTGTCCCCACAGAATATTAATTCTTGAGGGTAGTAATGGCAAAAGATGGTAATTGTTCATCATTTGTTTTTATTCATTCTGCAAAGTCTTCCACTGAAACCTAAAAGATTAAGACTGTCTGTATGCTGAAATAAATAACTTCCTTCTAGCTTGCTGTTCTAAAAAGGAATTTTTGTTTTTCAAACAGAGAAGATTCATTACATAAATCTGTAGTTACAGGCAAATCACTTTGAATTCTGGGCTTTTTCTTTCCTTGTTTCTTTTTCTGGTGGCTGTGTCTTGCTGAGTAAAAAGCAGTCAGAAAGTTTTCTTTTATTATGCTGACTTCCCATATCAATCAGATGAAGTAATTTAATTTAGCTAGGTGTGTAGTTGTAAGTGATGGCAGTCATTGTGTAGTAAAGTTGGCTTAAATACTTAATGAAAAGTGCCAGTTTTTAGATGTTTATGTCCTGACAGCTCCAAGATTTACTGGCCTGAAAAGCTATGTGCCAGTCCGTAATAAAACACTCTCCGAGTTATTGATTTGGGAAGCATCAAGGAAGTTTGCACACGTGCACAAGCACATACCCACATCCACCCACCAATATAACCACCAAGTACATCATTTAAAGTATATGCTCATTGCTTGGTCACAAACATTTGACATTTCTGTTCAAAGACAGAGGAAAGACGAGTTTAAATTCTGAACTTACCTCAGCCAGTTAGATCTGTTTATCAGACTATGTTTCCTGAAGGCACGTAACATCAGCTCCCCATTGCCTCACATATACAACTTCGGGTGACGTCAGCAGCACGGCTGTCTGTGCAGCAAGGGGAGAATACTCCTCTTTAAAATTACTATGTTATAAATAGATACTTTTTTTTTTTAGGGGGAGCATGACAAAGATTAGTGTGCTTTTAAGTAGAAGACTAGGTGGCCTGTCTATTTTACTTTCCTGATTTCCTTACTGAGCACAGTAACGTTGGGTTTGGATTTCTAACGTGGCAGAGCAAAGGTAAAACTGGGGTGGGGAGTGGGGAAAGGAAACTAGTTGACAGTGGGATGAGAATGAAACTCAAGATACTCATTTTATGGACTGCTGTTGTTTTTATTTATTCTTTGGATATAATAATGTTAGTGCCAGTAGGATTTCAATTCTTCTGAGGACAGCTTAGTTAATAGGCTGTTCAATTTGAAAAACCTCCTTCTCGGCTCTTTTTCAGTTTTGTATGAAAATTGTTACATCCCTAGCTTAGCTTAAAAATCACACTGAAAAAAACACACCACTGCAGGAAATGCTTGGAGGTGACTCAGTTTATAGCTGATGTAGGGGTTGTAGTTACGGCCTCATTACACTGCTGTTACACCAGAGTGAAGTTACACAGAAACTGTGTCATGGCATGGTTCTGTTGCTTGGTTAGTTGGATGGCATCAATGATTGTTTCATTCATAGGGTCCCTTTGGCTAGAACCCTACCTGGTCTCAAACTGGGTCAAGCAAAGATTTAATTACTCTATTTTAATGTGTATCCCTGTTAAAGTCAGTGAGGACATTTTTGGCCTTAGTGAAATAGTTCTAGTGGTGACTTCAGCGAGGCCTGCAATAAAGCGGCTTACAGCATGTAAAGTTAAGAATGACTTTAGGCAAGTTTCTAAAAACTTCATGCCTTAGTTTTCTCTTAAAAAGAGTAATGCATGCCACTACCCTTCTGCCTGCTCAGAGTCTTTAAGAAGATCAGTTAGCTAATGCTTTGAAATTTTAAAATGCTCCATACTGCATGCTCTAATTATTATTATACATCTTAACATTATTTGCATATGGAGTACTTCAAAATATTCTTATTTCCATTTAATGTGTCCCCCCACCCCAAGCTTTGTAGATACAGGAGGATATTTTTTCTTTTGTAACCATAGTTAATGATATGAATTTAATACAATATTATTGTGTCTTCCAGGCTTTGTACTTGCACATTGTTTTCTTTGATTTTTCTTTGAAAGACGGATGCTGACAGTTCAAAAGCTATTTACGTTAATTGCTTTGATAGTAAACTGACTCGGGGGATAAATTTCACTGTCTGTATGGGTGTGCTTGGATGTGCACGTGAGCACCCCTGATTGATAACAGCCCTAGCAGTTTAATTGAGACATGTCAGGGGGACTGAGGAGAGCCTCGCCGTGTCTCTGCCCCTTGCAGAACACGCTGGCTGCTTCCCGGCTGCAAGTGGATCCGTAGGCTGTCTGCAAGCAAACATTCTCATTGCTTGAGCATTCGCAGCAAAAGCTTAAAATGACTGTTAGAGAAAATATTGGCTTTCTTAATTTCTCATTTACATTCTCATTCTGTCTAATAAATTATAATAAAGTATTTACTGTTTTGATCGCAAAAGCGGTTTCTCTGCCTTTTTTTTTTTGCTTTGGTTCTGTTTTGGGTGGATATGCCAAGGTTTCTCCTGTTCGTTTTCTCACATTAAGTGTGTCATTTGGTCATATTGGTGTCTTCATTCTAATGTTTATTAAAATGTTACTGTCACTGCCAGTCTGAGACTGTGAATCAGAACTAAGAATGTGTAATAGTTTATTTCACATTTGAGTAAATTCCTTTTACTACTTAAACACTATTATGGATAGTGTTGATCTGAGATGAAGTTTAGGTTTGGCGATACAGAATGCCACTAATTTGAGTCTTCTTTTATTGCCATCTGCTGTGGGTGTTGCATCCACAAACATGGGGTTTTTTTTCTTTCTGAATCTCTTTTCGTGGTGATAGAGAATAAGCTGACGCATCTGGAAAGCATCTTTTCTTGGGCCATTCACTGTATCAACCCATAGTGTATACTTTGATGCTCTCTTGCCTGAGTTGTTTTGATAAGTTGTGAAAAATCCGCATTTTGCCATTGCCGTGATAAAGTACAGAGAGAACAGTATGAGCACCTACTGCAATCTCCTGAAAGGCAGGTGGCCTGGTGGTTAAAAGCTGTGTTCAACATAAACTGTGCAATATCTATTTGTTGTGGATCTGACGGTAATTAAGAGTAATTTTTGAGGCAGCCATTGATGTAAGCCACTCTCCTTTTACTCCTCACTCAATACCTGTGTGAAGTGGTCTAGCTTGCTGTCAAGTTGTACACTGCGATAATGGGCACTTGTTTTTTCTCCCAGCCATGCTGCATGGCTAGAGTGAAAGCACTGCAACCATACAGATACTCTGTGTAGAGCACAGGCCAGCTCCAGAACCATTCACAGCTCTGTACTGCTTGGAGCAGCTCTAAGTGAGTTTAATAACGAAGCGGCTGAAGGTAGCTGCTGGGGCTGGTGGCTTACA
The DNA here is from genome assembly GCA_026212715.1 of Elanus axillaris. Taxonomy (NCBI): domain Eukaryota; kingdom Metazoa; phylum Chordata; class Aves; order Accipitriformes; family Accipitridae; genus Elanus; species Elanus axillaris. Next base: position 10,863,611 of record JANZLQ010000025.1, on the reverse strand, counting down.
CTTAACTGAGGTTTGCACCGCCTCCCAAGTTCCAGCAGTGTTAGCAGCCATGGGGATAGTTCAGTAATTCCCAAGTAGCATGATTTAAGCAACTGTCTATGTGGTTGGTGTTGTAGTTACTTAAAATACTAACGTGTTTTGCCCTGTAAGCTGCAGAATTCTTAAAATGCAAATCCTTCAGCTGCCAAGACACTTCACATGATGATAAAGGTTTTGATCTCATGCAGGTTAACACAGAGAAAATAGTGGTGATGGGACAGAAGTCCACCAGCCGTGCCTACTCATAATCTACAGCATCTAGAAAGGGATAAAAAAATGGCAACTGGTGCTCTAACTCTGCAGTGCATTTTAATACATCAGAAAAACTTCCCATCACTGAATGTACTTAGGTAGTGACCAAACTGTTGCCCTCAGCTCACTATAACACAAATAACGTCAAGTATCCTTTGGCCTTCGTTTCTTATGCAAACTAAGTAATTTGTGAATGGCAAGTTTGTTGGCCATTTCCACGAAAGAAATTATAGAAAAGGTGTGCTAGGTAATAAGGGTAACGTAAAAAAAAAATACCAAACTTAAACTAAATGCAAACACTTTGCGTTATGGTCAAGACAGTCTGATTCAAGTACTTTTCTTCTTTTTAGTTTTCACACTTTTATAAGCCACCAGTTGTCTGCGAGAAACCTCAAAACTATCTGTGATTCATCATCAGCGGGGCTTATATGGGTATGTGGGTAAGGCCAGGGGAAATCTACACAAAACTCGCCGTCTCCCAGTAGACCTACACATCTGATCTCTCTTGCCTGTGGTTTTGTGCAGATCACTTGAGAATAAGGCTATCCGAGTACTTATTTTGCAAGGAATGATACCTTAAAGAATTGGACTTCTATTTAAGTATTAATGAAGTTATTGGAAGGATGGGCTAATCACATGAAAATATAGTGCCTACTAAGCCATGTTTTCCAGAAAGTATTCTCCAACAAAAGTGTGGTTTTTTTTAAAGTTGACAGTGATAAATTCTCCCTTTCGGTTTATTAGCAAACTGAAATTGCTCAAGAAGTAAAATGCAAGAAGGCTGCCTTTTCTCAGACTACTTCCACTCCAGTTTATAAACCAAAGGAATTACGTATTGTACTTACTAAGTTAGTACATAAAGCACCCGCTTTGTGCACCTCAAAGTTTCTTTAAAAGCTGAGTAATAATAAAGAGATTGAGTTTAGTGGATTTGTCCCCACCTGCACAGCCTGCAACCTGGTGGGCCTGCAACTCTGGTGTCTGCACCGGCTCGGCTCTTCACTGCCCTTAGTTAGTCCAGACTTCCCTCTTGTTCCTGCCATTTAAATAAAGATGTTGTTTTCGCAGGGCAGAAGTGCTTTTTCTCCTCTCTAGGTAAATCAGATTAAAGAAGAAACTGCGGTAGGCGGATGGCCCCACGGTTGTGCAGTTGTTTTGTGTCACGGTCAGGGCGGTGGCACGTGGAGCATTTTGTTCGCTCTCTTGGGAAGCGCAGCCTGAGCTCTGGAGCACAGGGCTGGATATCAACATTTCTTTTTCTGCCGCTGTTGGTAACTAACTCTGTGACCCCTCTGTCTGTCAGTTTACACATATGGAAACATTTTTCCACCTTTCAAAGGTGTGGTGGGGATTAATTTAACTTTACAAAGTGCTTTTTGATTCCCAACTGAAGGCTACTGTAGGAGCTCAAAATACACTGATGAACCAGTACTGGCCAAAGATCTTTGATGTGTGTCAGCGTATTTGTCAAACAGCTTATTTGACAGTAGTTTCTTTTTGCTTACCCTAACTTCAGGACTAAGCCAATTCTGTGTATGCCTTCTCTCTAGTTTTTCTCCTTCTCTCTCTTGCACACACCGACCAAGTTTAGAATAAAATATCTGCTGAATAAATAATTAAAATATTTAGTTTTCAAATGTTTCGGTGTGCCCTGTGTGTTACCCTGCCAGTATCAGTATACTGGTAGTCTTCATTAGATGAGCATTACAGTAAACCAACATGCTGGCTGCAGATAGGACAAGGAAGGGGCTGCTTCTAGCATAATTCTTCTATGCCGCTTGGAAACATTGCGCCCTTTTTCCTAGGGAAAAACAAATGAAGGATGGAAGAGCGGCAATAGACATTTCTGATTAATTGTATGGCCAGGTGGCAAACGCATTACTCATAGCAGCTCTTTGTCTCCAATGTTTGAAATAAAAATCATAAGTTGAAAGTGTTTTCTTCAGCAGTGTTAGTATTTTAGCACCGGCTTCCGTTCTTTCTCACAGCTTTTAACCAAACAGGTTTAAAGTCCTATGGTTTCTGTTTCAGTGTGTTTCTCAAGTTTCCAGCTTGTACCACAGTTTTTTTGGAGACTATATCTGAGAATATTCTGCTGTAGCTCTTTGTTATATGATGAGAATATTTTCACATAAATATCTAGCATCTTAATAAAAAGCTAATCGAGTTACATTTTGTTCATATGAAAACGTCGATCCTTTCTGTTGTATATGGCCGCCTACAAATGCATTTAAGGGCTTGGACTTGGCTGACATAGGAAATGGAACGTTGCTTGGGAGCGCAAAGTTGAAATTAAGTGAATGTAAATTAAACGATCAAGCAAAGAGCCCTAACAGTGACACTTCTAAGGCTGTGGTACAGTCTTCCAAAGAAAGCAGTAGATGATTCACCATTTCAGACATTTCAATCCAATCTAGAAAGCTGTAGTAAATATATTGTAGGAAACATTCCTGCACTGGCAGGGGGGTAGACTAAATGATCTATTACCAGTAGCTCTTTTCCATGTCTGACTGATAGTTGGCTAGGAACATGTTTAGTATAGTCGCCAATTTTTCTTCTTTTTTTTTCCTTCACTTGGAGAGCACTGGTGACATTGGCAGAAGAATGCTTCCTGTGTTTGAGAAAGGTTTGTGTGGCAGGGTTGTCCCAAAAGCAGGCTATTTTCAGAGGAGACATAGACACTGATAGCCTTAATCCTTTCCTAAAGCTTTTTTGAGAAAGGGTTTCACAGGATCTGACTCATGTGAGAGGGTGTGGTGGTATTGGAGATATCTGTGGATTAGCTGCTACACATATTTTCTGGTCTTTTAAATTCAAAGTAAAATGATCCTGGGTATACTAATAGTGCCATTTTTTGTTTTAGTGCATGAGTCATAGCTTTTGATTTTTCTTGGAATTTTTTCTTCCCTTCCCTTATAACCACTGTCCTTCTGGGTAGAAGAATTTTTACAGAATGATTATGAGAGCGAGGTAGTCAGTTCCTCTGTGTCTGCTGAACTCTCCTATAAAAAGCATCTAATGACAGTACAAATGAGAGAGATGGTGAGTTGCATTTAACTCAGTTTTTCTGATACATTTATGCAAGACTTCTGCCTTTAAAAATACTTGTCAGTGGCAGCAACAGCAATAGTAGTTAGTGACAGTTTAAACACTATGTAATTTCATCCTAATCAGGGCAGCTGTAGATGATATAACAGGTAGCATCCTGACAGCTGTTGTGTGTTGAGCTAGTAACAGTGAGAACGCTGGGTGTGGAGAGCTAGAGAGGTATCCAGCACCCAGGAGACTTCTCTGTTTCCCCTTGATTATAGAGGGATGTTAATACACACCTTACAGTTGCGGGAGGTGTCAAAGCATTCATGTGTCTTTCTCATAAGTTTCTGACAAAAATGTAATCGTCTTTCAAAACTGGAAGTGTCAATTTTGATCTCTATGAAATTTAAACAATGTTTAAAATTTCAAAACAGGCAGTATTTTCCCCCCTGTTAATCTGATAAAAAGGCAACAAAAAATAGATGAAAGGGTAAGGAAACATTGAAGGGGACACCAGATCAAAGCCTGGGTACAGAATTATCTTCCATGGCTCATTTTCCTGTAGAGGGGCAGGTCTTAATGCACAAGTATATTGCAGTATGCTCCTGCTCTTTGGTTCTACTAAGACTTTGCTAATAGTGAAGCTGCAAAATAAAAACCTGGCTAGCTCTAAATTTCCTCTCTTCTCTTTACCATTTTTTTTTCCACCATATGATGCCCAGGGACTCCAGAAAGCCTCGCTGAGAAAGAAAGGCAGCTCATGGGTATGATCAATCAGCTGACCAGTTTGCGAGAACAGCTGCTAGCAGCTCATGATGAACAGAAGAAACTGGCTGCATCACAGATCGAGAAACAACGCCAGCAAATGGAGCTGGCTAAGCAGCAACAAGAACAGGTGAGTGATTATTATAGTGGCTTTCAGCGTAAATAATTTTCTAGGAGGACTTTCCAGTCGTTTATCTTCTGGGGTTGATACTCTCGAGTTTGCTCTCCACCCAAAGTTTTTTCACCATTTCTTAGGTAAAGGAAGTTTAAACAAAAACATATTGGAAGAATGCTTTCATTTGCAATATATAAAACAACGAATGGTCTTTGTCTTATAAAGATACACCTTCCATTTTGGAGGTAATCTCTTCCAACAGTGTTTTTTTTTAAGTAAGTGTAAATAAGCATGCAAATTCAGCCCTCCTGAATAATCTTACAGTGCTGCTTGAATTCATTGATGGCCAATAGGTATAAAAGGAACAAAATGCAGCACTTGGATTGTAATCTGAGAAATGAAAAGGTTGGTTTTGCCAACTGTGGAAAAAAGTGGGGGAGAAGAATATAAAGTCAGTGAAAAAGTGTGACTTTTTTCTTCTACACTTGAGAGGCTTGTTTTTCAGCTCTTGCAAATATGACCTCCACTGAAAATGCAAACATTTTCACATGTGAAAAGTTCCAGTGTGCATACATGGACACTAGACATTTTATGCAAGAACGTAACTTCTGTAACAAATTTGCACTATGCAAGTTTTAACAGAAATTAATGTCCATTTTTGCACCTGAGCATGAGCAGAGAATACTTAGACATTTGGTTTAAAATTTTGTCAGGAGTCCATACTGATACTTCTTACCTGAAAGTGTTTTGGTCTGCCTGACCATTATTTCAGCTTGTGATGAAATTTGAGTTTATATCATAGAATTGGAGCTATGTGAATTTTATGAAACTCACAGAATTCTTTGAAATCTGTCATAGTTGTTATACATCAATGTTTGTATTGTACCAAGCAAGTCTTAATTTTCTGAACCGCTGCTAACATCTTCAGACATTTTAGCTTTGGTTTTCCCTATTTTTGAATGTTTAAAAGCCTTACCTTAAATACCGTGTATTTTGGCCTCACACCTGAAATCCTACATAGGGAGAACAGGAGAAGTGATTTACCTATTAAACTAGAGAATTTGTGTCACACTGTTGTTAACATGCAGAAGGTAAATGAAGATGTGAAGGTGGAACTGGCAAGGAGGAGACATCCTGCAGGAGCCATTTCCTTTGCCCTACCATTTGCTGCAGGGTGGCTGAATGATCTGAGAGTAAAAAAGAAAATGGAGAGAATGGAAAAAAGGCAATAAGAAATCCTGCTGGATTATTATTAAGATTTCTTTTAATTTAGGAAATCATGTATAATTCTGCATTACATAGAAATTAAAATAACCAAACTTTCAGAAAAAGTTATTGATAAAAATTATGTTGGTTGCTTAAAGAAAGGCTCTAGAAAGAAAACAGTTATTTAATCTTTTAGATGTGGGATTAACGATGAGTGAGTGTTTCTTATGCTAGTAGTTTAATAATAGAAGTGAAAGAGAATACCTAAGGGGAAGAATGCACAAAATTCCTCCCAGTAGGTATGTGTAAATTCCTGTCTGACCCCGAGATGTGTACACATACTACAGGGGAAGGGCAATACTCCCAATGTTTGTACTGCTGCGCTAGCTGTTGGTGAGAGCAGAGCTTCTGTTACGACTCAAATGAAAGTTTTTAAAATTTGATTTGTAAATTTGAGGTATGTAATGGTTTATCTCCATCAGTCCTCAGAGAATTCTAATTTGGTTCCTTTACTGTCTGCTTTTTCCTTCACTGTATGTAAAACGTGTCTACAGTAAAGTTCCCCATCATTAGTCAATGGAGAGGGAGGATGGATGTCCGTATGGAAAATGCAGATGACTTTGGAGGAGACTTAAGATGACTCCATCAGCTTCTGTAAATCAGTTTCAGTGTTGAGCTGTGAAGCCTTGCAATGCCTCCTTAGTTCCTTTCAGCCGATACACATATCGAAGAGTCAGTGTTATTCCCAAACCCAGTCCCAGTCTCTTTGTGTCTGTTTCTGCATCAAGGAAACAGGCGTGCCAATACCTTCCTTCTGGGTGTCAGATTTCCCTTTTTTTTTTTTAGTTTTTTAATAGATGGTGCCAAACATAAAAGGAATATTACTGGCAATTGTACCTTTTTGTCTTTCTGGCCTTCTCCTACTATTTTCCAGTTTCTCTGCCAGTATTGTTCTTCCTCCAGCAAGTTGGAGCACATGAGTGCCCACTTTTGGAGGATTTTAGCAGTGCCATTTCAGATTGTGAGAGAGGAGAGATTTTTGCATTAGTCCTTCTCTTGATACCCAGCACAACATTGTCCATAATATTCCCTTTCAGACTAGTATTAGCTATGAATTGCTCCTGAACATGAGCCCCTTGCTTCAGCGGCAGTCGAGGCTGCTGCCACACGTACTTGAAGGTTTCTTAGCTTAATAAAGCAGTTTAAAGAACCAAGCAAGGTGGAAGTATCCTGCGTACCAGCTCCGAGAATGGTGATACATATCTCAAATTTCTTCTGTGCAATTTCTCCACAGATTGCAAGACAACAGCAGCAGCTCCTGCAGCAGCAACACAAAATTAACCTTCTTCAGCAACAGATCCAGGTCAGAGACTGCGTCTCCATGCCCATTACCTCTCTTTTCTCCTTTCCGTTTCCCCATGCTTTCCCTCAGCCGTTATTGTCATAGTTTCTTTAAGAATGTCTGCAGATGGCTTACATCTTATTTATGGAAACATGTGAGTGAGGATGTTACCTGTCATTAAGCAGAAAAGGTCAGTTTCTGGAAGGCCTTGTATGATTAACATGGCTCCTGTAGGATCAGGAAGCAGATGTGAGAGGAGCTGGTCATGTCAGCAAGGGTTTGCAGGACCAAGTCCTTTTTCAGCTATAGGTCAGGAGTGGCGAAAGTGTTGCCATAAAGAGTTGGGTTGAAAAGGGACTCCTACAACTCTGTTCTTGAGATTTTGCAGAAGCAGTTCTCTTCGGTGATCAGTAATCAAGTGTACCACCTTCCCTCTGCCTCAGGTGTTCAAAGTCCAGAAATTTTCAACACTTAGGGTGAAGTATTGTCTGAATGAGAAACTGATGAAAATGTAGGTTAGGTTCAGGAGAGCAACCCTGTAGGTCCTAGGTGTCTACAGGTTTACTCCTAGTAGTAGAAAAAAGCTGTTAACTCAGCATAACCAGTAAACTTTATTTAACCTCATTTTTCCTTAAAGTGTTCAGAAGTTTCTTTTCATGGTATTGACTGTATTTCACTACTTTTCTTCCATGTGTATATATGCATGCCCGTGTTTTGGGAATAATGCAAATCAGTTTGCCCATGAAGGTTTTCACAGAATAACAAAGGAAGGGTTTAACATTTTACAGATACCTGGAATGATGGTATAATCTCTGGCTGTTTAAGTATGCAGTTATGTGTGGAGCATTGCAGGTCACTGTGGAAGTGGATGCTATGTTCTGTTTGTTCAGTAACAACAGGATTTTCCTTCCAAAGCTTCTCTTCCATGTTTCAGAATTAGTTGCCTAAAATTATGGGCCATATCTGTAACTCCTCTAAGAAAACTTAATTCCAGAGGAGTTGTATGGCTTCACACTAGAAATAAAACTGGCTCTATCATTTCAGAGGATATTCTGTCAGTATCAGGACTTGTGTGACTATGATAAACTCTGGGGAAAGTCCACTCTTCTGTTATAAGGCAACTTCTATACAAGATGTGCTTTGCTGACAGTAATTTTGAGATTGATAAGGCCTGGCTTGGTCTTGACTGTTTCTCTTTTTTTATTCTTTAAATTGGGGGGGAGGGGCGGGAGATTTTTCTTCATTGCTCTATCTTGAATAAGACTTTAAAAGAAAAACAATAGTAGAACTTCTACAATAACAAGGAAAGTATTTACATTTTTAGCATTTAGCTATGGCAGTGAGAGAGGAAGTTGTTTTATAACCAGTAAACAAAAATAAATTGAAGGAACATAATTTGACCCCAGCCCTTTTAAGTTTTAAGGCCTTGTAGATAAGAATGAAGTATGTCGTTTTTAGGGTAGTAGAGAACACTGATTATTGATAATGAGATATAGAGCCTTTCATCTCCTGATCCCTGGTCCAAGTTTGACCTGAGTCAGTAGTAAATGAAAGTCAGCTAGCTACGATCTGATACAAGCTGCAAGCCTAAGAAATTATTTGGAGGTGTCCCAAGGGATTTCAGATGAAATATTGACCCTGCCAAGGTCAGAATTTCACCTCCAGGGTCCACTTCACACAAAACCCATCAGATTTGGGGCACCATCCATTTGGACGGTTGCACGATAAAGGTCAAGAACTGAACAGGCAGAGACACAATACTGTCCTGTTATTCCCACAGAGATGATTTGTATGTAGTGAAACTTTGCTATACTGCCTGCCTCTTGACCATTCTGTGGTCTGTATGGTCCTGAAGTCTCACAAACCCTGGTTGCAGTCCAGTTACTGTGAAGCCATTGATAGGAAAAAAAACCCATATAAAAATAAAAGTAATCCTTATTGACAGTGAATACAAAGCAAAGCATTTTTTCTCAGTTGCATGATTAGCTGACTGTTAGAAGAAACAATTCCTGAAGAAGTCTTCCTTTGTATATAAATGGAGACAATTAAGTCACCCTAATGTGCCCATGTGTAAAATGGTGTGTGAGTTTACAGTTAGGTTATGGTAGGTGGAACAAAACTGTGACATGAATGTAGCTGTGAGTTCAGCTTTTCTGACCTTGCCCTAATTAATCTAACAGGCTCCTGTCACATTGGCCAGAGTTTTTAAATAGCATTAGATTTATTGACAGGGAAATATTCGTAGAAAGTCTGGATAACTATTTGACTTATGTGCAATTGAATGATTAGGCTGCATTTATGAACACAACCTATGTATGACAAAGGATTCGTTTTACTTGAGCCAATTTTTTCTAAGCTTGTAAGAGTTGCCATAATTCCAGATAAATTATTACACAGAAAAAAGCTATTGAAATATTGTATTGAAAACATAATACCCTAAGGTTAAAAAAAAGCACAACCTGCCTGACCCCATGATTTATGACTCCTTTCTCTAAGTGCGCTAACTTGGAAACGGTTCCCTCTCTCCTTACCCCAGCATGCAATCACCGATACACAATACATAAACAGGGAGAGACTGCAGCGTGTCTCTCCCTCCTTATAGGACTGCAAATGCTGAGTATAACTATAGCTCAATTAAACTAGCCACTTCTGTGATGCTGAAGAAAGACGTGCTACCTACTTGAGCTTAGAAGAATGTACCTGGCACATGAGCCTCTAATTGATGTTATGTCTTTTTCAAGTCCATCTCTTCTGAATTAACTGGAAGGAGGTGTCACTAATGCAGAAGACAAACCGCCTGTCTTCGTATAGAGAGTTAAGTAAAGAGATAACACTAAACTGGAGAAAATTTGCAGTTTAGATTGAATTTAAGAGTCTGTATGACCTCAAAATGCTAAAATGTGATCTAGACAGGAGTTTGTGTTTTAGCAAATGTTTATATTTAATTTTTTTCCTGCTTTCAGGATGTTCTAGATCTAATTTGTGAAGAGGTTTGACTTTCTCTGAATAATTAACTAAACCTCCCCCCATCTTATTTTATGCCATTTTGAAATGCATACTTCCATGCACACTGCTTTCTGTTCTATTAAATCTTTGTGTGTAAGTGTATTAAAAAGGGTTTCGCTTTTAACAGTTTCTTCCTGCTGAGTGCTTGGGGTCTTCTTCCCTGCACAGCTCAGTCTTGTTCTTTCACCAGAAATGAAACTGGAATGCACGTTCTGTCAACTTTTTGTGCATCGACAGCCCCAAAGATCTCAGGCTGTGTTTCAGAACAGCTCTGTAGCGATCTGCAGCTGTAGAACAGGCTGATGACCGAGTATGCAGACACCAAATACAGCTCAGCAAGTTCTTGGGCTAAATCTAGTTTTGTCGTTCAGGAACTGTCATGGTGACTTCCTCATCCTCTTTTGTGAGGCCACAGTCTACTTCCTGGTGTCCTTGCTCTAGAAGATGGCAAAGTCTGGGCCTCTGTAGCTGTCACATCAGGTGGGCAGAGAGTGAAAGAAACTTGAAGGCTAGATGTTCCTTTTTGATGTCGCTGAGGTAGTCCCCATGACAGGCAATGAGCGTGCATGGTGTTCTGCCTTGAGGGGTGTCTCTGAGATGCTGCAAAGTTTTGTGGGGGTGGTGCAGTTTACACCTTCCACTTGCTCAGAGAAAAAGTCTAGCCCAGGTTGATGATTGAATAGTTTCCTTTGAAGCTCAGTGACGAATGTCACTTTAATTGAACTACATTTAAAATGAAATATGGTTGTTAAAATTCATAAAGCAATTCATATTCAGTAGGGCACTGTTGATAAAATAGGTCAACCTTGCAGCCTAAATTGTGATAAAACCGATGCTACTAATCTCACGATTTTGTAGAAAGCCTGACAACATTTTATGTTTTTCCCTGAAGCCCCAGCTCTTGGAGTCATGTGATGACAGAAATGCCAGCTTTCATTTCTTCAAAATGTAAACTTCCAGCTCTCGTATTTCCAAGCAAAATCTGAAACCATGAGCACTACAAGTTCCAAAATTAGAAGGCAAACAAAACGGAGGCCAAATGTTGTTTTTTAAACTGTTCTGATTTTTAGTCAAAATTTTTTTTGGAGAGCCCAGCTCTAGATCTTGGAACACTTCAGGTTGCCAATAATGTAAAACTGAGATCTCAAGGCAGCAAGAAGCAACAGCGCTGCTTTATGATGTCTCTAACATTTGGGCCACAGTTTTGTTCGACTTTTTAGTTTGATACTGCCGGTACTTGGTTACTAATTTGTATTCATTTCTGAGTGACGTACTTAGCCCAAGGACTGGGTGCTGTCTGAAACTTGAGAGCAATTCCTGCCAGACAGCAACCATTTGATGACTCTGTTTTAATTTCTTATTGCTTCAGAGCTAGAGACTTGTCAGCAGATGTTCTAACAGGACACCTTTCCTGTTAGAGAGTTTGGACCTCTGAAGAGCAAGAGGATCCTGACTAAATTCTGATGCAAAGCTAGACAGGCCTGCCTCTGGCCCACTCCACCTGCCAGGCGGGACGTGACTTCTGCCTGGCACCTGGCCGGATGGCGCGGGCAGCTCCAGAGCCTGGTGGCACCTGGCAGGCCTGTGGGGGGCCTGCTCCCAGGCGAAAAGCTTATCGTGGCCTAAATGGCCTCAGGCTTTGCAGACCCTTAGCAGCTTCTCTGGCAGGGAGCATGGGCACCATGGCCCTCCAGATTCCGTGCCCCTTTGGGCTGCAGGCTTCCTGGCTTTCCTGAATCCCTCAGCTGCCCTGGGTGTCCTCCCAGCTCCAAATGAGGCTTTCCTTTTTGAGTCTGGATCCAGATTTCCATCCTCCCCCGCCCCGCTGTCAGCTGGCTATGTCCCTTTCCCCATGAGTTGTGTGTTGGTAGATGGAGAGGCCTGGCTGCGCTAGTATGTTCCCAAATCAGAATATTCCCATTCTCATTAAGTTCTGAGGTTTAAGGTGGTGTTCCAATTTAGAATGTAATAAAATCTTGAACACTTGGAATTTCCTGCAGGATGGTTAGTCCCTTTTGTAGCCAGATCTGTTTTTCAAAATCTAGCTATATTTTGGGGGAGGAAAGAAGGATTTGGTTTCTGAGTTACACAGAAGTTCAGAAAAATATTTCTTAAGCTTAACATGCAAAGTTTTGAAATGACACAGTTGTTATTGTCAAAACTTTCCAAGCACCAAGAGGTTCTGGGTTGATTCCAGTCTTCCAAAACACTGGTAAAGAGACCTACTTCCAGAGTGCTTTAGGTATCATAATTTACCCGCACAGTTATCTGTGGTGATAATTTTTTGTTGTTGTTGTTTAGATTTGTTGTTGCTTTTGAACTCCTCAGGTGAGCAATCATCTGTTATCCACAACTGGCTGAATGATGTTCAGGCCTGTGTGTGTTCTCTTTGTTTGAGAAAACATTGAGATTTTGATTGACCTATTTCAGATGAAGTTTAGTTGTATAAAGTACCAGTTTCTCTTTCTTGTTGTGAGAAGACACAGACCATTTGACTATACATAAAGAAATGTGAAGATTTTTTCCCTGCCACAACAAATTTGCACTCTAAATTATGCTTCCAACACAGCTTATCCTTTCATTTTCTGTCTCCTGCTAGAAAACAAACTCCAGCAGGCCACTATGTGAGCTAAACACTTGGAGTACTTTGTGCCTATAATAAAGAGGGTAGAGATCCTTACCCTTAGTCCTTGCCCTGTTGGTGTCTCCTCAGTGCAGCCATAAGGACTTGTGAAATTTCTTTCCTCGCCCTGGCTTCTTGCGTGCCTGTAACCCAGAGTTCTCTAGGAGGCCTTAAAGGGCTGTAAACGATGAATCCTTCACTCGAGATACAAAAACGAACAACCACTACACAAGCACTTGGTTACAGATTTACTAATGTCTGTTGCTTCTGTATTACCACTTTCCCCAGGAATTCTGATTTTTCTAAGAAGCCAGTGACAGCAGAGCAGTGCTTCGTGGTGCTACAACCCCTTTGCAAGCCATTGCACATCAGAACAGTATTAGTTCTTCCATAATTAGAGTCCTCTTTGCATATCAGAGAGAGGTGAGGACAAAAGGTTTCCTTGGTAGACAATAAAGCTGTTGAAGTGAGGGCCTGATCCAACTCCCACTGAACATAGTGAAAAGGCTCTTATTCATATTAGTGGGAGTTTAATGAGACCTTTCTTCAGTAGGAAACTGTGAGAAACTATCTTCCTTCTCACTCTGCAAAATGTTTTCAGAACAGGCTCCGTCCACTGAGACGATTTGTTTTTTGTTTTGGTTTTTTTTTGCCAGTGTGGATATGACAAGCTGCGACTGCACAGTCAAACTGAACAGGCTCGTATATTGGGGACATTTTGTCCAAATTCATCATGTGTCAGGAGCAGCTGTTTTCCTGCAACTTATAAACATGGGCATGCTGGATTCAGTGAGACAGGCCCAAGAAGGAGTCACACTGCAGCCTTTCCCATGACTTTGCAACCTCTTCCCAAACAACTGAGGTTGCCGGCAAAGAGGCTAAACAATTGTTTCTCACAAAAGCTCTGCAGCTGATGTCCTATCAGTTATCAGAATAACTTGCCTGTCCCTTGAGCAGGAAGAAGCCCTTGGGAAATTAATTATTCAAAAAAACAACCAAAAAAACCCACACCAAAAAAAAAGAAAGGCAAGGTTGGGGGAGGAAATAGGGAAAGGGAAGAGTGAAAAGAAAAATCTAGGCTAGCAGTCAGAATGAGTTAATTGCTTGCTGGCCTCTCAAGTTCAGCAAATGACCTGTGTGTTTGGCTGAACAGAATGATGCATGTACTTCAGACTAACCTAGAGGCCTTCAGTTTCTTCCATTACTGTAAAAGTTAAGTTACATAAAAAACTGTAGAGGTGTTTAGCTACACTTACTTTGGTGCAGAGCAACATTTTGCACCAACGTACCATGTTTTTACTTCGAAAGGTTACCTGTAGAGCAAGCACCTACAGATAATTCAGTCTCAGGCCTTTCTTACACTCCCCTACGGTCCAAATTTGCCAGCTGGTGGCAATGCCAGTTGCACCAATGCTGACAAGGAAAATTTGCTTGGGATTTGTACAACTAGAATTTATTGAGATTGCAAGGGCTTGTTTTCATCAGATAAGTCGGCTTTTTTGCCTATGCAGAGCTACATGATTGCAACAGCACTTCCTGATAATGAAGCTTTCTCCAATGCTACCAGTCCAAATGTTCTAAAATTATGAGATTGTTTTGAACTTCATGACTTTTTTCTTGCAATTTTAGCATCTTTTCTTAATTTCCTTTTTGTTACTGAGCTTTCAGTGTTCCCATTTTCCAGTTCTCTCACACAATCACAAGGGAGGGCCAGAAACTTATTTTTATTAAAAAACCAAAACAGAACACTGAAACACCCAAAATAATCTAGCAGCTAGGACTGTAAGAAAAATGCCAGCAGTCAAATACAGTCATCGCAGCTGGCAACATTGTGCTCCAAGGCCTCATCTTGGTCTCTCTTCCCTTGGCAAGCATTCTCTTGGAGACCTCTCTTTCCAGGGCCCTGTCTTTCTTTTTGTTTTCAGATCCCCTCTCCAATTTCTGCATCTCTCTGAGGCACCCCACAGCTTTGACCACTTCCTTCCACTTCCAGCTCCCTGACCTTGCGCTACTGAGCAGTCTTCCTTATGCAGCTGCCCACCCTTTCCCTCATCATCTCCTCCTTTCCCCCCGCCCTCCCTTTTCTTTTCCCTCCTTGTCATTATTTCCACAATATTTTTTACAGTTTTGGTTGGCCTTTTATTGGCTATAGAGCACATGCATGTCATTTTGGGAATATTTTTGTTCAAAACGCGTGGGGTGGTGTACCTGTGTGCTATGTTCACGTTTGTACCCGCGCAGGTATTCACACAGCAGGCAGCAGAGGTACAGAAGGTACCACAGTAGTTTGTGTAAGTGGCTTGAGAAGCTGAACATGAACTCTTTATGGCTCTGATCTTGTCTGTATGGAGTGTGTGTAGTCATGAGCACTTTTGTTGTGCAGCCAAAAAAGGCTGCTACTACTGCCTCTGCAGTAAGGTAAAGCAGGAGATAACAATAAATTTTTTACTGCTGGCTGGCGGAGGTGTTTAGGATGTGTTTTCTTTATATCTTCATCCGCCCCTAATTGAAGATGCTTTAAAATTGAATGACTAGCAGTCAAAACGTGTTTGCTTCAAGCTGAGAAGAAAAATGCTGGTGTCTCTGCTTCCAAACTGATTGCGCTTTGTACACAACTGACAGCCACAGTCACTTTGAGTGACTGATAAGTGGGAAGCTTTGCCACTTATCAAGGAATGCACGCTGAAAAGAAAGGACTGGAGCCGTTCAGATGCTTTGGCATGTTCAAAATAACATCTCACATCAGTCAGACTCAGAGGCACTAGGAGACATTTCAAAATAAACTTTATATCTATCTATCTATCTAGAGGCAAAGATTCAATTTAACAGACAAATCACTGTGTGGCATCACATTGGCTCTGAAAATGAGAACATCATTATAAGGGTCACCAGTTGCAAAATGACTCAGCTGCATAATTTGAGATCTTTTATTGTAGGGTCTCCCCCCCTGAACAAAACTAAATATGAAAATTCACAACTGTGTATCATTCTTATGATTTCTGTAAATTGGGGGTTTTCATCCTTGTTGGCCAAGTAACACTTGGCTTATATAGCATGTGACATCCTGAAGGATCCCAAAGAAAATGAAACTCTAAGCCAAATTCGGATCGCATTTATTTCCTTTTCAGCATTATGGAGTATATTTAGGATTGCCTGGCTTTAACTAAACTCACAAAATGTTTTTTAGGGTTATTTAGGAGTTACTGTGCTTTTAAGTGATACATAGCATGAATAGAAGATGGAACTTTTTTGGGTACATGTTTGTTGGTGATGCTCTTTGGTGATACTTACATTAGGAGAGTGTGACCTGCAGGAGCTGAGGTGTGAGGGTACGTTTTCTTGTGCTGGCTCTGTACTGACAGCAGTAACAGCCAATGTAGGGTTGGATTGGTCCAGTGGAGGTTGTAACGTTTTAACCTGCCTTAGCAAGCACCATAGGAGTTAACCTGATGAGAGCCCTCCCTGCAAACATTGTGTAGAAATACAAGGACACATACTCAGAGCTGAGATGGGACGTGGTTCTTCGCATAAAATGGAGAACAGGAGATACAAGCAAGTAGCGTGCAATTTCCCTAATTGGAATTTGGACAGGAGATACATAGTGTTGCCCTGTGTCTGCTAGTAGTACTTAAACAAAAAACTGCTGCCAGGTTTGCACTTCTTACCCTAGCAACAGGGGGGATGTCGATGTGTAAGGACCATTATCTTTTATTATGATTTTAAGCACTGCATCGGGGCATCTAAGTCTGTCCAGCTTGCTCCATCTAAAATGGTTGCTTTTCTAACCAAAGGGGCTGTATTTGAGATACAGGCTATGTTTGGCATTCCAGAGTTGCTACCAGCACCCATACCTATATCAAGAGGGAGAAATTTGAGCATCATTGAGTTTTTTACTGGAAATTACTTGCTTTTCTGATTCATCTCTTGCCATGTTAAGTGGTCACGACTTCATTTTGATGGCTTATTCAAAATAGAGTACTTCAGACTCTGCTGGAATAATGGCTTAAAATGATTCAGAGGGAAAAGTATGGTTCCACCTACACCACTGTCTTCACGACCTTGGATTTTCCTCAGACATCTGGCATCCAAAAGCTGATGATGCCTTACCCTGCATAGTTTAGGAGACAAGATGAGCTCACTGTTGGTGGTAATAGCATGCAAGAGGCAGAGGGGAATGGTCTTGGTTTTGTGTCCACTTTTTGTTGCTTATCTGCTACTGAATTGTATTGTATAAATTAAAGCGGAGGGCAATTACTTACGCTTGGTATTTGTAAGAAGAGTAAATGAAACAGTTTAATCACTTGAAGGGTAGTGATTGAAGGGGCAATGTGAGTGAAGCCTGACTTGGAAGTTTGGAGAAAGAGAGGGAAAGGTACAGTTGTCTCGTGGAAGTCTCTGTTGAGCAAAGATGAACTGGAAAGTTACAGATCTCATGCCAGCTGTCTTTATTTCGTGTATGGTATATAGTATCCATTTAAGTTCAACTTCCACATACGAAATTTGAATAAAATGTGTAATGGGTAAATAACTGTAAGGAACCATTTCAGATTTTTGTTCAAATTGGTTTTAAATAGGCTTTGAAGAGGCTAAGAGGTAAATGTCAGAGTTTCTTGTATTTAGAAGTTAAAAAAAAGAATTCAAGTTCCAAGAGAAACATAATGAACTTACAAAAACTGAAATGAAGACTTATGGGAAAGGTAATAATAATAATTAAATGGGACAAATTTAATTCACACTACTTGGAGTTTATAAATACTTGACGCAGTGAGGAAACTAATTTTAAAATGTGTGCATTATGAAATAGTTTTTATCATGTTTGACTTCTTTGAAAGACTGATAGTGATAGTGTTCAGCAAATTATGCTAAATTTGAAACTTGGATAGTTTCAACAAAATTGTTCATAGATGGCAATTTAAAATGGATTTACAGAGAAATGATCAAGAGATTTCTATACTTCGGTATGCTGTGAAAATTGTATACAAGGAAATAGATTAGTTAGGTGATGAAGTAAGGCATTTGAAAGTTACAAGTGCCAGAATTAGGTTAAATGGGTATCTTTATTTTATTCCTGTGTATCTCTGTCATACATATTGAATAAAAAATGGTATCCCAGGGGAGGAGAATTACGTGATAATATAACTGTAGACTGTACTTATAAGAGGGAAAATTAAAATCATGTTGACAACTTTAATTCTGGCATTCCCTAATGTTTGAGTCCTTGTCTTTTCATCCAAAGTAGCTTTATTTTAACTGTGTTTCTATGTGGTTTTGATGGCCGTGGAAGCACATAATACTGATATACCAACCACCTATAGTGTATTGCCAGCACAGCTTGAACCCTGAAATGTTAGCATGGGAGAAGTGCCAAATGTCACTTGTGTACAGGAGAAATGCTATGTTCTCCTGGGCTAGCAGGAGAAAACAGTTCTCTGGCTGTGGTGGATAGGAGCCTGTACTATGAAGCCCCTCTCTTTCTGTATCCTGTCTCCTTTCTTCCTCCTTTTTTTTTTATTTTGGCCTCCATCAAAATAGAGCAGACATATTTTCTTTTGCTGTCCTTCTCGGAAAGTGTGATAGATTGCTTGAGTGCCTTTGTTGAATTTGGGCTGGCTATGTTGAAAATGGGGTTTGACCCTTTCTTTTCAATGCCCTCTGTTTGTGCACCCTTTTTTCCCTCAGTGGGGCTAGGACCAGATCAGTTGTAGTCACAAGTTGCCACCGATCCAAGTCTTTCCTCCCAATTTACCACACTCTTAATGCTTTAGCAAGAAAACTGAAGCTGAAGGGACAAAATTCAAAGCCACAGATCTTTTAGTTATTTGATGGAAGCCTGTTTAAGTATTTGTCCCTTTAAAGCTCTGTGTGGTAAGAATATGTTTTCTTATCTTGCACACTGCATGCAGAATCTTGTCTACGGTTTAAGCATTACTGAGCTGCAGTGTGTCAGCGAGGGGGGCTTTTTTATATACTGTGTGTAATGAGTTTTAAGTTCTTAACAACCTTAAGAATCATGTATGTCTAAATTAAGCATCATTTCCAATTTCTTTAACCCTGGAGTCTGAATTTGTAGTCCAGGAACAAGTAAGCATATATTTAAACAGCTGATTGATTATGTCTGACTTCATACACAGAAATAAGCTGTCTTATACACACATAGGCATACATTTTCATGCATGCATTTGGAATACCCCAATTCAGATATCTATTACAAACATGATTACTTTTCTGGACATCGATTTTTAATGTTTCTAAAGGATTTTAGGAGGAATGAGTAGGGATGTTTTCCATGGGGGAGCTACAGGTTATTAGTACTTTACCAATTTATAGCTGATCTTAGATGTGAATTGTTCAAGGCTTTATGAATCCTTGAGCCCTGCTGACATTTCCTCTTCAGCTGACATCACAGCAAATAGAGAGAACCCTTAGAACACTGATGGTCGCAGTATTTCCCAGTGATGCAGACAGACTGATGTATGTACTGGGAGATACAAAGTAAGGACTAATGGACTCATATTATTTGAAATTGGAAAACTTTAAGGAAATAAAACTTTTGAGCTTCCTTCTTTTTCCCTTCTGTGATTCTTTGGATGGCTCTATAGCTGTAGGCACCCCTATAAAGGTTGCCTTTGTTCTTCCACAGAACCAAGTTCTGGCAGCAGGAGGTTTTCCTGGCTAGGACAGCTCCCCAAATACATGACAGATCCGGGAGTTTCTTTGCCACTGTGTTAGGAAGCAAAGTTTTGGAGAGCTGATATATTGTAGTGACTGGAATTAGAATTATGCTCTATTTCTTGTATTTCTTCTTTACTTGAGACAAAAGGCAGAATTGAAATGTTATTTTTCAAGAATTTTACCTTTCTGTGCCAGCAGTTTCAGGGTGACTTAGGTCTATTTCCCCTGTATTATTTCTTGTTCCACAGTTAAGAATTCCTGCCATTTGGTACAATCAGAATACAGAAATTCAAATTGTAATCAATTTACTGACATAGAATTTTGTATTCTATGTTAATAATATTCAGGCTTATTATTTTAAAAGAAACACATCCGTTTAGGTGTTCTTTACATCCCCTCTGTGTATTGAGGTGGATTTGTTGAAATCACAAGTTTGCTTTCTGCATCTTTTGTGAGGGTTGTTTGAGCTCAGTATCCTCTTAGCAGAAACTCTTGCAAAGGCCCCGTGGGAGGAAAATTGTCCATTGTGTTCTTTTGAAAGCCGGCTATCTTTTTTCCTGGAGCTGGGCTCAAGCAAGTTTATTCTTCCACTCAGGGATATCTTAGGAGGTTCCTGTCCTTTCTGGTGCCTAGGAAGCAGAGCTCAGATACGTATATTGTATTTGTTGCCATCATATAATCTGTGCAACTTCCCTGCAAATATAAAGAATTATGCTTTCCCCAGCTGTTCATTTGATAGCATTCTAGCCCTTCATTTAGAGAAAACTGTGCTTCTCCGATTCACATTGTTTGAACCATGGCCTTCCTTCTATACCTATTGTTTGTATTGTCTTTTTTTGTTGTGTGTAACAGGTGTTTCTTTCAGACAGCCAAGGCAGCAAGGCAAGGGCTTCCTTTATGGCAGATCTCTTGAGACTTTGATTAAACTCTTTGTGATAAAAATGCCACTGCCTTTAAATGAATTGCACATGTAATCTGTATTTGCACAAATGCCCTCCATGCCTCTGCCTTCATTGCTGAAGTCTGTCTCTCTTTTGGTATAGATGTGTTTGCCTTTTCTCATGTCTTGCGCCACAGAACTGATTCTTTTTTACCTTCCTGATACTGCGCTCCCCTCAGAGCCTGGGTGCAGCTATAGGAATGGTTTAAAAAGAGCCAACTGTTTCTGCAAGAAGAGCTCCCTTTTTTCCAGTGTTTCCTGTTGCTGCCTCCACAAATACCATCATCAACTGGCTGGGGGAACCTTCCTCAGAGCTTCTCAAGGGGGAACCAAGGCTTAGAAACTAAGCACTTTCTCTGCATCTACTGGAGCAGGTCTCAGTCCAGTGGGTTGTAGGTAGCACAGATATTTTCCTGCCCATCTTACTTTTTTCTTTCACACAATCTCACCTGCTGTTGAGCAGGACCCACTGCTATTAAGCTGGGTTTCCTGGCTTAGGTATGGGAATACCTGGGGAGATCTGGTCAGTTGTGGCAAGATCTTAGGTATGTTGTAGGCAGAAGACATGTGTAAATCAGTACCCCGTGCTACCAACTTATCTAATGTGCATTTAAGATTCTTTCTAGGTTTTGTTTAGAATAGGACTTGCACGCTCTCCAGTATGATCCTCTTGACCATCTAGATGATATGACAGCCAGAGAAGCAATGCAAACCAAAGAGGATCAACAGGCTGGTGCCATGGTTTTTAGTGGCTCAGATGGTCCACACTGTTCAGGTATCCTGATGCAATATTGCTCACCTATAATGCGTTATTTTCATGCCCTTCTCTTTATGCCAGGACATTTGTTGGTTAGAAGCCCCAGGGGTGAACAGATACAAATATGTGTTAGTCAGAAGAGATGTAATAGATGTCCTGGGAGCTGTGCCAAACAATTAAGAATATAGGCGTAATGATTTACAGGCAAAGCAAAACCTCCAGAGAATGCTACATCTGTACAGGCTGCCCTGTGAATCTGCAAGAGTTGAATAACTTGCATCATTTCAATCTACCAAAGATAATGTATATCTAGGGAACAAATATGGAGGGAATCTTGCTTTCAGTCTGAGACATGCCTTCTGCTGATGACTGTCTGTTGCTTTGATCAGTTGTTAGAGCTTCCCAAATGTCATCTACGGCGCCTCTAAGATCCTCTCTATATAAAGTGTGTTCTTCCTCCTGGTGCAGACCGACCGGCAGTTACAGTGGCAGGGGTATCAGCACAGCCTAGAGTGACACTAGCATTGTATCTATTTTAGTGCCTAACTTTGTGGCAGTGGCAGCATCTGTGGAAAATATGAAGATAACTGTCAGAAAGCGTGTTTGAAGGGCGTTTAATTTAGAAACATTAACCCCCCCCCAGCTGACATTTGCTTTAGCGTGCAGTAGTTAACAGTGGATGATGGGACTTTAATAATGCTATATAATACGGCTTCCTAAATAGGTTCTTTCTCTTAAAATGTGTTGTCTGGTTTTGCTAGTGTTTAGTTACATAGTGCAATAAACATAGTTCATTACATTATTTGATTCAAAACCCATGAAGTTTTATTTTATTTTTTCTTAACACATAGATCACAGGGCCCTGAAATTCCCTCTTCCTGTACAAGTGTAAAATATCATAAAATCAGAACATGAGCATTTAGAGACACTTTGTGCTGAAATAAATGACAAGATGCAGAAGAGGCTAACATGATGTAATAATTTTATCAAGTTCCACACAGCTCCTTCTCTGTATTAGTTTTCTTTATGTTCAAGGAACCTGAGCCACTGTTTTATTACTTAAATACAAAAAAATAGATTTTCAAAACCCCAAACTATTCTGAAAGCAACTATTTCTTATGTTCAGGGATGCAAACTTTGCTCACAGGCAGCCCTTGTTAGAGTATGGGCACATTTTCTATGAGCCTCGCACCCGTTTTTCTTTCAGACATCATCTCCCCATTCCTTCAGGAGGTGCCCTTTTGTAGGAGGTTAAGCCTTCTTTCCACCAACGGAGGACTTGAGGAGGCTCCCTTCGAAACCTGTCATTGCTGTTCTTGGATTTTGCAAGACAGTGATGCTTCTTGAGACATGTGTGAAGCTCACCTGCCCCGAAAGATTGCTACTCAACAGTCTGCTTTAAGACGGCTTTGCATGCGAAAGACTGATTTTCTTCGTTTTGGGACTATCACTCAATGGAAATGTCAGAAATATGGAAGGATAAATACCGAGTTACATTAAAAAGAGAAAAAAAAGCACTCTGAAATTATCTCCTGGCTCCATGTTTTCTGAGGTTTTGCATTAGCGGGGACGAAGTCACGGTGTGTTGACACAGTCTAATGTGCAATGACATAATACCTGGAATATGGAGACAGCGAGAGGCGCAAAATCAAACTTATCTGAGTTTTCACAGGAAAAGAAGGGATTAAACTTTGCTGGTTAAAATATGGATTTTTATTTTTTTTTTAATAAAAACTATCCTAGTTCGATTGAGATAAACCTACTCAGATCTAATTCTATCCAGTCCCTGGGAAAAGTGGGCCTTAAGATGTTGAGCCTATTTGCCCAATCCCTTTTTTTAGAAATAAAGATTAGGGTAGGAAGTTTGGTCCTTATCTCTAAGGTTCTTACCGCTTCAGAAGGAAACTGAAATACTTACATGAAGGACACTTTCTTGAACTCGTGATTTGTCTTCACTCAGATTATTTCAGAAAGCTTTGGCAATGTAGATTTCCCACAATGCTTGGCTATTTTTGTTTTACATATCTTAAAGGAACTATGATAAATTGTTGTTACTGCCTATTAAATAGTAGAAAGAGATGTCAGAATACTCTAGTGACTTAAAATTCAAATGTTACTGCATGCGCATGGAAACTTTGATCTGGAAGCATCATCCCCCATTTCATAACTGCCAGGTGTGATTCTTCTCTGCCTTTTCATCCCTTGTGGTTACTTACAGCTCTACAAAATAACATTCAATCACTAAGTTGTTCTTGCGTTTCACAGCCTGTTTGCACAGATATTAGTGTATGATCCAGATCTTACGTAGCACCGTCATCACTGGATCTTGGAATATCTTTTTTTTCTTTCTTTTTCTTTTTTTTTTTTTTTTTTAAAGCATCCTGTTTTTCAGACCAGGGGAATTGAGGACAGAGGGGAAGCAGCTTGCACATTGTTAGGCTGTAGCTCATTGCCAGAACCAGGAACAGGACCCAGATTGTCAGTCTTCTCCCATTGGGCCACAATACAAAATGTGAACTGTAGTGCAGAGTTATCAGAGATTCAGGCCTTCTAGGTTTTTATCTTCTGTCTCTATTTTACTGTTTTTCTATAGAATTTCCCATTTCAGTGATAGAAATCGAATATAGACTGTAGTGGTTGGGGGGGGGAGAATGAGGCAGGGAAGCACACAGAAAACAATCCCTGTTAGTTTCGGAGTTGGATTTGTGTTGGTGCTGTTCTGTTGAATCACATCAGTAGAATTTAATGCGGAAAATCTGATCTGATCAATCAGTAAAATGTGAATAAATGGTAAAAAGTTTGTGAGGGTCAATTTCTGTCCTCTTCAAGGTGAGAAAACAATTTTCCTTGCATTTTTAACATTTTCTGGTTTTAAATTTTTCTAGATCCATTCATTGTAACAAAGCCAAGCCTTCGTCAGCACATATATTTCTTTTTCAAGCATCCCTTGATTCCATGAAAACTGCCTAAACAAATCAGAGCGTAAGGCACTTACCAGTCATTATGCATGAACCCTCTCCTCACCTTGACCACTGTTAGGTTTTTATTCCATTCTGGCTGTGCTAAGCTGTGCTAAATGTCAGTGGGATGCCTGCCCGTGTTTTTTTGTCCTAGATTGATCTGCTCCAACTCAGAGTGGTTCATTCACTGTCTTGCTTTCTTTTCAGTTTCTGGATACTTAACCTGCTTTTATGCCAGTCGCAGGGCTCTGGTTACCTAAGGCCAGCTTGTTGTATTTAACAGGCACAAATGGCTATGCCTCAGGCCTGCTTTTCTCTTCTCCCCCCC